>QXTE01000017.1:9030711-9254595 GCA_003942145.1 Platysternon megacephalum
CATGAGGCGGGTGGGGTCTTCGGGGGGGGGGGGGGGGGGAAGGGGGGAGTGCTCTCTCTATATACACAGAAGGCCAAATTCTACAGTCATGTGAGTAGTCCCATCAAAGTCAATGAGGTTGTTCGAGTAAGGGATGCAGGATGCGGTCTGCAATTTCTGAAGCATGTTCTCCTTTGGGATGAAAGCAGCCAGGGAAATGTAAGATATTATTACTATTACCCATGATTTAATTATGTTTTTGGCTGAATGTTTGCTGTTGGGCAGCATGGTGCATTCTTCCACAGCACATAAGTGATTAGAGCTTCTCCTTTAAATTCAAGCCAAAAAATGACTGCTTTGTTAACAAAAGAACACCCCCCCCCACACACACACACACACACAATTATTGACTGAAGAGTTGTAGGCATTGTAGGACTTCTACAAACAAAGGGTTTATTTAGCCTAGGGGCAGAAAACTGGATGTGGCCATTGGCTCCTGGTTTGCAGCCCTGGATTTTCAGAGTGGTTTTTGATTCCCTGGCATGCTAATCTGTTTCCCTCTGATATGCTAAGAAAGCTCTCTTCTTCTTCTTTTTTATTAACAAGTCATGCCCTGAGTGTGGTGCATGCAGATTAATTTACATCTCCTTTTAAAAGCAGAATTCAAGAGGAACAGGGGAGAGATCTCTTGAGACAAGTAAAACCACCTTTATGGAAAGAGATTTTTAAAAGTGATCAGTGCACCTTGATTTTCTTTCTTTCTTTCTTTCTTTCTTTCTTTCTTTCTTTCTTTTTTTTAAAGCCAAGAGACACGCCATAAAGTATCTGCTACAGGGTGGGACTAACACTTTTGGTTATTAAAGAGTAACGGATCAGACCAAGATTGAACAACATTAAGAGAAGCACATGGAGGATAATGTGCCATGCGGTACTTTGAGAATTTCCTTCTCCCAACCCAATGCCATGTTCTACTGGCGTATCAAGGAGGAGACTGAGGGAGTTCTTAATGTTGAATGGCATGAGATTCTCCAGGAGGAGCTACCCATCTCCTTGAAATGCAGGCCCCATTTCCCTAGCGCTTGGAGGAAGATCTTAGAAATAAGGAAGATAACTGTAACGGGGCTTGATTCTAATGTGGACCTCTGGAAACTACTACAATACAAATAATAATAAAAAAAGTAACAGAAAAAGAAAGGCTCAAGGAAGGACATGAGATCCAGTGAATAGTGCTCTTTGTTGCTATGTGCAAGACCCAGGATTGATTTCCAAGCAACAGACTTTTGTTCTTTGGGACAGCATGGCCTAAAGGGACAGTAGAGGCAGAATGCACTCTATTCCTTATAGAGGCTCATAGAGGAAGGAAGAGGTCAATCCTTCTGTGTGAGTTAGAACAGAGGTCCTCAACCAGGGGCCCATGAGCAGGTTTCAGGGGGTCTGCCAAAATAAACCAGAGAGCAGGGTTGGTGTTAGACTCACTGAGGTCCAGGGCAGAAAGCTGAAGCCCGAGCCGCACTACCTGGGGCTGAAAGCTGAAGTCTGAGAAATTTAGCTTCGTGGGGTCCCCCGTGGGGTGGGGCCCTGGGTAATTACCCTGCTTGCTACCTCCTAACGCCTCTTCCTAACTCCAGCCCTGACTTTTAATCTACTGAATATGCAGAAAAACAGTTGTGGCACAGGTGGGCCATGGAATTTTTATAGCATTTTGGGGGGCCCTCAGGAAGAGAAAGGTTGAGATCCCCTGAGTTAGAAGAAATGGTGATGGGTTCTGATGTGAGTTCCACCCAGTCTATTTTAGGGTATAATGTAACAGGGAAACGGAAAGGGAATGGTCATGGCTGTGAGAAGCATGGGTAGGCCCTCCAGAGTAGGGGCGATGAAGGATGAGGCACAAGAAGTAAACCTGGTTAATGCAGCATTAATAAAATGTCAGCGTCACTTCAAATGCAACCAAGAGGAGCAGACAGATTGAACAAATCCCATTTTCCTATGTCAGGGCAGGGAGGCGATATCTATATCCATTCTCTGTTCAGCTTTTAGACAACATCCCTACAAGATGCATTGTCCCACGGATTAGGTGGCAGACTGCTGTTGCCCACCAGTGAAGACTCTGAGGGCTAATACTTCCAAACCCCTTCGCTCAAAGAAGATGTCTCAGGCTGTTTCAGGGCAGGATATCAGGAAAGCACAACTGGTGAAGGTCTGCTCCATTTTTGGTCATCGGTATTGTGACCCAGCTGGCCATCCACAATGAAGAATGGCACGCCCCATACATTTCAATCTGCTTTGTACTGACTTGTGCTGAGGGGTCAACAGTGTTCTCTATTTAAGGGGTCTACGAATGTAATTTTTGACTTGAAAATGATCAGAAATGAACTTTTTTGCATTTCAGAATAAAGTGGCAGAAGATTTTGCAGGCAAAGGGGTGAGCGTTGTGAGTGAGTGGAGGCTCATGAGAACCCAAGACTGGCGAGCACATCAGGATGATTGGTGACATTGGGAGAAAACAGCAGGTGCTTGGAACATAAAGATTATGTCACAGGAAAGAGAATGGATGGAAGAGAACCCTGGAGAGAAGATGAGAGGGACTATGAGGAGTGAAAGGAAGGACTGTCTGAAGAGAGTCTGGACCTGTGGAGGTGGATTTCAATCCCCTCTTTTGCAAATGGCTATACTCCACAACGAAGGCTCAGTATCACTCACCGTACCAAATGAGCTGAGTGGAAGCTTTATTATTACCAAATAATCTATTATGTGCCCCTAACACATTCATTCTTGCAAGTCAATGAGAAATAGATTTAACCAAAGGTAATCTGGCTCCAGCATGAATTGTCCATTCCTCTCTGAATCTCCTCATGCCAGAGATTGTTAACCCCACAGGCCCTGGGGGATATTATTTTGTCAAGAGTTTTTTGATGTTTAGTACCCCCTGCCCCCCAGGTACTGGGGAGGCTAACTGATGCTGAATCTCAGTTTGAGTTGAGAGAAGAAATATAATGTGGAAAGATAGGCTCCAGTGATTCTGAGTCCTCCATCTGGGCTTCTGCCTTACCAAACCGGGGAATTAAATGAAAAGACAGGAGGTAAGATAATGAGGAGCATACAGACTTCAGGACAAGCCACACAGCAGGTTCTTGCCATGAAAAATCCCCTGAGCTAGACTTAGTCTCCTTTACTTATTACTCAGCTACTAACCCTAATTCATCTTCTTTGAATGAGGGTGTCAGTCTGCCATTGGTCACTTCAGTTTGCCACATAAGGGTGGTGCTAGATCCCTGGTTCCTTTTAGATTACCATCTCACAGCAGAGACCAGCATGGCTTTCTTCCATCTCCAGCCAGGAGGTTGAGAACTTTGCTCTCAGATGTAGATCTTCCACTGCAATCCATGCTCTTGTGACTTCACGGTTAGACTATTGCAATGTGCCGTACGTCGTAAATCCATTTGTAAACTGAAGCAGGAGTGGAACGCAACTAACCGCAGAGCGAGCAGTGCTACTTGCTGGCAGCACGCTTTGCCATGCTTTGGGATCTGCGATGGCCTACTGGTCTCCAAGTGGAGTTTACGGTATTGGTTTTAATCGATGAAATCCTACCTGAGGGAAGTAGAAACCTCCCTAACTAAGGCCTTGTCTTCAGTGTAAAAAGAAAGGTGTGTCCTTAACTCAAATGAGCTAACTCAAGGTAAAATCGCAGTGAAGACTAGGCAGTTTGTATTTTTCACTTGCGTTAGCAGGTGGAGTTAAAGACAAGGGTGATGCAAGAGCATGAATACCAGCTTCAGGCGGACTGTTATAAACCAGGGTACAAACCCCCATTGGTTGTGAGTTCTAAACTTAGATTTCACCAACCAATTGCACCAAGTGCAAACTCCTCAGGCACTTTTACAGAGTCACAGACAGTCCCCTTGGGTACTCCGGTCTGTCTTGCCCCCCAGGTGAGCATATCTCTGTGGCAGATGGCCCAGCATACCAAGAATCACAGCAATATTCAGTTTACCCCTGATCCTAAAGGACCAGTCACATTCCCCATGTCAATTGCGCTTTAGGACTCACACCAAAGACAATGCTTGTAGCCAATCCTATAACACACTGTATGAAGATTTATTAAATGGGTAAAGGAAATTAGAAAGTTATTTACAAGGTTAAAGCAAGTAAACATAGACACACAAATAAGCTTCGGTCTTAGGTTTCAAAAGGTAATATGGGCTGCTATAATAGGGTTGCCAGATGCCTGGTTTTCACCCAGAAAGTCTGGTCGAAAAGGGGACCTTGTGGTGTCTGGTCAGATGTGGTGTCTGGTCAGATGTACTGACCAGACACCCAATGTCCAGTTACTGTGGGCAGGCGGGAGAGGCGCTGGGTCATCAACCTAGGCCAGCCCCAGCTCAGCCGGGGCAAACTCCTATCTGCATCTCGTGGGCAGGCAGGCTCCACTTCAGGCTGCAGCTCTTGAGCAGATGGAGCCCAGCTGGGACTGGGGGAGGGAGGTGGAGAGGATCCAGCTAGGAGGCAGGGTGAGGGGGGAGAGCAGCGAGTGATGGAGACCGGGGTGGGGGTGGGGGAGGGAGACAAGCAAGTGGGGGGCGGAGCCTTGAGGGAAGAGATGGAGCAGGGGCGGGGCCTCAAGGGAAGAGGCGGAGCAGAGGGTGCGGGGGGGAGGGGCAGTCCAATTGTCAGCAATTAGAAGATTGGCAACCTTATTCTATAATCAGCAAACTATACTTGACCTTTAGGGCCAACCCAGGCTAAGCATCTGGGGATCTCTTGATTATGCCTAGAAACACCATGCACCACCCATAGAGATGCTTAGTTTCTTTGGTTTGAGGTTTTTATTCCCTTCCTGCCATGTGCTGTGAGCTGCAAACTTAGCTGATGGGAAGAGTCCACTTGCATGACTCATCTTCAGGGGAGGACAGCAGAACAATAAGAGATTTTAGTCCTTTTTGCTGATGGTTTCTCGATCCAGATGTAGGGAGTTTCCAGTTGTAAGATCCAACCAGAGCCCATCTGGTATTCGTGGGTCTCCTCTTTTGGGTGGAGTGTAACAATTTCTGTAGAAGAGCAGTGCTCCACACTAATTAACGTCCCTCTCCTGTAGAGTGATTCATACAGTCACAGAGGCTCACAATACAACCATTCAAATATTGCATTACAATATGGAACGCAGAGATTACAAGAAAGATTCATGCAGGCAGCAACTTTCAAGCATTCAATAAAAGTCCAACACTACACACATTCTTATAATTCCAATACCAATTCTATGGATATTAACCCACAAGTGAACCAGTCAGATTCCAGCTGTGCATCTGTCAGTGTTCAGTAGAGACATGGGGACCTTGGCATGAGCTGGCACCTGGTCTGCCAGCCTCACACTAAGGCCTTGTCTTCAATGGAAGAACGGGGTTTGTCCTTAATTCAAATGAGCTAACTCAAGGTAAAATCCCAGTGAAGACAAGGCAGTTTGCAGTGTTCACACGAGTTAGCAGGTGGAATTAGACAAGTGTTCCCAATAGACTTTAGATCGACCTGCTAACTTGTGTGAAAACAAGCGCCACATAGCTGTCCTCGGGAAGGTCTCTCCTCCATGCATCAGGTGCAGCAAGGCAACAGCCTCCTGGTTGAGCAGAGGGGGAGATTTCCTCTTTCTGGGTCCGTTGTTATCCTCCCCTAATAGAAAGCGAAGTGTAAATCATCCTTTCGTCTACCATTATCACCAACAGCTGTAAATTGCGATGAGATGTTGGGCAGAAGGCAGACTCTGCCTCTTATGGAGGTTGATTCCCTTCTGTGCTCTCATGATTGGTAAATGAGTCAACGGGCAGGGCAGGCAGAGAAAAACATGCAGGGTGAAACCAGAGCGGGAAACATTCTGTTCTGCGAAATACCTTTTGTCAGCTGAAAATTACACTTGTAAAAAACCATTGTGGTTAAAGACCAAAGTCTTTACTGCTAATTTATCCTGACAGCACAAAACAACAGCCCCATCACCTCTTTCACCACCCTAGCACGGGCATTACTAGGAGGAAAATCAACTTGCACAAGCTAAACTGCAGACTAACCCTTCATGAAATGTTCATATGCAATTGGCAGAGTAAACACCTTAAAACAAAGCTTCGATCACCCAGCTGGAGGGCTAGGCTTGGCTAAATATCCCGTGGGTTAACAAGTTCCTACAATCAATATTCCAAGCCCATACACAATATGAGGATGAAATGGGCACTGTCAATGTGCATCTCATACTTAATGTCTAAGGACCAGATCTTCAGCTGGTGTCAATCAGTGTAGGAATTGCCAGAGTGGATCAGACCAGCGATCCATTTTGTTTAGTATCCTATAACTGAGAGGGGCCAGTAGCAGATTATTCAGAAAAAGATGCCAGAAACCCTGCAACAGATAGTTCTGGAATAACCTCCTCACAGGAAATATTTCCTTCTCACCCCCCAACAGTTAAAGGCTCGTTTGTGCCCAGAAGCATGGGGTTTATATCCCATTGGAATGACACTAATTTACACCCACTGAGGATGTGGTCCATATTCTTTCCCTCTGACGTTAATAACAGTTTAGAAGTGAAGGGGTTCTCTCACTGAAGGAGGGTTTGTTCTTTTAAAGGTTTAACTTTTCACTGCCGTTGTTTGTTTTCTATCTGAAACATATTCAACCTCTGTGGAGAACACAGACTGGCCTGCTTGGTCCATTTCCCTTTCTGCTTATAGTCCCTTTCAGTTTCTGGTTCTCACACTTGGTCCCAGTGTTTGTGCATTTGGATTGCCAACACTGCTGGGGAAGGCTTAAATAAAATAGAGATCTGCTTCCATTTACTTTTAAAAAATAATTAAAAATTTACCCTAATATATGTTAACATCGGCCTGTTTGAAATGGGACTACATCAGTGTGAACTAGGTATCTTTTAGGGTGCGCCAGCAGCGTCTACATGGGGCAGTTAGGGTGCAACACATCAGAGTGCTCTTCAAGTCATGCAACTCTAGTTCACAGTGTGGCACCATGTAGACAAGCCCTTAGATACCAGTAATACAGTGATCGTGCAGGAGAAAAAAGCAGCTATTAGCTCTCACAGCACGTGAATCTATTCAATTTAGAAAGGGAATATTGGGTTGTGGGCTAAATCTTTTCAACTAATGCAGCGAGTTCTTTAAATTTTACCTCAGCAGCCATCAGAGGTGGGAGAGAAGGGATCCCTGCTTAATACCACCTCTCCCAGTTCAGCATTCCCTCACTAAACTTCAACATCTGAGCCTGATCTGAGCGTGGGACTGGAATCCGTACCCTCTGGCCTAAAGGAAGGGTGTGATCCAGGCCGAAACTGGCATGTAGCGTTGGAACATGTGGCACATCAGCGCTGTTGGAGGTCCTATCTTGCTAAGAACCTTTGGTCAAGAAACACACTCAGACATTACATGTTGATCCCATGCTAATTTGGCAATGCACATAATTCTATTTCCTCGGAGGAGTGGTAATGCTGTGTACCAATGTAACGAAATGTGATCGCAGTGTTAGCGTTGCAGTGTCTCTGCTGGAGGCAGCTTACCAAGATTGGTGTCCAAGTGGAAGGGACAAGACATTTGCTTAGAAAACTATGGATATGGCTGGGCTCTGCTGCTCTTGAATTAAATGTATTTACTCTATGTAGTACAGCACTTTCTCATTAAAAGAAATGCTGCAGTATTCTATAATAGATACTGCAGATCACTACTGCAAGGTGTATTATTATCAAGGATCCACAGGGCATGCTCTGTCTCTGACCACTATAGTCTTTTAGGGAGCGTATCCCTTCTTTGTGGGCCTGGGGCCTCCACTTTGCTAAAGGGGGAGTCCTTCCTGGCACTGCTACTCTGAGAGTGGGTCCTTGCTTCCGCACCGGTTTCTCTCTGTGAGGTTCCAAAGGAACTTGGTCCCCTGTTGGAGATTTACCCTCTGGGGAGCTATGCAACTAGCAGATGTTTGCAGCAATACAGCACAGCCTTTTCCAAATAAGACATTATTTATTAGTCAACTGGAATACAGTGTTTAGGGTCATAGGGTTAAAATGATAAAGCAAAGTCCACCTGGAATGGTCCCTTATAATATGTGCTAGCTACTTATGCATTTTGCTGCAACGCTGGGAGTACCTTCCCCAGACCTGAAGAGCTGTGTGTGGCTCGAAAGCTCATCTCTCTCACCAACAGAAGCTAGTCCAATAAAAGATATTCCCTCACCCACCTTGTCTCTCTAAGCAAAGCCTACANAGGGATTTGCTGGCCGCCGCTTCCCGCAGCCCCCATTGGCCTGGAACGGCGAACCGCGGCCAGTGGANTACACCAGTGGTTCTCAAACTGGGGCCACCGCTTGTGTAGGGAAAGCCCCAGGCAGGCCGGGCCGGTTTGTTTACCTGCCGGGTTCGCAGGTTCGGCCAATCGCAGCTCCCACTGGCCGCGGTTCGCTGCTCCAGGCCAATGGGGGCTGCGGGAAGCGGTGCTGGACAAGGGATTTGCTGGCCGCCGCTTCCAGCAGCTCTCATTGGCCTGGAGCGGCGAACCACGGCCAGTGGGAGCCGCGATCGGCTGAACCTGCGGACCCGGCAGGTAAACAAATTGGCCCGACCCGCCAGCGGCTTTCCCTACACAAGCGGCAGCCCCAGTTTGAGAACCACTGAAATAAGAAGACAGACATATTCAGGTCAAGGATTCTCAATGGAACCCTTCAAGGTGTTTAAAATTGTCTCCCTCTACTAAGAAACACTTGGTTTGGTGTTAATTGTCCTCATAGTTTGATTGTAGGGACAGTAGAGACAACACAGCAGTTGAAAGGAAAAGGGTAGCAATTGTGGATTTAGCTTAGAAAAATGCTTTGCATTTTCTCCCAATTGAACTATTTTCTTTGGCTTCTGCTGCAATTTCTCTGGTGCTGTTTTTTTTTAAAGCTGATATACATAAATATCTTCCTGAGAGTAGTTTGGATTCTGGATTCATTTTAATGGGCCACAGAGAGAGAAACTGATTTACACTGAAGATTTAATTAGCAATAGTTTGAATTGCAATTTTAAAAAAAAAATCCTCTGGCTGGCTCATTTGCTCTCTTTTCATCTCACTTGTTAGGGACAAAATGTTGCTTGAAATAAAGTTTTAACAAGCCTTCAGTGCTGCACGCTCAGTACAGAAACATACAAAGACCCGGAAAAATTCCCAGTTCCTTCCCTGAAATCCTTATCATTTGCATAGGTTTCCATCTGGCTGGGGTTCAGTCTTGGGGTATGTACCACTAACTCCAGAAGGACTAGTCTTCTGGGACCTGGAAACACAATAACGCTCTCAATGTGAGCAGGACAGCATGCTGAACTGCTGTGACATCTGCAAGACTTGTCTTCTAAGGCTTCAAAACCTTCTGTCGATATAAACCACGGTGTGAGCTGGATTACTGCAACATGGCAGGCTAATGGGCTTCAGAAGGACTGAAGTGATTAATCAATGATTCATCATAAACACAACTGCACTGTATAATTGGCATCAAATTGAGAAGCTGATTAATGGAAAATAATGAAGTACTGAGTCTGGAGGAGATGGAGAGACAGGGTGCTGACTTCTAGCCAATGCCCAGAGATTGGAGTTAGAGGCCTAGCCATTGGGGTGATGGAGAGGCTCAGTTAGGAGGATGGGAGAGATCTTCAAGGGGATGATGGAGGGTGGGGTAACAGCCTGTGACGTGGGTCATGAGAAGGGAGTGGAGAATAGCGTTGTCGTGTGCAGAACAGAAGCAGATTTGGGGCTCAGCTTCCTATTTGGAACACCTATTTGGTGACATGGAGACAGTTATTGTCTTGGTATCATTTGTTTATTTACCCAATGTGCCCAAGGCCTGTTTCCTTGAACAACAGTGTGGTAACAAACCACACGCAAGCAACTTCCTTTTGCCGAAACCTCAGGTAAGGCCCCACTGGCCTGTGCTAAGTGGCAGCTTCCTTGGGTCTCTCTCTCTCTCTCTCATGGATTCACAGCAAACTCAAACAGCTCCAACTGCTTAAACCACACTCTGGGCTCATTCTCCTCCTTAGCCCCTGCACTTTACACCCGGGAATGCCTCAAGGCCCGTAGGACCAGATGGTCTGGAAATTAGCCCTCCTTTTGTGCAGCTCAGTAAGGTCTAAGAGGCCAGACAAATAAATGTGTTTTAACCCACACAGTAACCTGAACTCTGAGGCCAGGTACTTTATGGCACTTTTAACGCTTTCTGTGGAGAGTTGCACACTGGTTGCTGGTACATCAATGACCCCAGTGTGCCAGCTGTTAGCACCTCTCTCCATAACAATATAAAGGGGAAATTGAATGGAAGAGGAAAGATGAGAAAAGAGGTACAGAGTAAAAGCCAGCCTGGAAAATGGAGTGAGCAGAGGAGGCAGGGCCAGCTCCAGCTTTTTTGCTGCCCCAAGCGGCGAAGAAAAAATAAAAAAATAAAAAACGAAGCCGTGATCTGCAGCACTTCGGCGGCAGCTCTACCGTGCTGCTTCATTCTTTGGCGGCAATTCGGCGGCCGGTCCTTCCCTCCGAGAGAGACTGAGGGACCCGCTGCCGAATTGCCGCCGAAGACCTGGACGTGCCGCCCCTTCCCATTGGCCGCCCCAAGCACCTGCTTCCTGCGCTGGTGCCTGGAGCCGGCCCTGAGAGGAGGAGGGATAATGAAGTGGTGGGAACAGAGGAAAAGGTTATGAAAAAGATAAAGCCGAACGCCTGGTCTAAACTTAAAATGGTGCTGTAGCTATGCCACTGTGGTGTCCCCAGTGTAGACATGGCCTGAGGGTGTGTGTGAAAGGCTTAGAAAGGAAGATAAAGCAGAAAAATGAGAACACTAGGAAAGGAAGAGGAGTGGAAGGCATCCCAGAGCAACGTAGGCAACGATGAAATCAACGAAATACTTCTGTTCCCTTTCCTGGAAGGGCGATCCCGCCCCCACAATGGGCTGGGATTGCTGAGCATGCCCCCAAAAGGCTGCATGACCCTTAGGACATCTCTGCTTTTCATGATTAGCCTCGGTGGCAGCTCTGGCATGCTACTTTTACGTTTGCGTTATGGATCAGTGAGCAGGCTGCCTGATGCTTATTAGAGAGCGGTGGGGGGAGGGGGAACCCTTTGCCTTCGTTTTCCTCTCTGTCCATTCAAACAGTGCAGGGATGATATCGAAAGGATCTTTTCTCTAGGTGTACGGAACTTGAGTTAACCACATATGGTAACAGCTCCTGCACAGCCATTTATGTCTGCAAGATCTCTCTCTCTCTCTCTCTCTGAAGGAAGCTCGAGAGAGTTATGTGAAATTAGTGATTTGTCTCACTCTTGTTCCTACTGGAACGGTGTCCCCATCACAGAACTGCCATCAAAAGGCATGATGATGCATAACATAATGGAAAGGATTAAAGATTGCAGTGCAGCGGCCAGTAGATTCCAGTAGTGCCCCACCGGCTTCAACCAAGATCAGAGCATCTGGAAGTACAGGGCCTCCTCTCCCTCTGAGTTTTAAATCGTCTCTCTCGGAGTATGTCCCTCTTAGGTGGTGACTCAGGGCCTATACTTTCTCAATGGGCAACCCTGAGATGCTGCTACTCTGAGATGGGATCCCTGGCTTAGCACCTTTGATTCTCACCGTGGCTCCTTCAATGGTCCATAGGAGCCTGGACCTCTGCTGGGGACGGACTCCTCTTGGGAACAGTGCAACCAGCAGAAGTTTGCAGCAACGCAGCGCAGCCTTTTCTAAACAAGACATTGTTTATTCATTCCTCAAAGGTGGACAGCACACAGAACACCCGGTAAGAACAATAAAAGGCCTGCATGCTTCGGTATTACGTACAGCTTTGCAAGTTCCCCTCAGCCCTGCTAATCTCTGGCAGGGAGGAAACAGACTGCCCATGCTCCTAGCATCTGTCTCTTGATGTGTGTGCTTCAGCCCATCAGCTTCTCACTGACACACTCTGGGCAGCATCTCTGGCTCACCCAATCCCCCTCCCTTTTCTAGGGTCGTTGAGGTTTTAGATCTCCTTTGATCCCAAGCTTGGCCTTGGGAAGAGTAAACCATTTTGGTCTGGATGGAGCCAGGTCAGTAATGTATTCCCCATTGATAGCCCAGCCATTTTTATCATATCTGCTTCGAAAGTGTGTCCCTGACACTGACTTATCTTTGCTGTTCTTTCATTTCCTGTGGGCTTTCCCATGTACAGTGTCCTTTGATTTAACTCATAGTGAGTAACCCCCCCACAACTGAACACACTGGCTATGTCTACATTTGAGCTGGGAGGTGTGATTCCCATCGTGGGTTAGCCGTCCTGAGTACAATCCTGCCCGGCCCCCTCGGTATGTACTTAGCCTGAGTTGCTACCTGTGTTGTGGCAGATACACTGCTATTTTTAGGCCCCTGCTTGAGCAAAGCTAGCACGGGTATGTCTACGTGAGCCGGAATCACACCTCTCCGCTCAAATGTAGATGTACCCACAGAGGCCTGCACCATATTCATAAAAAATAATACAGATAGTTTCCCAGTTCATCACACAGAGCTCCATTATGCTAGGCATTGTACATACACATAGCAAGAGACACTCCCTGCCCCAATGAGCTTACAATCTAAATAGATAAGACAGACAAAGGGGAGGAAGAAAGGAAGGATTATCATTTTACAAGTGGGGGACAGAGGCACAGAGAAATTAAATGACTTGCTGAGAGTCACCTAAGAAGTCTGTGGTAGAACCAGGAATTGGAGCCAGATCTCCTGAGCTGAGCCCATAGCCTTCACCATGGGTCCATCCTTCCTCTCTAATGTAATGTGATGATTTGGTAATGGAGAGGCGGGTGTACATAAATAAGGAGCGCATAACGGGTGGAAAGTGGTGATAGAGGACAAAGCAGTGTGAACATGAAGCATCATTACTGGAAATAATACTATGATAGTGCTTTACTGTGAGAGATATTCATGCTGTGCTTGTTTGTGCTGCAGTTTGTTACACAAAAGGCCCAGGAAGAATTCAAAGCAGTTTTGACTGCATTTGGTCTTCCGAAAATAAGTTTCTTCCACTGAAGAATGTGTCCTGGTCTCCGCCTCCTCTCCTGAATGGGGGAGCAGGCAGACACAAATTAATCATGTCTATGTTGCCAATTTGGTGCTTACCTCTTGGTGTAAGCTACAAAATATTTCCTGTCGCTTGTTCAGGAAGAAACTTTCCTCCAGGCTTCAATGCTTAATCCAATAATACAAGGCACTGCAATGAATTCCATCTTGTTCAATCAACAAGCTATTAGGCAGAAACCGTATTCCAATCAGAATCCCCATTCACCTACCCAGCAATAATGCTGCTTTCCCCATCAAGGCAGGAGAGCCAATATGTTGTGGATAATGATGTTTTCCTCTGGTCTATCTAGTCCCGAATTCTAATTTTCAACAGCTAGCTTCCAGATGTGTCTAATGGTTCATGAAAGGTAGTGATCCATCTGAAATTCCTTGGGACAGTCCTGATTTTTGGCAGGTTTTGTGTTGCTTCCTGCAGGGTGTGTGTGCATGTATGTGTGAGTCCCATTTTATTTTTGCTTCATGAAGCCACAGCTCCACTTCCTGACATAATTTCCTTATCCTGCAGGACAAAACAGCAAAGTAGTGACCAGGGGCAGCTCTAGGCACCAGCAAAGCAAGCAGGTGCTTGGGGCAGCCCATTTGCAGGGGCAGCAGCCCGCAGGGATCCAGCCTGGGAGCTGAGAACCAACAGGGGGCCCTGGGAGCTGTAGTTCCTTGGTTAGCTCCCTGCCTATAGAGCCAGCCCTGGAGCAGGGAAAGAACTACATTTCCCAGCATTCCCTTGGCCGCAATCAACAGGAAAGGGAGAGGGACGGAGTATGGTAGCTGAAACCTCATGCTGCAGCTTGCTGTGAATGGAGAGCTCACTGCTAGAGCGGGGTGGCACTGTGAATGGGGAACAAGTGTGCCCAAGGAGTAGAAGGCTTTGGCCCAGAGATCCCCTTCAGAAGACATCCCCAGACTGGATTAGGGATACTGGTGTGACCTCACCTTGCAGCCCCCAAAGAAAGAATTGGGTGGACTAAATGGACAGTGCCCCTCTGTATCTGAAGACTAGCAAGGGAGGTGTGTGGATGATCCCACTAGAATTTAAAATGAAAAGTAAGGGAGGGGAGGCTCTACTGGACCTGGGCAGCGTTAGATACAGTACCAGGCATGTAGGAGGATTTCCACTTCTGAGCCATGGAAACAGAAATTGACTTTTCCTTTCCAGCTTTAGCCAATATTCAGAAAGGGAATCTAGCACCTGCCTTCCAGATTTGAACACCTCAAAATTCAGGAGTGCTCAAGCTCAATTTGGGCAGCTGTTACTTCATTTCTCCCAAATCAAATATACTGATCCACTGTAACTTGCTGTAGAAAAAGTAGGATAAAATTGAGCAAGAAATGCTTCCCAGTGGTTTTTAGGACTGGAATTGCTATTTTCAACAGCCATTGCCTTTTTTTTTTTTTAGTTGTATTTGTTTAAAAGGAAGACAGTGATATTGCATTGGCAAATTCCCATAGAAACAAAGAGTGGAAAAAAAGAATAATAAAGGCACCTCAACCTTTCCTCATTTATGGAGGACAGTCTTATAATATGGCTTCAGATATCCTCCAATCACACAAGCTGAAAATTGTTCCACTTTGNTTGTAGAGTTTACACTCAATGTGGTTTTTTTTTTGGCAGATTTGTCCTGATTGCCAAGGCTAGATCCCAATGGGCAACACTCTTACCACTTCAAGAGTTATTTTTCCTCCCTTGGTATCCTGCTGTTAATTAATTTATCTCGTTAGACTGACCTCACACTTGGTAAAGCAACCCCCATCCTTTCACACACCTTGTGGGAAAGGTACCCTCAACCAGTCTCTTTTGCTGACTGAATTGAAAGCAACACATTCTATCTGTCAGATAGAATGATTTATACCTGCTCCTGTATTTTTCACTTCATGCATCTGATGAAGTGGGTTCTAGCCCACGAAAGCTTATGCCCAAATAAATGTGTTAGTCTCTATGGTGCTACAAGGACTCCTCATTGTTTTTGCTGATACAGACTAACACAGCTACCACTCTGAAACCTATTCCCATATTTGTAATTTTAAGTCTACATTTGGGTTCTTTGTCTTAAATAGTGTTTTGTATTTAATTCAATTTGTGTGTTACAAAGCCTTTCCCGCTGACTCCCGTCCCAAGCCCTATCCTTGCAAGCACATGGCACAAAACTTATAGGCCTAACAACTGGCAAGGCAACATCGTAACAAGAAACCTATTGATATCCCATGGGAACCTGATGACAGATAGAATGTGTCACTTTCAATTCAGTCAGCAAAAGAGACTGGTTGAGGGTACCTTTCCCACAAGGTGTGTGGAGTCTTGGACATCAAACTCCTGTTCTGACTTGGGGCTGTGTGTTTAATTACCCTCTGTGTGGGGCAATGAAAATTAACCCCCAAATTCACAGGTAAACCCTCCCCCCTCTTGGAATTAGAGATGAAAAAGGCCTATCAGGAAACCTGATCTGATAGTGTGGAACAGGTGAGGGGAGGCATGTTAGAAGCAGGAGGGGAATCTGCTTAATGCTGAGAAGAAGTACAAGGTTTAGCTCCTGAAATGTTGAGGGGATCTTCAAATCTTTCTGAGGTTTGCCCATCAGGAATATAGCTTGCAAGAAGTGATCGGACAGCCTGAGCACACTCACAGCATCAGGCCATGATTCTGATCTGACACCAGTTTTAGAGGGGTGAAACTCCATTCACTTCCGTGCACTTTGTGACGGGTTGGATCACAGAAACCCACTTGGGAGCTGCCAGCCGATGTGCCAAGGCCACCTCTGTTTCTATTCTCCCTGCTAGCTCAGTGGTTTCAGCACTCTGTCTTGCTGAAGCCAGACACACCCATCTGCTCCAGACACAGACACAGAGTCTGAATAACCAGCTGCAAAGCTGCAGGTTTACCTGAGAACAGCTCACAGAAGTCTGCTTGCCCTTAGCACTCAGATGCCCAATTCCCAATGGGGTCTAAACCCAAATAAATCCGTTTTACCCTGTATAAGCTTTATACAGGGTAAACTCATAAATTGTTCGCCCTCTATAACACTGATAGAGAGATATGCACAGCTGTTTGCTCCCCCAGGTATTAATACATACTCTGAGTTAATTAATAAGTAGAAAGTGATTTTATTAAATACAGATAGTAGGATTTAAGTGATTTCAAGTAGTAACAGACAGAACAAAATAAGTTACCAAGCAAAATAAAATAAAATACGCAAATCTATGTCTAATCAAACACTGAATACAGATAATCTCACCCTCAGAGATGCTTCAGTAAGTTTCTTCTCAGACTGGACACCTTCCAGGCCTGGGCACAATTCTTTCCCCTGGTACAGCTCTTGTTCCAGCTCAGGTGATAGCTAGGGGATTTTTCATGATGGCTTCTCCCCCCTCTGTTCTCTTCCACCCCTTTATATATCTTTTGCATAAGGCGGGAATCCTTTGTCCCTCTGGGTTCCCCCACCCCTCACTGGAAAAGCACCAGGTTAAAGATGGATTCCAGTTCAGGTGACATGATCACATGTCACTGCAAGGCTGCATTATTCACTTGCCAGCACACACATATACAGGAAGACTCACAGGTAAATACAGCCATCTGCAGACAATGGCTCTGGTTAATGGGAGTCATCAAGATTCCAAACCACCATCAATGGCCCACACTTTGCATAATTACAATAGGCCCTCAGAGTTATATTTTATATTTCTAGTTTTAGATACAAGAGTGATACATTTATACAAATAGGATGATCACTCTCAGTAGATTATAAGCTTTGTGATGATACCTTTTGCATGAAGCATATTTCAGTTACATTAAACTCACTTATGTTTTTATAAAACTATTCCAATTACATTATATTCACTTATCATGTTTTTACAAAATCATATAGACTGCACAACGTCACACACTTACTCCTGCTTTATGCGCCGGCCTGCAAGGGAAGAACCAGACCCAAAGACTCAGAATCTCTAACCATTCTATTTTGTCATATTTTCTCCAGAACCCAGACCCATCATGGAAAAGGAAACGAGCCATCTGACATGCCTTGGATGCACTGAAACAAACGTCCTCAGAAGAAAATGGTAAGTCATTTCAGAACATAAGCTTTCCTATATATATATATATATATATATATATATATATACACACACACGTACGCATACCCACAGCACATCTTATATACACATACACACAGCACAACCCTTTACCCACACTATGATGTTCAAACACCAGTCAAACAAATGTCACCTTTATGCAGGGTATTATATATTGATTTGTGATTAAATCAATTTTTTCTGGTTCCCCAGAGAATCTCATGACATTATCGATATTTTCTCTCTTAAAATTATCCTTTTTCATGTGTGCATTTGTCAAGAGCAAGACAAATAAACAATAGAACTCCTTCGCAATAAGGTTAATGCTTGAATGTAGCAGTGGAATTTTTTCTCTTCATCTCACTAGATAGAGCTTCAAGTATTTGCTTTGAATTGATACTCACTAGAGATGGGTGAAACTCTCATGGTTTGGTTAAATTTGGTGCTCCAAAAGTTTCAGGCTTCATCAGAAACTTAGACAGATCTTTGTACACTTCTCACCTCATAATACCTAATAATAATTCAAACAAGCTTTTCTCCACTACCGAGGGCTAGAAACTTACTCTTCTTAAAAATGAAAGCTGAGATTCTCACCTAAGCACGTCTCCAAGAGCAATGGCTTTAAGAAAAACACCAAATATTTTGAGACTTGGAGACCTTTACTCTCTGCAGCAGAGGAGCAAAATTATCTTCATTAAGAACATAAGAACGGCCATACTGGGTCAGACCAAAGGTCCATCTAGCCCAGTATCCTGTCTTCCGACAATGGCCAATGCCAGGTGCTTCAGAGGGAATGAACGGAACGGGTAATCATCAAGTGATCCATCTCCTGTCGCACATTCCTTCTGGCAAACAGAGGCTAGGGACACCATCCCCGCTCATTGTGGCTAATAGCCATTGATGGACCTATCCTCCATGAATTTATCCAGTTCTTTTTTGAACCCTGTTATAGTCTTGGCCTTCACAACATCCTCCGGCAAAGAGTTACATAGGTTGACTGTGCATTGTGTGAAGAAATACTTCCTTTTGTTTGTTTTAAACCTCCATTCATTGTCCACTGACCTCCAAGACAAACTCATAAGTTCTCCATCCCAGTCGCAGGGTGATTTGATTTTCAGCAGCCAACAAGAGCTTTTATTTAAATGCGTTCACACACAAATTATTTCAGTGTGGTTTGTGATTCCCATTGACTTGAATGGCACAGGCTCAAGCCATACATGAGGAGAGTCCTCTTATACAGAGTATCCCATCTGCTCAACTTGCTCACCTTTACCTTGATTAACTGGGTGACTCTCCCATTCCACTTCTCTGCCTCCTCTTTGGGTCAATTACAGGAAGCCTGAATCCAAAACTCCCAAATAGCAAAAAAAAAAAGTTAAACCAGAACTTGTGATGGTCAGGCTTCCTATATCCACAGGTGCTCTGATTGAATAGACAGTGACTTGAGCTTTTTCTGTGACCCTTAGTGATGAACCAGAATCAGTTCCTCAGATGTGAGGAGGCCAAAACCTTGGAGGGTGGGGAAGGTTGAAATCTGAATCAAAATATCGATCCAAATTTCACATGTCCCCTCTCCTTGTACTGGATTGGACAAAAACTTCAGATCCAAACTCCACCACGCTTTGGAGCATTCCAAATCCCTCTCCATATGTTGAAGCTTGATAGAGAAAATGAATTCTTGGGTATGCCAATGTTTCTTTCATCTCTATCTCTCCCCTCCCAGCTCTTCTTCACTGGCTCCAGGCTCATGTGCAGGGTTGTATAACTGCATCAGCTACCATGTTCTCTGTGCCAACTGTCCTATCTATAAACCTGCTGCTACAGTTTCAGTCTGTTGGAGGGTGACCACATAGTCACCTCCCTCCTAGGTGGTGGCAAAGTGTTTTTGTTCACTAGGGTCAGAGGAACTTCCTCATTCCACAATGGACTCATTTCCTCAGCTGTCCATTGCATTTCCTGCTGAAATCAACAATAAACGAGGCAGCCAGGAATTCCAAACACATTTCTGGGAGTGATCTGTTAGCTGAGAAATCTTGAACAAGATATTTTTCTACTGTAAGGGACAGCAGTGAGTTTCAATCTATTCTGTCACATTTCTCATGTTAAATGTTTCATAGGATCTAATCTTTGAGGCTCTTTAACATCATTAAAGTTCAGGTGAAGGGAAGCTGAAGGAACAGAAGGTGTGGATAGAGCCCTGACCTTCTGCAAGATTCCACTCTGTTCTAAGAAATAAAATAAAATGAGAAATGTTTCAACAGTAGCCACATGTCATGCAAGTCATTTCTTTGGAATCCTAAAAGAAGGGTGACTATGTCCGTCTGCTGCATTACCTGGGGCATGCCCTTTGCTTTCACATGGACACATACTGTATGTGAACAAATCAAAGGCAAAATTAGCCTGTGTCAAAGCACAATATAAGGCCCGCAATAACCCATTTCCACATGAACAGGCTAAAATGTACAGAGGCAGCTCGGACGAGAAGGCGGTTAGTTATCCTGAAACATTAATAGCCAGTGCCAGCACAGCTGTTTTGCTAAAAAGCTGTTTCTCTCTCTCTCTCTCTCTCACACACACACACCGCTGCTGCTGTCAGCTTGGTGCTTGTCAGGTGGAGACAAAAGTTGGGGGGGCTTCTTGTAATACAGCAGCTGTGCAGTGAATACCTCAAGCAATGCCAGGTCAGGATTAAGAGCATTCCATTCCCCTACACTTATTCGATCTTCTTCAGGAGAAGAAATGGCTGCAGGAACTTAATTCTACCAGTAGCTGTGATTAGGTCAGCTTGCCGGTACAGCTCTCAGTTCTACATCAGTGAACCAATGCACCAGGCAGAAGAGTCATATTATATTTTTGGGGTATTTGTTTTTTGCAGACTGTTCATTCAGATTGAATTTCCTCCGACTTTGTGTTCCAAAGGGGAAGAAAGAGCTTGGTTTTCAGTGGGAGATGCACTACTGCTATTTAGAATGAGTTGGTTTTCAGTGAGAAATGCACACTTGCTCTTACTAATGGGAGTTTTAGAACCAGTGTACATAATTTTTAAAGAGTGTTTTTTGTGATATTGGATACCTGTCCAGTAGGAAGTGCTGAGAGACCACCAATTCATTTCACACAGGCTGCCAAACAGTAATGGCTTTGAGTCACTACAAGTCTAGGTTGTTTTAGAGCTGGCAACCTAAGGCAGTGGTTTTCAAACTTTTTTTTCTGGCGACCCAGTTGAAGAAAATTGTTGATGCCCGTGAACCAACAGAGCTGGGGATGAGGGGTTTAGGGTGTGGGAGGGGCTCAGGGCTGGGGCAGTGGGTTGGGGTGCAGGGGTGAGGCCGGGGATGAGGGGTTTGGGGAGCAGGAAGGGGCTCCGGGTTTGTGGGGGGGCTCAGGGCTGGGGCAGGGGATTGGGGTGCAGGAGGGGGTCAGGGCTCTGAGCTGGGGGTGCAGGCTCTGGAGTGGGGCTGGGGATGAGGGTTTTGGGTGAAGGAAGGGGCTCCGGGTTTGGGGAGGACCTCAGGGCTGGGGCAGGGGATTGGGGCATGGGCTTATCTCAGGTGGCTTCCGGTCAATGGCACAGCGAGGGTGCTAAAGCAGGCTTCCTGCCTGTCCTGGCACCGCGGACCATGCTGCGCCCTGGAAGTGGCCAGCAGCAGGTCCGGATTCTAGGCGGAGGCGCGTGCGCGGCTCTCGCCCGCAAGTACTGCTCCCCCCCCCCCAACTCCCATTGGCCGGTTCCCGACTAAGGGAGTGCTTGGGGTGGGGGCAGCGAGTGGAGTCCTGCTGGCCCCCAGCCTAGGAGCTGGACCTGCTGCTGGCCGCTTCCGGGACGCAGCGCGGTGTCAGAACAGGTAGGGACTAGCCTGCCTTAGCCTGGCAGCACCGCCGATGGGACTTTTAATGGCCCGGTCGGCGGTGCTGACCAGCGCCGCTGAGACCCAGTGCCTTACATTCCGCAACCCAGTACTGGGTCACGACCCACAGTTTGAAAACCACTGACCTAAGATATGCTTTTGTATTCCCATTACCAACCTTCTGTACTACCCCGTCCCCCATCACGTAGCAGTTTGAAATTGTAGTTGATGGATGGTGTCACGGAGTCCCCGGGCGATGCTCTGGAACTGCTCCCCACAAAGCCAGTCAGGACTTTGGGGAGCCTCCTCTCCCTCGGAGCAGACTGTCTTCAGGGCAAGAAGCTCACACGGCTTCACCTCCTGGGTCTCTCCTTGGAGCATTCAGCATATGCCCCTCCGTGCGCGTCCCACAGTGAGTCCGCCCAGGCGGGGTCCTGGGGAAGCCAGAGGTCCTGCATGCACCCCCCACTTCGCAGTCAGACGTGACTCTCAGCCAGCCAGTAAAACAGAGGTTTATTAGATGACAGGAACACGGTCTAAAACAGGTCTTGCAGGTACAGACAACAGGACCCCTCAGTTAGGTCCATCTTGGGGCCCCAGGGGGGCCAGAGCCCCATCTGGGCACCCCTCAGTTTCCCCAGCCAGCTCCAAACTGAAAAACCCCCTCCAGCCTCTCCTCCTCTGGGCTTTGTCCCTTTCCCGGGCTAGGAGGTCACCTGATCTCTTTGTCTCCAACACCTTCAGTTGGCACCTTTGCAGAGGAGGGGCCCAGGCCATCAGTTGCCAGGAGACAAAGTGTCAGGCATTTATGTGCACTGGCCCTTCGCTCTGCAACAACCATACACCCTTATCCCACCACCTAGATGCTTAAGAACTGCATAGGGGAAACTGAGGCACCCACACAGTATTCAGAGGAAACATTAAGAACAGTCCCACTTCGTCACAGATGGTATCTAGTAATAGCTTATTTTCCAGTCTTCAAATGAGAGTGACAGGCAGATCATGATTGTGACTCATGAAATGTTCTCAGCACCTAAAGTGCTTAGTGAGTACAATTTTTCATGATCTGCAATAACGATCGAAAAGAAAAAAAATGTGATTTATTTCTATGGGAATTTTTCTTCCCCCATCAAATTAGCATTATAGTCTTTTAATAACAATCTCAACGAGGCATCTTTATTTAATGGCAATGTTACATGCCTAAAAAGATTGAGTGGACACACACCTGCACTCCCCAATGCCCTTGATGTATTGCCCTGACTGCTCTGGCATTCAAGAGTCCCAAATGGACATTGAAACATGCACGCGCGCACACAGTTTTAATTTCCATAACGTTTCATCTGAGCATCAAAAAGTACCTTGCAAACATTTCCTTAAGCCTCACAGCACTCCTGTTGCTATTGTCAGACCCATTTTGGAGAATTAGATACAGAAAAGTTGAGTGTAGAACTTGTCAAAAATGTTTGACATTTGCAATTTTAATATTTTTTTTCATGGAAATCTTGATAAAAAAAATGGCCACAACATGTTAATTAAAACTGTCGCCTCTTTTTCAAATAGTTCTTGTTAGGTCACTTACTCAACATGTTGTTTGCAGCGTTTCATAACTTTGCTAGACTCTAAAAATCATGGTCTTAATAAAGATACTGGATTTATGGCTTTTTACAACCATCTGTAAGGGCTGGTCTACACTGGCAATGTTAAAACGCTGCCGCGGCAGTGGTTTAAGGTATCTTGTGTGGTCGCGGCAGAGCGCTGGGAAAGAGCTCTCCCAGTGCTCTAAAAAAACCCCACCTCCACGAGGGGTGCAGCTCCCAGCGCTGGTGAACTGTCTACACTGGTGCTTTACAGCGCTGAAACTTGCAGCGCTCAGGGGGGTGTTTTTTCACACCCCGAGTGAGAAAGTTGCAGCGCTGTAAAGTGCCAGTGTAGACAAGCCCTAACTCACTAACCCCCCTTTTTTGTCCTTTGACTGCAGAGGTGTTAACAGGTCACTTCACTTTGAATTGTCTCTTATAATATGTGTTATCTACGCTAAACACTTTGCACTCATTCAGAATTCATTCATGTGGTCATGACATTTATGTGTTACCAAATATTCTTCACAGCTAGCTCTCAGAGCTGCGAGCAGAGATATATTCAGGGGCCATGTTCAGAGGTGAACCACCTAAGAGAGTCAACATTGACGTAATTCACACTTTCTTCTGGCCCTTCAGCAAGGAAGCTATTTTTCTTAATTACGACTGGTGAAGTAATAGCATAATTCAGGGGTGGCCACCTGAGCCTGAGAAGGAGTCAGAATTTACCAATGTACATTGCCAAAGAGCCACGGTAATATGTCAGCAGTTCCCCTGCCCCCAGCGCCTCCCACCCTCTGGCAGCCCTGCCGATCAGCCCCTCCCTCTCCCTCCCCGCACCTCCCGATCAGCTGTTCTGTGGTGTGCAGGAGGCTCTGGGGGGGAGGGGGAGGCAGGCTCAGGGGAGGGGGTGGGAAGGGGTGGAGTGGGGATTGAGCAGTGAGCACCTCTCAGCACATTGGAAAGTTGGCGCCTGTAGCTCCAGCCCCGGAGTCGGTGCCTATACAAGGAGCCGCATATTAACTTCTGAAGAGCCGGATGTGGCTCCGGAGCCACAGGTTGGCCACCCCTGGCATAATTCATTACATTTCATTAACACAGGCCCGGATCCAGGGCTGAGTCAGTGAGACTTTTCCCTTGCTTAAAGTTAAGCACATGCTTATTTGCTTTGCTGGGTTGGGGCTTTAGTCTGTCTTGCACTCACTGAGATCCACTTCTTGACATATAAATTACACCCCCAAGACACTAGCTGGCCCATGGTCTTCCTAGCTGCCTAATGTTAACTGTCCTTCTGATATTGCCTTCCACATACCCAGTCAGATGGCATTGGGCAGTTTAATAACTTTGACAGCTACACTGCTACACGAATGCACCACACCCTCTTGATAGGTAATGGAAAACTAATGAAAGAACAGCTGCTGATCCTTCGCCCACCCACTTCACACACACAAAATTCCCCTCACTGCATTCTTCTCCTTTTGTTTTTAATAGAGGCCCTTGAATGTCAAAGCCAGTGATTACACTAGTAAGTGTTCGGGAGTCTAAAGTGGGCACCTGTCGTATGAAAGATAAAAGACCTTCAGCCAATTGTCTCTGCCTTGTAATCATATTATTTAATACAAATGGATTTTTCAAGCTGCCTTGTACAGTTTGTGTGGCAATTACCTAGGAGAATATGAAGGAGAGAGAAAGAGAGAGAAACAAGCTGAGAGCTGTCAGCTTGTTTTAAACAAGTCTGTGGATCAGAAGGAGATTTATAGGTGGAATAAGCAAACAGTGATTAGTGTGAGTGAGACTTAAAAATGAATGTTGGTTTACTGCTTGCTCTAAATTATTTTTTCTTGCATCCCAACTTCAAAAATACAATCTGCAGTTCCACAGTATGTTCAAAGCCCTTCATCCCAAGAGAAGAAAGTTTGGATGGTTGTCATGAATTAGTAGACAGAGTCCTCGCTTTCTACCCTGGAGGAATAGAGTTCAAGTCATGTTCGGTGAAATGGGATTTACGGGGAATGAGTCCCCTCCTCACTCTGTTCTCAGGGGACAGATATTTATAGCCACCATTATTATGACCTATTTGGTCATTTCTGCTCAGAAGATGTCCAGGGCTGAGTCCACACCACAGTTGCCCTACTGAAGTGGTTCTCAAACTGGGGCTGCCGCTTGTGTAGGGAAAGCCCCTGGCAGGCTGGGCCGGTTTGTTTACCTGCCCCATCCACAGGTCCGGACGATCGCGGCTCCCATTGGCCTGGAGCAGCGAACCACGGCCAGTGGGAGCCGTGATCGGCTGGACCTGCGGACGGGGCAGGTAAACAAACCGGCTCGGCCCACCAGGAGCTCCCTACACAAGCGGCGGCCCCAGTTTGAGAACCACTGTCCTACTGTAACTAGCTAACAGGTTAAATAAGGCAAGACTTTGGTTTCCAGAGTGTGTATATCGAAGAGTTTGTCAACATGGGGAAGTTATATTGGTGTAAGGTAGTGTGTGAATTTAAACTGCTGTAGCTATACCAGTGTATAACTCCCTGTCTGAACACTTTTACTGATATGAGCGCCTTTCTCTGATATAGCTTATATTATATCACTTGGAAGCAGTTTAGAAGTTTAACTATACTAGTATAATTATACCCTTGTAACTGAAAAAATCTCCTCTGTAGACAAGCCCTTCCACTTTCATGAAAAAAATATCAACTCCTGAAAAGAAACCCTCATAATTCTTTTTTAAATAAGACGACTGACCTGAAAATAAATCTTTGCTGCTCATGGGTGGTTGGTGTCCAGAGTAATTTCAGGGACGACTGGCTCAGCCTCTCAGCGCTCTGACGTTGCATTCAAGCACTGGCAACAGAACCGTGATACAGATGTCTCCCATGCCAAAAGCAAAACTTTCACTGGTCACACACGGTGTCTGAAATGGGATTTACTATTCCTCCAGGACAGGGAATGTCTGCTAATCAGTTCCATCCCATCAGGTAAAGACAAAGCTGTGTGCATTTTGATCCCTGACATGTTTGTTGGATACATACATGCTGACATGATGTACTAGTGTCTGCTTCCCTTCAATCTGATGGAAATCCCTGTGAGTCCTAGAACTGCCCTGACATAAAAGGAAAAGATCCAGTTTAATAATCTACCATCATGCTTAGCCGATATCAGAAATATTTGTCTGGGAGAACTCCAGTTGCAGCTGATTGATTGCACGTGGGCTGTGGTTAAAAGAAATAATCTATTTTCCATTCAGTGTTCACGTGTGCTACAGCATCTAGTGACCTTCACATCAATAGTGCCACTCTTATCACTAGTGATATCCTCACCTCACTGGTGCCACACTGTCACCACACTCACATTCACCCAGAGCTTTGGGTTCTCTCTTTTTCCTTTCTCACTCATTACCTGCACATACCCCAGATGTTTTCCACCCACATTTTTCTTTAACTTCTTTAACACCCATATTTCAAATAGTTTTACTGAGATGAGTGTCCAAGAGTCACATTGCATTGAGCTTCCAATGTACAGCAATATCTTCTTTTCTTACCGATAGTTCGTGCCAGACAAGACTCCAAGGCTGTTTTTTGGACAACAGAGCTGTCCTGAAAAAACAAAAATTAAAATCCAGAAATGTTCTCTATAGATATGGGCCTGAACCAAAACACTGGATACAAAATATCTGCCACTTTACAGGGATTAGATTCCAGATCTCTATTTTGTCCAATGGTTCTCAAACTGGGGCCGCTGCTTGTGTAGGGAAAGCCCCTGGTGGGCCGGGCCGGTTTGTTTACCTGCCGTGTCCGCAAGTCCGGCCAATCGCGGCTCCCACTGGCCGTGGTTCGCCGTTCCAGGCCAATGGGGGCTGCGGGAAGTGGCAGCCAGCAAATCCCTTGTCCCGCGCTGCTTCCCGCAGCCCCCATTGGGCTGGAGCGGCGAACTGCGGCCAGTGGGAGCCGCGATCGGCCGAACCTGCGGACCCGGCAGGTAAACAAACCGGCCCGGCCCGCCAGGGGCTTTCCCTACACAAACGGCGGCCCCAGTTTGAGAACCACTGGTTTTGTCACTTGGGCCCCTCTCTGGTTTTGTAACTGCCAAAAATTCTGTTTTAGGATAATTAGCAATTTCTCAACACCATTTCCAATCCCAGAGTTTTTGTGCACATTCTGCTATGCAGGGATCCATTTGCCCTATATGGAGACTCTAGTCCAGTGATAAATAAACTGTTTAACGTTGTTGTAATGACAAATTATTTGTCGGTGTCTTCGTTTTAATTTTATGCTTCTTCCAATCTCTCTGAGCTTTCCCTTTTTTGCACAGACATTACGAGCCTTGTGGAAGGCAGTCTGGTTGCAATATAATTCTTGTGTGTGGCTTTTAAAGGGAGGGTCATGCTTTCATATGCTATGCCCTTTGGATCGGCTCTGCCTCTGAAAATGGTGAGTAGGGCTGGGAAAAGTAAGTTTGCCAAATGTAGAACCCATGGGAACATGATGGGTTCTAGATTCCAGAAACAACTCAAAAAGTTTGAGGTTGATGTCTCATTTAGCTCTCACAAAAATGTTATTTCTAATGGTTGTTCCTGTTCTGGGTCTAGAAGCAGGGGAATAATTATTTTAAAACAAAAATATTTATTGTTTGCATAGCACAGGTTTCCATTTGATTGGGACCTAAGAGGTTTTTGGGGGATAGGTTAAGTAAGGCCTTGTGTATATTTAAAACATTACAGCAGCTCTTGTCGGTGTAGGTACTCCACCTCCCTGAGAGGCAGTAGCTAGGTCGACAGGAGAATTCTCCCATCATCTTAGCACTGTCTGCACCGGGGTTTAGGTTGGTTTAACTGCATTGCTCAGCAGGGTGGATTTTTCACACCCGAGTGATGTAGTTATACCAACCTCATTTCCTAGTGTAGACCAGGCCTAAGTCAGCCTGCAGAGTAGTATTTCCTCTTCATGCATGGATCCCTCATGCCCCCTCAGAATCAGATTCTTAGTAAACCTTGACTGAGGAAGGATAGATCTTAACTGTATCAATTATTGTAGGTATGCTTCCGGCATTACCCTCTGTAAGCTCTGTAAAGGGTCAGCCACACTATTGCTTACACTCCTAAGAACATAACATAAGAATGGCCATACTGGGTCAGACCAAAGATCCATCTAGCGCAGTCGCCTGTCTTCTGACAGTGGCCAATGCCTAGTGCTTCAGAGGGACTAAATGGTAATGGATGACCTTTATCCATTTATCAGTTAGCTCGTCTGGGATAAGCCATAAGTAGCATGTTAATTCCTTCATCATGACATTCTCAATGAAAAGTTCCTTTCTTCTTACTCTTTCGTTGGTGGCCCAGTCTAGTGTAAATAAATGCAAAATGGGTGTTTGTGCTCCAAAGAAGAGAAACTGTAACAACTTATTCCATGCGGGCTCAATCTGTTCATCCCGTGCCACACAAAAGGCTTTTCTCGGGGTATTTACTGCTGATAAAAGGCTCCCGGATAAGCAAACAAACTGTTGGTACTTATCCAAATGGAATGAAACCTCAAAAACTTTCAGCTCATTTCTTATGGCTAAATCCTGGCCTCATTGAAGCAACGGGCAAAATTCACACTGACTTCAATGGGCTTTTGCTAATTAAGTTCCCATGTCCCCAGTAATTACTCTACAGCCTGACAACTTTCTCTTGTTCAGAATGAATCAGCCCTTGTTCAGGGTAGAGAAGATCCTAACACCCAGCATGCCAGAGGATAAAGGACAAGATGCAAGGTCAATTGCAATGAGCAGCTCTGCTGAGCTAGCCATTTTTTGTCCAACTTCCCAACACCATGTCTTAGCAAGCAGTGACTTTAGTGTGGAAACTACGGGGCTTGAAAAAAGGTTATTCTGAAGCTGTGTAGAGTTTCAGGTTGGCACAATATTTCATAAATGCATGTATGTATATCGCTGTTGTGGGCAGAAACCTGGCCTTATATTTTTTAAAAGGACAGCTGCATCCTCTTATAATTAATCCATAGTAAATGGCAGTTCATTTAGAATGGGGATGACTAATCACAGACGCTCTATGGCAGAGTGCATCCCTATTACATGTGAATCCCAGTGATCGTGAATGAAAATCAGCTCCCTGAAATAGAAAGGTAATAGTTTATATCTCCAAAGAGTTTTGTAAGCAATACTTAATTTATTAAAATAGCGTGCGAGTCTCTTATTTTTCAGTGTGGGTAACACATTAAAACAGCATCCCTCGAGAATATTCATGGGTGAATCATCAAAGTGCTTGCATTCCAGTTCAGTTCAGATAAGCAGCTAAACACTGTCCAAGCCTTGTTCCAACAGGTGGGAGATTCAGGGAGAAAAACGTGTCCCCTAGGTTGTCAGCATTCCCACTTCTCACCTAGGATAAATCTAGGAAATGCAAAGGCACATGGAAATTAAAGGACCATCTTGAATTGGTTCCCTTCCTAATTATTCAGCTCTCTTGGATCTGCAAAGTAGATGAAATTGCAGAAGAGCAAGCTTGCTCATGAGATATTCCATTGTTGCCTTCCCTTTTCCTAAAAATGTCCAGTCCTGGTTTTATCCTAGAATTGCACAGAAATATGGAACAAGCGCAATTAACCCAACTCCTGAAAAGTTTCAATTTGATTTGGTTATAAAGTTTTAGTTAAATCTTTGGTCATTGTTGTTATTCATTAATTATTATTTCTGTTGCGGTAGTGGCTAGGGGCCATTAAAAAATATCAGCGCCTCATTGCACTGGTTACTGTACAAATAACACAAAGACAATGCCTTCCCCAGAGAGCTCACGGTCTAGCATTTAGACAACATGCAACAGGAGAATAAGCACTTTGGAGGGCCAGCTACCACGAGAGAAAGATGTGATTCCACAAGGGAGCAGTTACAGGGGTTTTAGGAAGCAGAGGCAGTCACCAGCTACATCAGGGCCAGACAGTCCTATTCTTCATTTATCAGAACTTGTCCATCCACCACTTAGTCCTGACCCCCTCAGAATCTTCCTGTTCAAGTCAATGGGCCTGACTCAGTGCTGTCCTGTTGCTTCTTTGTGCTGGCTATACTGGTGCAATGTGGCCACAAAGCAGCTATACGACCCCTTTGAGGAGTGCCTCCAGCTTCATGGGCCACTCTAGCAGGTACAGAGCTGGTTCCCTCCCACACAGGAGCTCCAGCCACAGAAGATATGCCAGGGACATGGCTGGGGTTTTACTTTGCCCTGGCTATTTCCTGGGCTTATGGAGGCACAAGTTAGAACAGCCGATAGGGTTGTCTAGCTTGCACCAAGTGCCAAACCAGCTTCTGGCAGCCCCAGCATAGGAGACACCCAAGCCAGCTTCATCACAGGGATGAACTGGGTCCAATGAATTTCTTCTGATCTGTAATCTCATAGCAGCTGTCTGGACCATGCATCCATTAACTGTAGCAGCAGCATGGATGTTAGTGAAAAGGGGGTGGGGGTGCAATATCAAAGGAAGAAATAGGTCCCAGATAAACAGGGTAGGGAGTCCAGGGGCGGAGCGTCTGTCTCTAAACATTGAAGAGCAGAGAATTAAGCAATGAGAGCACAAGCCTGCCAGCAGCAGAAAGGTCACCAGAAGGATCATCTGTGACAAGAAAATCTAGGGCATCCTGCTCTGAAAACTCTTCATTTGATCTCCTCCTCCCATGGTGTGCAGTATTCCAGGCATGTTGTGTGTCAATAGAAAAACAGCCCCTTACTAAAGGCACAAATCCCACACTTCCAAGAAGTGCAGCCCCCAGGACTTTATCTAGAGACAGCAGCTTGGAACTTGGCTGTTTTCAAAATTCCTATAAAGTTAGTCAAACGATAAAATACTCTTCTATAATGTAAAGGCACACAGAGCAATGTACCATGCTGAGAGAGCTTGCAAATGGATTTACAGGACAGGACAGTGTACAGGATTAGCAAAGAACTGAAATTGCTTTTACACTTTGGCTTTTTATTAACCCTTATATTACATCCCCCTAGACAGATCCTCAGTCTCTTTGCACAGATATTCCAGGGCTTGTAATGTTCTTTAACAATTCCGTCAAGACCTTAAATACTGACATGTTGTCTGCTCTGTGTACACAGTATAAAACCCCGGTCTCTTTTCCCAAGGTTAAGGGCTTACTCTATTGTCTTTGACCAAAATTTTCCTTCCCATCCAAACACTGTTGTGCAGTGTACTGCCTGCCACCTTCCACCCCAGAGGTGGTTGCATTTCAGTGATGATGTATAAAGATCTAGGCAAGTAGTTAATTTTTTTTCAAATATTATAAAATGCACAAAATGCATTATTCAACATATATTCTTTGACTAGTTTAGCATGTAGTTTTGTGCAGCATTGAATTCTTTACATGAAAGACTCCATTGGAGATTTAAACTATAATTCATTCATTATTATTACTACTAGCTCTTTTGAATTCTATGCAAATGCTTCCCACCTGTTATGGGGAATATCAGAACATTTGCTTTTTCATCTGAGCACTAGATTATACTGATTTGCAGCAACAGTATCACAAGTCTTCGGTGGGATGGTTGAACCCTTTGATCACCATTTTCATTAAAAATATAGGCCCCAGTCTTGCAACTTTGGTGCATGCAAGCCAACCCCTGTGCTCATGTGAAGTTGATTGCAGGTCATGGCTCAAAGCTTGTACTATAGCTGATGCTGGATGTTATTATTATTTAGACTTGTTCTATCATAGCTCCTGGGAGCCCTAATTGTGGACCAGGACCCACTGTAAAAACCCTGTAAAAACACAGAAAAAAAAGTTTGTCCCTGCCCCACAGGGCTTATATTTGTATTATCATTGCTGAATGCTTTGTTGGATTCTGTGAGCGGCATTATGGTAGCACACATAGTTCCTACCAAGATCAGAGCCCCCTTGTCCTCAGTGTGGTACATACATAGAATGATAGACAGTTACTGCACTAAAAAGCTTACAGTCTAAACAGACAGGACAGGTAAAGCATGGCAGAAAGGTAGTATTGGTAACCCCATTTTATAGATGGGGACTGAGGTACAAAGTGATTAGGTGGTGATTTGCCCAAGATCACATAGGAAATCTAGGACAAAAAAGCGTGAAAAGGAATCCAGTTCTTCTGAGCCCCAGACCAGAGCTTTCACTACAAAACCATACTGTCTTAGCCCCTTTTTATTGAATTATTTGATCACTAATTGTTTTATTTGATGATGACATGGAGGGAGCATTGGACTCAAAGCAGGCCAGGTGAGCTGCTGTCACAAGCTCTTGTGACTTATTTACTACTGATAGATACATTTCACTAACACCGTATTGCTTGTAATGGACACGGCTCACGGGACAGGATCCATAACTTCACCCATGTGAGCAGTCCCGCTGCACTCAGGACCTACATCAGGAGAAGCCTGTTCTCCTGCTATTTTTGTGTTTCACATTTTTATCACTTCAACTCACAAAGAGTTTAAAAATAAATAAAATATTCAATCCAACTCAGGTGTTTGCAACACAGGTAAAGGCTTTAATTATAAGTTAAACTGACAGCTTCCCTTTAAGTGCAAAAGCAGATGAAAACCAGCCACCACTAAAAGATGACAACTTTTTTTTTTTTTTTTTTTTTTTTTTTTTATAAACTTCAAAAAAAGTTTCAGGGCCTGTTTCATTTTGGCTGAAGGCAGCTGGGTTGTGTTGTTACTTTACCCATTACACACAGCCACTGAGTAAAATATACAAAAAGGTTTGTGAGTCATTCAAGCTCTTGGGACTACAAACTATTTTCCACTTTTCAAGTGGGGTGATAAATTATTTAGGGTGCAAAATGAGTTGTCCATAGGGATTAAAGGACCTGCAGATGGGAAAGACACTCAGGAAAGAATAAGGTTTACAAAAATAAAGACCCCCTTTCTCACATTCCTACATAGCACGGGGCAAAGTGAATTTTCCCTTATGCACACTGTTAACAAAAAATCCTCATCAACCAAACCACAAGCCCAGATCCCAGCTCTCTTCCATCACCCCAGCTATTATTTCAGTTTCTCAGAACCAAGTGCTTCTAACTCAATTCTTTAGGGACTAAGCTACCATACTACCTAATTCTTTTGTGAATCAGTTTTGTGGACAACAACCACCCCCTTTCCTCCCAGTTTCCACCCTAGAGTAGCTCCTTTACTGAGGTGCCTGATACTTAAAATATGCAGTAGCCTGATTGGCCTATTTAAGATTAATGAGATCACCTGTGCTGATTAGATGAGTCACTTACTGTGTTTAGGTGCTTTCCCTGATCTCCAACAGCTGGAAGAGGAGAAAAGCTATCTCCACATTACACTCTTCAGGGGTGTGCTTTGAGGGCCTCACAAGATCCAGCTAAGATCCATTTCAGAATTGGGATTCAATAAGAATTCTGCCAGCTCTCTATAAGCAAGTGCTAATTTCCTGGGCAACTACCTGTGGTCTTTAAAAATCCTGACCTAGTTTTCAAGGAGGCATAACTGCCTTGAGACAGAAACCAAGAGAAAGGGTGTGTTTCACCCCCAGATGAGTTTCTCCTATTGATTCTCAGATAGCTTTTACAATACAGTGGCTTAATAAATGTTTCTTCTTTAGCTCAAGCAGTAAGGTTTCTGCTTTTGGTGCTGAAGGAGCTATGTTTAATCTGCATCAATGACCATGGTGCCTGCATGTATTGTATTGTTAACCTGAAAGGTGCTAACGGCTACCATCAGCTGGGTCTCAAATACAAAGCCATCACAGACCTCATTAAAACCAATAAATGGGCCAAACACTCTCTTTCAGTTTCGCATTACATTTCTTGTTTGTTACATTTGTCCTTTCTTCCGGTGAGCTTGAAAACGGATCACAATGTTGTAACTGTTGTCAGAATCAATCCAATGTTAAAAGCATTACATTTCTGTACATCTTGCTCTCAGACACTCTGCTGTGACATACTTTTCTGCAGATAATAAGGGAATGAACAAACATGGTTCTAGCAGTTTCCATAGGAGGAGAGACTAAAAAGATTAGGGCTGATCAGTTTAGAAAAGAGATGACTCTGAGAGGATATGATAGAGGTCTAGACAATCATTAATGATGTGGAGAAATTGAATAGAGAAATGTTATTTATCCTGTCACACAATACAAAATCCAGAGGTCACCTGATGAAATTAATAAATATCAGGTTTAATACAAATAAGAGGAAAAACTTTTTCACACAACGTGCAGCTAATCTGTAGAACTCATGGCTGCAGGATGTTGTGATGGCCAAAAGTATAATTAGGTTAAAAAAAGAACTGGATACATTCATGGAGGATAGGTCCCTCAATGGCTATTAGCCAAGATGGTTAGGGATGCAATCCCGGGCTTGGGGCAATGCTAAATCTCTTACTACCAAAAGCTGGGAGTGAAAGACAAGGATGGATCAATCCATAATTGCCCTGTTCTGTACACTCCCTCTAAAGCTCTGGTATAGGTCCACAGTCAGATGGGCCCTGGTCTGACCCAGTTCTGTTCTAACACAAATGCTCCCTTTAGAACACAAAATATGCCAGGAAAGTTATGGTAATAACTAACATTCTAGGGTACTAGCTCCAAATACTGCATGAAGCTATAGCAAGCTGTAGTGTTTTAGGGGATGTTACTGCAGTATGATTTTAAAATAAAAAGGGTAGTTTACTGGGCTAGCTCAAACAGAGAGCAGAGCTAGAGGACAAAGGGGAATTATCCCACTGAATCACAGGAGGTTGTGTTTCTTATTGGTAAAAGGATTCTTCATGTGATATTCACTGAGGCATTTAACTGTTCATACCTTAAACACCTGAGTCGGAATGGAAGCGGGCTAGACAGAGGACTGACCACAGGGATGAAGCTGGTTTGGTAGCTGTAGCTGCAATTCTGATGACATTTTAGTTCTTAAATCCAGAATTTGCAATATTCTGACATTTACGTTGAGAAAACATGGTGATGAGACTGATGTCTAGTGTGTGGTCTAATTGTTTACTCTGGATAGCCCTGTTATCATAATCAATTGGTCACAGTGAGGGCAAATGACATGTTGTCCCCCCCCCCCTTTTGTTGTTGCCTGTAATAAACCATAAAAGAAATATAAATGCAGTAAATAGTGAGATGCTGTTAAAAACAAGAACACTGCCGTTAAACAGAAGGTGCTGTCAATTCTATTATATCGCTGTTAAACAGTGGCCATCTTCAAGAGCAAAATCAGCTGATTTTCTCTTTCTTCTATGGTGATGTGTATGTTTTGCCCCCTTTATGACATCAGGCTGTGGTCTTATTAAATCTCACAAGCTAATCGGCAGCAGGCCTGGTCAGTATTTGTCTGGGAGACCTTCAAGGAAAATCCAGATGCATCCCACTGAATCTGCAATGAATCAATGTCCCAGTATGGAGTTAAGGGGCAGTATGACACTGAAGACACCACCATTCAGATGAGATCTAAACCCGAGATCCTGACTGTTTCATTAGCAACAGGTCATGCAGCAAAGAGGCACAGTGGTAGGAAATAGATCTTTATTAACCATGCTGAGAGGTCAGTGGTACTGGTTTTTCAATGAGCTGTTATTAGGGCCTACTCCTGCAAAGTACAGAGTACCTTGTGCAAAGTGTCAAGTGCCCTCACCTCCTATCCACTTCAGGAGGCGTTGTGCATGCTCAGAGGTCCTGATTCAGGAAAGCACATAAGCACATGCTTGACATTAAGCACTGACTTCCACAGAACTTAGGCACATCTTTAAGTGCTTTCCTGAATTATGACCAGAATCAGGACCTTCCTGTGGTGTATTGTTAAACAGCTGCTGTGTTCCACACTTGAGGTGGCAGCATTTCTATGGCAGATGCCTATATCAAAGGGGAGTCTGAACCACAGCACTATATTTGAACATCTCGCACAAACTTTGAGGAAGTTTGGATCTATATCTCCATTCAGAAGCCAAGCCAGAACACTGATTAACACACCTCTGAACTTCGGGGGAATTCAGCTTTGGATCAAAATCCACGTGTGATGTTTGAAGCTTGGACTAGGCAGACACACACATATATAGAAGGCAGAATTTTCTGGACTGGCCGAGGAGTGCTTGGCTTGGGGGAGGGGGCCAACATGGTTTTGCATTCCCCTGATCTTAGGGCCATCAGGCATTGGCTTGTTCCCTGCATATTTGAACAGCCTGAAGGCTATTCTATCTTTCACTAGCTGCCAGCCATTCCAACAGGTAGGGATGAGCAGGAAGCAGAGGTACCCTGGCCACTCTTCGTTTTCCACAGCCACGTCTCCGACACCAGCGGCTCTGCACCACTCAAAGATCAGCCTAGGCAGGGGAAATCGGCAAGTGGCCAGACCTGCCAGCTGTAGGGCTGCTTTGTGCTGCCTGAGCAGCACTTGGTAGTCACAGTGTTCCAGAGAATTGGGGTCAGTGCCTGGAATGTGTTTTGGGCTGCGAGATGCTATGGAAATGCAATTTTTCTTTGCATCATTCTGAGGTCTTGCCTTGCTAGCATTAGCAGCAGCACTTTCAATCCTGCGGACGCTAGTTTTTGAAGAGGAAGTGGGCTCTTTTCTTTTGGCTTCTGAGAGGCTCACGGCTTGTCTAATCTGTCAGGAATAATTAAGAAAAATGATAATATATGTCCCAGCGGAAGGAATAAATCAGTGTAATGGAAAAGCCCTAATTAAAAAAAAACCACCCACTTTGCCAACGATGCACCGTGTATGCGGTAGCCCTTTAACATAAATATTTATTTCCTTTTAAGAGGTCACAATTTCCTGAGGATAAGGACAAGAAGGGAAAATCTCAACAGGGCTCTTTGGTAAATAATGTGCCTGGCTGTCTGCTTCCCCAGTATTAATGAGGTTTCCTTGTAATGAAAGGAAATGAAAATCCCTGTCTTACATCAACTCCAGGACTTCACCAGCCTTTGTACAGCACAGCACCTTACCCTAGGATTTGTCTACTCTCCAAGACATGGATTTAGGAACTTCACTGTGCTTAGTAATTACAGATTAGTTCTCGAGTTTCAGGACCCCCTTCGCAGTTATAGATAGCACCCGTAGTGTGTAACTCACTTGCAAAATGAATTGGCTGTGTTAAGGGCTAGGAAAGAGGCCAGGCTGATCACCCTGGGAAATAAAGCCCAGAGCAGCTTCCTTCAGCACCACCCTGCCAATGAGACGACACTGAAATGGAAGGATGATCTTTAGGGAGGAGAGGACAATTCTATCTCCAGGACACATTCAGACCTTATACTTTATGATGTGGACACCTGCCCACTGGACAGCTCCAGATGGAAGCAACTTTCAATGACTATCACCCTTGGCTCCTTTCAAACTGATGACCTAGCCGTAGAAGACTGTGTTATCCCATTAGCCGCCCTGCTAGCATGCTCCCTTCACATCAGCAGCCATTCTCAATGCCCTCACTTCAGTCTGTGGGCTGCACGTTTCGTTATAATCTGCACAGCTATGCTCAGTAAACTGTTTCCAACGAAATAGCAGACTCTTCTAGTAAATGTGTTAACTGTGTTCAGTGCTGCAGAGTCTAACATTAGCGCTTTGTGTGACGGTTCCACTCCCCACCACTCACTGGCTGCAGGGAGCTTCAGCTCCAAAGAATGTGGGCCAGACCCTCAGCTGGTGTAAACTGGGGTAGCTGCTGACCCTGGGCCACTACCACTTGAGGGAATCCTTCTGTTCTATTCTATCTATACAGGTTCTTTTACCACCCTCATCACTATAGTATTTGAGCACCTTCCAAGCAGTGCATTAAACAATGTGACTAGTAGCAGGTTGTTTGTTCGGTTTCTCATCCTCTCCCCAAGGGGAGAAGTGTGTGTGTAGTGTAATCTTTTATTTTGGTAGGGTTGTTATTTTTTTGTAAATCTATTGTTTTAAATGTACACATTGCTCTGTGTTTAGGTTAGAGAAGGCAGGTTGAGGGAAATTGACTGGCACTTGGAGCAGAGGCAATGAAGTTTGTGATGATCCTTAATTCCTGTAGGAGTAACTTTATGAGCAGGTAGCAGCAGTAGGCTCTTATCTGCTATATGGACAAGCCAGTGGAGGGAGACAGGTTTCACTTAGCCAGTGGGATACATTTGGAAGGTGTCTACCAATATTGCTGTATTTGGTCTGTAACTTGTTTTGTGATACACTGCCATTAACTCTCTGGCAGTTGCTGATCGACATATTGTATACACTCTAGCAGACATTATCACATGGTAGAACTAACAAAGTTCAAATTTTCCATTTAAAACAAAAGAAAAACTACAGCCCTCTGCCCTTCTCTCCCAGGAGGTAGATAGGCCTCAAGAGCTGGATCTAGTTATTGAAGACATAAAAACACCAGAGTGGTTTATATAGATAAATAAAGATTTACCAGATATTTAGCCCTGACTTACCACTTACTCAGGCAAAATGGGTCCCCAGGATCCATATAGATTGGGAGATCTGTGGCGCTTCTTCAACAGGCTCTGAGGAAGCCATGCCCCCGCAACAGAAAAATTCCTAGGGAACTGCATAAGTTAAGACATGCCATGAATAGGTTATGGCTGCAAAAGGGAGAATGGGCTGTAGGTGTAAAGAGAAGGGAAGATCGAGTAGTTAAGGCATTGTACTGACACTCCAGAGATTTGTGCTCTATCTCTGGCACTGCTGCTGCCGCACACTGTGTCCTCAGTCAAGGCAGGTGAATCTCTCTATGCTTCAGTCCCTTGTCTGCAAAATGAAAATAATGTCATGTCTACCTCACAAGGAAGAAGTGAAGATAAGTTTAGTTATGTTGGTGAGGTGCACAGATATTCCCGTGGTGAGTGCCGTAGGACAGCCCTAGAACAAAAGTAAAGGCATCAGGATTTGGCCTTTACTTTTTCCAATATTTTTAGCTTTATAAATGGAAAGCGTGATTATTATTATTATTCTCAGTAACAGCCCTGCCTGGGATGATGGGAAGGGAAAAGACAGCACAGCAAGAAGGAATTTTTCCATATGTAGAAGATGGATCTGTCCGCGTAGGAGTATTGACAAGAGTTTTATCTGAGCATCTGTGCTTTGTGCTAATTGATCTATCTATTTGTCACCAGGGTTCCCGTGCCAGGGCCCCCCTTACGCGCTGGACCAGGCCTCAGCACTCACTTGGGCCTTTGCTCTGCAGTGTCTGGGTGTTTTCACATGCCAGTTCAGTCTTAAGAGGCTCAGCTCACCGACCGAACCCCCGATAGTCTACCCCTTCTGCAGTTCATCAATAAATACAAACACATTGTCCCAGAGATGTGGTAAAGCTCTCTTCCCTCAGAGGGCTTCTGTAAGCCTGTGGGCCCAACCAGGCTCACTGGCTAGTGTAAAGGGGGCAATCCCATCACAAGTAGGTCTGCAAGAGGAGCTCCCTTCAGGGAGGAGTTGCTGAGCAGCAATCTCCTGAGGAGTACTTGCCTCTAACCAGCCCTTGGTCCAGGAGCTGAGAACTAGAGATCTGCTTTCCTCACTGGTCTTCCACCAACGGAGCTGGGTTTCCATCTTTTAAGCTCCTCCCTCTAACCCTGACATCTCTCACAGGTGCAGCAGGGCAGGATGACCCAGCATGTTGCCTGGGAACATTCAAAATATAGCACAAGCACACCAACATATAAAAAGATGGTCAGAGAGGGTTGCCTTGGTTCATTGAATTCTGTCCTGTGTCTTCAATCCTGACAAAGGCTCCTCAGCTGGAACTATAGGGTGGGTTGGTGGGGAACAACATTTTCATAGGATAACCCAGCTTATGGCAATGTGGTATCCTTTTAGCATGCTGATCCCTTTAGAGCAGTGTTTCCCAAACTTGGGATGCCACTTGTTTAGGGAAAGCCCCTGGCGGGCCGGGCCGGCGGCCAGTACGTCCCTCGGCCCGCGCCGCTTCCAGCAGCTCCCATTGGCCTGGAGCAGCGAACCGCGGCCAGTGGGAGCCGCGATCGGCCGGACCTGTGGACGCAGCAGGTAAACAAACTGGCCCGGCCCGACAGGGGCTTTCCCTAAACAAGCGGCGTCCCAAGTTTGGGAAACACTGCTTTAGAGAATGTCGACTTGTTATCTGTCAGGCACGGATGTTCAGCTGTCCAGTCTGAGGCGATAAAGGAACTGGAATAGTGGTGTGTGCATTATAAAATGGGATTGTTTTAAACACACTTGGAATGATGCAACCAAACTCAACAACTGAAGGACCTCCAAAGATGCTGCTTTCTGAAAATAAGACGATTGCCTCAAGGCATTAGGGGAGAACGTGTTCCCTTGGCATATTACTGCAAAACTAGCAGGCTGCAGCCGGCAGTGGGCTTCTGAATGTCTTCCTCTGAAGCATCAGGAAAAGAGGCTACCACGGTGCATGGAGCAATGGTATGACCTACTGTCCTATATGCTACTCTTAACATAAAGTCTGAGGACCTAAGCCAACATTTTCAGCCTCAAGGTTAGGCATTCAATCCATATTTTTGTACCAAGACTTGAGCTTCATTTGTGCTGAACTCCTGCTTGACATTGCTGTGGTGGTAGGTGCCATGGTGGCTCTAAACCAGCTTTCTGATCCTGATGTTGGCCTGGCAGTGAACTGGTCCCTGGTATGGGTTAGAGCAGCCACAGTGGGGCTCTAACTTACCCACCTGGAAAGGTCCCCTAGGGTCCATTCAGCTGCTGGGGACCACTAGATCTCAGGGCACTCTGGACCCACCTTCCAGAACTCAGCCTATTCCTCCCAGAGTCTGCCTACGTGGTGGTGGGAACTGGATGGTGTGGAGCTGGCTGCACTAGCTTTATGCAGTGAGGGATTCCTGTATGCCAGGAGCTCCTCAAATACCCTTTTAGGGCAGCTTTAGATGACTTAGCTTGGACAAGGATCTAGCCCCTAAATCTGATTCCGGTGGCTAACTTGAAACGCACACTAAGAGAACAAACAAAAGCACTCTGGTGAGGAACAGAGAAGCCAGGCTGTGTGCGATCATGTTGTGGGGTTGTGCTGTGGCTTTTTTTTTCCTGTATATATATCAAATACTCATGGCATACAAAGGAAATCAGCCTTTGCTCTGGATAAGTCTGAATGATACAAAAGGAGGATTAGACTCGGAGACACAAATAGTAAAAGGCCTAGGTTGTTACTATTCGCCGCTTTGTCTATTCCCTTTCTTTAGTATGTAAATATGTAAATAGCCCAAGGAGAGGATTTTTCTTGTGCTGCAAAAAACAATAAACAGGTTTAGAAAGAAAGAAAGAAAGAAAGAAAGAAAGAAAGAAAGAAAGAAAGAAAGAAAGAAAGAAAGAAAGAAAGAAAGAAAGAAAGAAAGAAAATATATTTTAAATTCCAGTCTAACATAACTACAGGTGCTTCAGGTCAGGAGAAAGGTGCATTGGTATTTAAGACTGCAGTAGTTAGGACATTGCAGGATTGATGGACAGTGGCAGAACTGTGAGGGGAACACTGGACTCTCAGCACTGAGGAGCATTGGCAGCACTTTTGGAAGGTCTGGACAGCACAAAAATCTCCCCCATCCTCTCCAGTATATTGCAAAGTACTTTAGGCTGGAGGGTGCATTGGAAAAGCCAGTGACAATCCAGGATGATCATAGCTGGAAGGGGAACTAAGGTTCAATCCAACTCCCCTGGGTGTTAATAGGAAAACGTCAATGGGAATATCAGGAAAATGGGAGTTAGATCAGGCCCCAGGAAAGCTATTTGCACACTTCCATCCCACTCGCCGTCCCCAGCCCTAAAAATTCAACACAAAAGTCTTTTTTTAGTTCCATTGTTTTCTCCAATATTTCCATGGCACTGATGCAGCTATACATGGTGTTGTCACTTAACATCATGCATGACAGCAACATCTGGATGGATCCCGCCCTACCCTCAATAAAACCAAATATGGTTAATAAGAGAAGAATAAAGGATGTTACAGTTAGTGGTGGGTGCACCTGGTTGGATAAAGTAAGACACCCCTCCTGTCCCACACCCCCCTGAACAAATCAAGTTGAACCTGAACTAAGCCTTTCATTTTCAGACAGGAAATGCGTGTTTAACATTTTTGTTTATTTGTTCAGATCTGCACTGCCTAATTCTAGTCAGAAGCAGAAGCACAAGCGCTGAAATAATATAAGAGTGGCTGATCTAGCTGCATTTTCCTGCTCTGATTTGCAGATCAAAGGGCTTTGGATAGTTTATTTGGACAAGGTTTGCATAAGCCTCCAAACTTCCTGGGTGCTTATCTGCAGGCTGCTAAACTCCAGTAAGCGCAGAGGATGCTTGAAATTCCAGTCAGTGAATTGCTCATAATCTCCAGCTGAGCAACCGTGCCTCAGAACTCCCATTCCTGATCTGAAGAGCTGCGCAAAGGGGCATGCAGCTTTCCTTTGAAAGCTGGAAACTAAAATGAACATAGACGCATAATAGATTCATTCCATTGAAGAGGGGCGAAGAGGGGAGGAAACACGTTGTTTTCTTCTCTTGCCTTTATTCAGCTATTAGCTCCGTTCCTTCAGCTGTCAGGCCCTATCCAATAGGCTCACCCGGAAGTTGCAAAGCCCCAAGAAGAAGATTTTCATGCTTTTGATGTACACGGCACATGAAATAGCTGCAATTATGGATTCCTCTCTTCTTCTTTTTTTTTTTTTGCATCAACAGTTATAAAGAGTCCTCTGCTAGGGGTTCTTTTAAAGATCATTGATATCAGTCTGATCAAATGATTCTACATTATTTCCACATCAAACTGCAAGAAACATACTCTTGTCTCAGTATTTTTTGTTACTGAGTGGGTGAGGGGTGGTTGGGGGTGGGAGACTGAGTGTGTTGTAGAATAGGTATCTGCAAATCCCTGTTTGTTGCCTCTAAAGGGGAAGGGGCAAAGGGACTAATGTCAGAATATGGCTGTTTGGCTCTGAACACCCCTTAGATCTGGGGTGAGGGTGGTTGGATCTGGATCCACACTTCCTGGCTCGGACCCATCTGTGATTGGTACAAGAAAATGCTTCCTGGAGAGAAGTGACCATCAATTAAAGAGAAAAAGGAAGGTGCAGAGGGAGGTCCAGTCATGCAGGGTGCCTCAGTGGCAGACAAGGGGAGGGGAGGTGCGGTGGAGCTGAGGAGACAGAGGGAGCAGAGAGAGCACCTGGAGCAAAATTCATCCCTGCTGCACTCGGCCCTGGGGAAAAGAGGGGAGGGCAAGATGCCCCCCAGCACAGATCCCCACAGCCTGACAGGATACCAGTGGGGGCCTGTGGGGGCCATTGCAGAGCTGGGAATTGCTGAGGTGCTGGAACACTGTGGCCATGCCTCCTCTTTCCCACCATGCCTCTTGTGCGAGGGAGACAGAACCGGCTATCCCCGTCCTAGGCCTATTAAGGCCCCGCACTGAAGGCATTCCCCAGGAGGCCTTGAAGTATCTTCACAGCTTCTTTTTGCTGGCTGAGGAGAGATCCAACAGCCAGAGGGCACCCAAGAATTAGGCCCCAAAACTGCAGGAGAGTGAGGGGGAGCGTAGGTTGAGATGAAAAAGGTGGAGTGAGAGCTGCCTCCCCAGACTCTCATCTGCTGTCCATGCCTCTCTATAATCCATTCCTGTCCATATTTCTCCAAGTAGCCAAGGCAGTTTGCACTCAGGAACATTTGAATATTCTGCAGGGGTTTTCTTTATTCCTTTAAATAAAAGGCAGTTTTGATATGAGAGATCAACACCCACCGCTGGGCTAGCCAGGATCCAGGGTTCAGCTTCAATGACCAAGCTCCCTCCCTGGCATGGCTCCTTTGCCTCTGCGAACAGCTACCCCTGATCAGGATCTCTCTCTGCCTCCCTTGCTCTCTATTCTGTAGGGATGGCATCCTGGTCTAGGGATCAGTGAAGCACTGATGAAAGTGAGGGGAAGACAATCCATATTGCCATTACGCCATTGGATGAAGGATAAAGCAGAGTACATGTTGTTTATAATTTCCTCCTTCAATGCTTAATGAGGATTATTAATGGAGCGGCATTGCCCCCGAGCCCAGACTCTGAGCATCTTTCCTGAGGCATGTCATGCCTCTCTTATTTTAGATGTGCTATACATTCATTCAGCTGTAGCGCAAGCTGAGCTTTGAATGCAAAATATTCTCATTAGTGTTGATAATGATGATGAGGAAGGTGCCTCCAGCATTCTGTGCTGATGGCCTTCTCCTCTGGGTAGAAGAGAGAGATAGATCGCTCCACCTCCTTTCACAGCTTCACTTTATCTTTCCATAAGCTACCCATGGAGGCAGAAGCTGGAATTTCTGCCTTCGAATCCATGTCAGCAAGTCCAAGAGAGAATCTCTGGCTGTCCAAAGCAGGCTGAGCCTGCCTTGGTGTCTGGACAGCACGGCAAAACATGTCATACCCTTGTCCATCCACTCGGGCCAAGCAGAGCTGAAGAGGAAGTTTCCTGCTTTGGGGACTTTTCTCCTGTTTCCCTGTCAACTTATCCAGTCTCCTGCTGGCTTCTCCCTGCAACTTGATGAGGTCAGTTCACCATCCCTCTGTTCCGCTCCCTGCCTCTGAAGCACAAAGGAGGTGAGTGCCAATCAGAGAATCTTTCTGGCTCTATTTAAAGGATCAAATCCCAGCTCCCACTCTGGCCAGAAGTGTCAGGCAGAGCTGGGAGCGGTGATGTTTGCACTGACTGAGGATGGGGAGCAGATCGACTCTTTGCACATATGCAATACCTTCCCACCATTGGCAGGCTCAGGGGAATTGAGGAACAAGGGGAGATGGGTCAGTTCTTTGGGGCCAAAGGAAAATGGGAGGTGAGAACAGAAGAGGAACAGCTTCCTAACTTCCCTCTAGGACAGGGATGGACAAAGTTTTTGGCCTGAGGGCCACATCTGGGTATGGAAATTTTATGGCGGGCCATGAATGCTCACGAAATTAACAATTCATGTTCAAACAGGGACAACACAAGTTTGTTTCAAAATCAACACTGTTAAAGTAATTCTGTTGAACAATGCGCTGTTAGAAAATTACATTCCTGAGCTGTTTGTTGATTTTACCACACAATTTTGCTCCTGTCTGAACACAAATTGTACGTTAGCTAAAACTTTTCAGTGTACGGCACTACGTAAAAGTTTGGTAGTTTTCACGTTTATTGCTGACTTCTTTATGATCTGTAATTAGCTTTGTTGACTCATCGGTGTTTCTCCATTTGACAATGGCAATAACCCAAATATATACAAAGGGAAAAGAAAATCCTAAGGCTGTCCTTATTTCAAACTGCTCTTTTACAAGATTGCACGCACTTCACGCAGGGCCTCATTTTCAAAAGAGCTGCGACGGCAACGTGTTTTTTTAAATCAGCAAAGACATGCTGCACCTGGGGCGTAGCCACGGGTGGGCCTGGCTGGGTCGTGGCCCACCCACTTAGCATCCAGGCCCACCCCATCACTTGCCCCACTCCGCCACCCAGTGCTCCAGCCGGGGAGTGGGGTTGGGGGCTTGTCCTGCTCCCCCCGCCTGCCTGGCACTCCTGCTGGGGAGCAGGATCTGGGCGGGGGCTTGCAAGCTCCTGACTCCACTCACTCCCCGGCCGGAGCGAGGCAATGGAGTTCGAGGGCCAGATTAAAAGCTCTGACGGGTTGGACGTGGCCTGCGGGCCGTAGTTTGCCCACCCCTGCTCTAGGATATCTCCTTCAAGCCTGGGGTCGGAATTAGCACCCCTGACACCATAGCAAGATTCCAGTCAAGCCCTGTAGTTCCAGCAGACAGGAACAGTGCTGAAAAGACCTTTGCTCTGGCGTGGCCTGGGAATGACTGATACAAGTATTGAATATGCTCACTAGGGAAGAAGTTGCCATGTACTGCCAGGTGTAGGCAGTAGCGGTGCCAGGTTTGCCGGCGCCCTAGGCGGCGGAAGGTCCCGCCCCCGAAATCCCGCCCCCAACAGCGGCGGCGGAAGGTCCCGCCCCCAAATTTCTACGGGCGGCGGGGGCGCAGGCGCCCCCAAAATAGTAGCGCCCTAGGCGACCGCCTAGGTCGCCTAATGGGAGCGCCGGCCCTGGGTGTAGGGTCCTTGGCTAGTTAATTAATTCACCTTTACCTGACTGCTGGCTAGCTGCCTGCCATTTCCAGCCTCACTCCCTTCCCAGCAGATAACAGAGCAGGTGGAGCTCAGCTTGTCTGCACTGACTTCCCGCTTCTGAACAAACTAATCAGTGCTATAGTGGGTGTTTGCTGTTCTCCAGAAGAATGGTAGGTTGCTTCAGAAGATCCCAGTAAGATCTCTCGATAGATTCCTGTTTCATCAGGTACCACTTAAATGAGGAAAATGACACAGTTTCATGACAAACTAACAAACATAGATAATATTTAGGTTCTAAAAGTTCCTGAAATGAGCACCTTGTTCATTCCCTTCTTTGTCTGGGTGGCACGGATCATTGCTCTTTTTTTCTTGCAGTGGATACTTATTCAGACTTATGTTGATGCCTTACTTATGTTTGGGGGGGCCCAATTCAGACCCAGAGTAAGTGGGTGGTATCTGCACCAAAGTGCATTGAGCTGCACCAGGTTTGAGTTTGGTCCCCTTATTGATACACTCACAGGAACAGTCCTGATAATTAAGGAGGCAGTGAAGGGTTTCTGCACCACATCTGCCATTTCACAGCCATTCATTTTCCAAACAGGTATTCCAAACTAGCCAAGGTGTCAGTTAGTAACAATTGTGAGAGTGCTTTTAAAACTGGTTGGAACATTTCCATGAAAATAAAATGTGGACCACAAAGAACTACAAATGGAAATGAAATGTTGTCTGCTTTTGTAATGCTGGTGTATGGGACACTGACCACCCAGTGATTCAGATAAGGCAGCAGGATCTATCTTAATCAAGTCTGAGGTAGGTGATGTGTGTCTCAACTGAAATACTGTCAGATATTTTCAGATCTCTAACATTAAGAATATCTAGTCTCTCTTGATTCCCCAGGAGGAGAGAGTCCATCCTGGACATTAGCGACTGAGGTGAGACCACCACCGCATTTCACATAGCCCTCCAAACAGCTGTTGTACGATAATAACTGTCAGGATCTGGGCTTGAAGTGGTCAGGCCTGGTGGTTGGGACAGTGGTCGAGAACAGGGACCAAGGGTCAAAGCCAGACATAGAGTTGGGACCAGGCCACGGGCAGCGCTGAAACTGGAGTCCAGAGACAGGCCATGCGTCAGAAGCGGGGTCAGAGTCCACAGGCAAGCCAAATAAGGATCCTAGTCAGAGTCCGGAAGCAGGCCGAAGATTGAAGCTGGGTTCAGGACAAGGGTCTGGGGGCCAGAAGGTGGGTGCAGGGCTTGAGCGGGTCAGGAACACGGCTGGACCAGGGTCAGAATAGAGCACAGACAAGGCTGAAGCGGGCTGGGACAAGGCTCGGGCAAGACTTGGGCAGGAACAGGGAAAGGACCGAGGACAGGCTGGAAGCTAGGAGTCTGTAACACTGCAAGGCAGCAGGAGGGTGCCTAGCTGAGTGGGGCTGTGCAGACTAACTGGCAGCTCTGGTGGTGAGAGTGAAATGCCTGTGCCTCAGGGTCATCTGACCTGGGCCCTGCACGCTTGAGAGATGAGTCACTGCTACTGGATCTAGAGCACTAATGAGTTTGGGGGACAACTAATGAAAAACAGGGATGGGAGTGAAGGTCACAGAGTCAAAAGCAGGGATCCAGAGGGAAATACTGAGCAGAGAACCCTTGGGTGATTCGTTGTAGCTGAGAGAGCAACCCTGGTCCAGCTGTAGGTTTGCCTCACAATAACTCTCGGTCACTATTACAAACAGGTCTGAACCAAACCCTCCTTCTGAAAAAACCCAAACTTCAGATCTGTGTTCAAACTTTGCAGCTAGCCTCTATTATGGGACAGAAAAAATGGTCCAATAAATCCTGGATCCAAATTGCAGGCAGATCCGGACTTTGTGGCCACTGACCACTGATGTGAGCTGGATTTGGATCGATGTCATAGAGATAAAAGACTCTAACCCATGGCAACTCCTGGAGTTGACTAGACCCAAAGTTTCAAATCTATAAACACCTAAGTGAATACATCATTTTGTGTGTCCCAGGGGTGCAAATTGTCAGTGATAAATCTTTTTACTTCTCATTTCTTGAGGATAATAATTATAGGGAGAGGGTCAATGTGTTAAGAGGCCAATGGGTTAATAATACATTTATTAAAATGTTCCATCACTGCTAAAAGCTATATTCTTATCTTTGAAAGCAACACATTCCATTAGCCTGGAAATGACTGATTGGCCCTAATGAAGGGGAGAATCTACAGTGGCAAGATGGCTGACATTGGTTACCTTAGCAACTCTCTCCCTGGGAATTCAGAGGCTAAATTTATTTAAAGTTAGAGATCTAAAAACATCTGACAATATTCCAACTGAGACACACTTTACCCATCTAAATGAACTCTGATTAAGAAGGATGATGTTGCTTTAATTCTCTCAGTGTGTGACTCCAAAGGATGGGCTTTGTATGTATGCTGTTATTGTAATGAACATATGCTTTGAGGCTGGATTTTCAAAGGGGCCTAAAGGAGTGTACGATGAAAGTGAATGGGAGCTGGGCACATTAACTCCCATACACCCAGCCTGAGCCTGTAGGCCAGGGGTCGGCAACCTCTGGCACGCGGCTCGCCAGGGTAAGCACCCTGGAGGGCCGGGCCAGTTTGTTTACCTGCCGCGTCGGCAGGTTCGGCCGATTGCGGCTCCCACTGGCTGTGGTTCGCCGCTCCGGGCCAACGGGGGCGACGGGAAGCCGCGGCCAGCACATCTCTCGCCCGCGCCGCTTCCCGCTGCCCCCTGTGGCCTGGCCCGGCCCGCCAGGGTGCTTACCCTGGTGAGCCGGGTGCCAGAGGTTGCCGACCCCTGCTGTAGGCTATACTCAGAGATGGGTCTATGGAAATCTAAATTAATTTAACTTATACTTTCTTCAGGCCCATCAGTATGTAAATTACATCACTTTACACTCTGACTTGATTAGACTCACACCTTCTTACTGAAGTAAGCAACAGAGTGTCCTGTGGCACCTTTAAGACTAACAGATGTATTGGAGCATAAGCTTTCGTGGGTGAATACCCACTTCGTCAGATGCATGTAAGCCAATGGGAGCTGCGGGAAGCGGTGCGGGCCGAGGGACGTACTGGCCACCGCTTCCAGCAGCTCCTGTTGGCCTGGAGCAGCGAACTGCGGCCAGTGGGAGCCGCAATCGGCTGGACCTGCGGACACGGCAGGTAAACAAACCGGCCCGGCCCGCCAGGGGCTTTCCCTACACAAGCAGCGTCCCAAGTTTGGGAAACACTGTTATATGTGAATGATGTGTTTGAATTCATTCCACAGAATCTGTTTCTAGGTAAACTCAGAACCCAATATCCTGGTTAAAGGCAGCATTTGAAAAGCAAGAGGGAAAGCATTAAAAATACACGAGTAAAAAAGTTTGGCTCTCCCTCACCACTCAATCAGGGATTAAAATAAATTTATGAAGTAGAACCTAAGAGTGAAGATTTTCTGTAAAGTAGCACAGTCTAGTTCTTCTTCTCTAGGGCTGCTAATTTCCTCCAGAGCGAATCCCATGCAGAGTAACTTGAACCACCTGCATATATTAGATATGATAAGTACGATATTTGGATAATTTCCTTTAGATACGGGTCAAGCCCTCTCTGCATGGCGGCTCATGTGTGAAATGAGTTTGGTGGACTCTGTCCAGTACCCGGTGTACAAGTGTCTCCCTCACAGAAACCAACCTCACAACTGGCACTAATAAGCCCCCCGTTGGGCCGTCCCAGTGACTGAAAGGACAATGGGGGGCTGTCGTACCTGCACATTTCTAGAGGTGGCCCCTTCCAGCTATGCGTGAGGAATACTGACCAGGCAGTGTGGAGGAGATGGTGCGGGTGCTGCCAGGCTGTACCTGCTCTGTTCATAAACAGAGAACGTCATGGCTTTCTCCAGGCTCTTTCACCCACATGAAAATCCACACGTTCGGCTAATAAGAGGATGAGCCAAACCAGTGAGATTAGATAATGCACAGGTTCGTCTGAGCCTCTGTTGGGGTTAAACCAATGTAACCTGAAGCAACACAGTGAGGAATCAGGCCAGATGCGAAGGGGTTCGGGGTGCGGGCTCTGGGAGGGGGCTCAGGGCTGGGGGGTTGGGGTACAGGAGGGGATTTGGGGTGCAGGAGGGGGTTCAGGGTGCGGGCTCTGGGAGGGGGCTTAGGGCTGGGGGGTTGGGGTGCAGGAGGGGATTTGGGGTGCAGGAGCGGGTTCAGGGTGCGGGCTCTGGGAGGGGGTTCAGGGCTGGGGGAGGAGGTTGGGTTGCAGGAGGGGGTTCAGGCTGTGTGTGGGGGTATGGGGTGCTGGCTCCTGGAGGGGGTTCAGGGCTGGGGCAGGGGGTTTGGGGTGCAGGAGGGGCTTGGGGTGTGGAAGGGGGTGAGGGGTGTGGGCTCCTGCTGGGTAGTCCTTACCTTGGTCGGCGGTGAAGCAGGGCTCCCTGCCTGCCTGCCCTGGCCCTGGCCCCGGCTCCGGCCCCGGCCCCGCGCCACTCCCTGCAGCAGCCAGCAGCATGTCCCTGCGGCCCCTGGGGGGAGGGATGTGGCTCCTCGCACTGCCCCTCCCTGCAGGCACCGCCCTGCAGCTCCCATTGACCGNGCAAGTCCAAGGGCTTTATTGTTTAAACAGAGACGGCTGGAATATCCTAGAGAACATGGCATAGGGGCATGACAGGTTGGAAATGGTATCTTCATTCCTTCACTAATGTGCCACTGAAATCATTCTGAACCTGCTGCATCTCTAGGGTACTTTTAAAATGATTCCTTACTGAGAAATATATCAGTAGAACTCGGGGTTGGTTTTGTTTTTTTAATTCTCAGCTAGAATAACTCTTCCTGTTTATCGTAATAAGACTGCATTTTGATGGCACTTTCTTTTGCGGGATCACAAAACACTTTGCAAACATTAATGAATTAAGTCTCACGATACCTCCCCACTATCCCCCTGCCTATTAAGGTAAGGAACTATTATCCCCATTTTATAGAAGGGGAAACTGAGGCACAGAAAGGTTAAATGATCTGCTGAGTCACTTTAAAGTTCTGTTGCAGCAGCAACCAAAGGCCTATAGCAGGTTTTCTCAAACAGGGGTCACCGCTTGTGTAGGGAAAGCCCCTGGTGGGCCGGGCCGGTTTGTTTATCTGCCGCGTCCGCAGGTCCGGCCGATCACAGCTCCCAGTGGCCGTGGTTCACTGCTCCAGGCCAATGGGAGCTGCTGGAAGCAGCGCGGGCCGAGGGACTTACTGGCTACCGCTTCCAGCAGCTCCCATTGGCCCGGAGCAGCGAGCCGCGGCCAGTGGGAGCCGCGATCGGCCGGACCTGCGGATGGGGCAGGTAAACAAACCGGCCCGGCCCGCCAGGGGCTTTCCCTACACAAGCGGTGACCCCTGTTTGAGAAACCCTGGCCTATAGAGTCACCTAGGACCCTGTGCTCCTAGAGATGCCATACCACACACACCATCTATCGCCATACCCAATTCCCTCTCCACGGACTTGTTTGACTTTGGCACCAGGGGCCATGGTGGAGACTGAATTCTCCAACTTCTCTCAGCTGCTCCTCACTTGGCTTCACCTCCTGGCCTCCTGAGCCACATACTAGGATGGAAAAAGAATGAGGAGTACTTGTGACACTTTAGAGACTAACACATTTATTTGAGCATAAGCTTTCGTGGGCTAAAACCCACTTCATCGGATGCATGCAGTGGAAAATACATTTTCCACTGCATGCATCCGATGAAGTGGGTTTTAGCCCACGAAAGCTTATGCTCAAATAAATGTGTTAGTCTCTAAAGTGTCACAAGTACTCCTCATTCTTTTTCCATCCTAGTATGTGGCTCAGGAGGCCAGGAGGTGAAGCCAAGTGAGGAGCAGCTGAGAGAAGTTGGAGAATTCAGTCTCCACCATGGCCCCTGGTGCCAAAGTCAAACAAGTCCGTGGAGAGGGAATTGGGTATGGCGATAGATGGTGTGTGTGGTATGGCATCTCTAGGAGCACAGGGTCCTAGGTGACTCTATAGGCCAGGGTTTCTCAAACAGGGGTCACCGCTTGTGTAGGGAAAGCCCCTGGCGGGCTGGGCCGGTTTGTTTACCTGCCCCATCCGCAGGTCCGGCCGATCGCGGCTCCCACTGGCCGCGGCTCGCTGCTCCGGGCCAATGGGAGCAGCTGGAAGCGGTAGCCAGCAAGTCCCTCGGCCCGCGCTGCTTCCAGCAGCTCCCATTGGCCTGGAGCAGTGAACCACGGCCACTGGGAGCTGTGATCGGCCGGACCTGCGGACGCGGCAGATAAACAAACCGGCCCGGCCCACCAGGGGCTTTCCCTACACAAGCGATGACCCCTGTTTGAGAAACCCTGCTATAGGCCTTTGGTTGCTGCTGCAACAGAACTTTAAAGTGACTCAGCAGATCATTTAACCTTTCTGTGCCTCAGTTTCCCCTTCTATAAAATGGGGATAATAGTTCCTTACCTTAATAGGCAGGGGGATGGTGGGGAGGTATCGCGAGACTTCATTCGTTAATGTTTGCAAAGTGTTTTGTGATCCCGCAAAAGAAAGTGCCATCAAAATGCAGTCTTATTACGATAAACAGGAAGAGTTATTCTAGCTGAGAATTAAAAAAACAAAACCAACCCCGAGTTCTACTGATATATTTCTCAGTAAGGAATCATTTTAAAAGTACCCTAGAGATGCAGCAGGTTCAGAATGATTTCAGTGGCACATTAGTGAAGGAATGAAGATACCATTTCCAACCTGTCATGCCCCTATGCCATGTTCTCTAGGATATTCCAGCCGTCTCTGTTTAAACAATAAAGCCCTTGGACTTGCACTGTCTCCTTGGAGGTATTAGCTGAAGCATATCAGATACAGCGCAACACTGTCGGCAAACATAAATCAAAAGGCAGCAGGGAAGGGGAGAATTCCTTTCAGTAGAGCAGGGGTAGGCAACCTTTCAGAAGTGGTGTGCCGAGTCTTCATTTATTCACTTTAATTTAAGGTTTCGCTTGCCGGTAATACATCTTAACGTTTTTTAGAAGGTCTCTCTCTATAAGTCTAGATTATATAACTAAACTATTGTTGTATGTAAAGTAAACAAGGTGTTCAAAATGTTTAAGAAGCTTCATTTAAAATTAAATTAAAATGCTGATCTTAAGCTGCCAGCCTGGGGTTCTGCTCACCTAGGCCTGCAGCGGGTTGAGCGCGGCCTGCGGCCGGGACACCAGCTGGCATGGGGCTGGCAGCTGGGACCCCAGACCTGGGGAGGATGGGGGGCAGTGATGAGGGCTGTGGGGGGGCAGGGCAGAAGGCTGGGTGTGGGGGGGGCGTTGGGGGGGGGGGGCGGGGGGGGGTGTGGGGGGGTGCGGGGTAGAATGCGGGGTGGGGGGGGGGGGGTCGGGGGGGGGGGGAGGGGGGGTGGGGGGGGGGAGGGGCGGGGCAGAAGGCTGGGGGTGGGGGGGGTTCAGGGGTGAGGGCAGAGGGCTGGGGGTGTGTGGAGGTGCAGGGTAGAATGCTGGGTGTGGGGGGGCATTCAGGGGTGAGGGCAGAGGGCTGGGGTGCTCGGCTTCTTGGGGTGCTCCCAGCCCCCTGCCCTGAGCGGCTCATGGCAGGGGGCTGGAAGGGATATGCCCTGTTCCACCCGCTTCCCCAAGGCTCCATCCCTACCTCTTCTCTGTCTCCTCTACGGAGCAGCGAGCACGCTGCGGCTCGGCTCCGCCCCCTTCCCCCGGTGATCAGCTGATCGTCGGGAGGAGGGGCTAGAGAGCACCACGCTGGGGGAAGAAGCGGGGGAGGGGGAAGCTTGGCTGCCGCAGGACCAAGCTTCTGCCTCCTGCCCCCGCAGGGGAGAGCGGTGGGCGGGGGGGGGGCTCAGGGGGGCGGGGGGCTGGTGCGGCGTGCCACCCAAAATCGACTCGCGTGCCATGTTTGGCACGCGTGCCGTAGGTTGCCGACCCCTGCAGTAGAGCTTGAGGAGAGTAACAAAGATCTTTGTTCTCAGCTGTGCAATGAAAGGACTCTTGAGAGGGATAAACCAAATAAATAAAACCTAGCAACTCTTTGATATGCAGTCAGCCACGTTACATCCACAGCATGGCAAAGTGCCATTCATATGCCGGATTTGCTAGTACCATATATACAGGCTTTTGAAGCTGTTTGTTCAGTTTAAAATTCATTGATGAAGAAGAAAATGTACGTTGTGGCAAAGGTTTCAAGCAGCTGTAAACACCTGTGATTTGAAAGTGACTAAGATGGTGACTATCATGGTTTTAACAAGGCCTTTGCCCCATACCCTCCATCGCCGAACGATGGCACAAGATGGGCCAGTTTCTGCTTTTTTTACACAGATATAAATCTGGAGTAATAGCTCCACTGAGATGAGTTTGAATCATTTCTAATTTGCATTTGTGTAATGATTTATTCTGGTAAAACGGAGAGCAGAATTTGACTTAATATATTTTGTTTCCCTCTCTGCCTGCCCCAACTCCCAGGTATGATACTTGTTAAATAGTGGCCAGACATTAGAGGTGAAAAGCCAGTTAGCAGAGTTTGGACAGATGACAGCTTTACTTGCAGCATCCGTTTATTTGCAAAGTCATGACTCAAACTGGGATCTTTGTAAGGCACTAGATGGGAACTCTCACTGGCTGAGCCAGTTGGGTTCATACTAAGCTTGTTTCAGCAAGATGTTCTTTGCAAATATTACTGTAACCTACACACCTCCTGGGAGTGGTGTTCTGCCCCCTCTAGAGATTAATGAGTCTGCAACAGCCTTAGCTAAAGGCCATGTGGCTTTTAGTTTATGCAGTAGGGCCTCATGCACTAAGCTCCAGAGGCCCTAGGTTCTATCCCGCCCGCCAACGACCAGGGTCTGTCGGCGTTACATTACCACAGGGCCATGAGCTGCAGGAAGAATAGAACTGTGAAGCAGGACCCATTCCCATACATTTGGTGGATCATGTCCTGTATCTTCTAGTCCAGGGATCGGCAACCTTTGGCACGCAGCCCGTCAGGGTAAGCCCCTGGTGGGCCGGGCCAGTTTGTTTACCTTCAGCGTCCGCAGGTTTGGCCGATCGCAGCTCCCACTGGCCGCGGTTCACCATCCCAGGTCAAGGGGGGCTGCAGGAAGGGAGGCCAGCACATCCCTCGGCCCGCACTGCTTCCCACAGCCTCCATTGGCCTGGAACAGTGAACCACAGCCAGTGGGAGCCGCGATCGGCCGAACCTGCGGACGCTGCAGGTAAACAAACTGGCGTGGCCCGCCAGAGGATTTCCCTGACGGGTTGTGTGCCAAAGGTTGCTGACCCTTGTTCTAGTCAGTGCAATCAACATCTCTCTGGCAGGCTGCTGGGAGCTGGACTGAAGTCACAGGTAGAGGAGATTGGAAAAAAAGGTCAAAATTTTCCTAAATATTTTTGTGAAAAATTCTCTCTTTCTTTGGATTTTTGTTTGTTTGCTTGCTTGTTTTTTGGTCAAACATTTGAATTTGATTTTTTTTTAAACCAGTTCAAGTCAAGGAACCACATCTTAGAACCCTAAAATCTTCATTGACACCAACACACCATATCCAGAGAGCACCAATGCAAGGGGTAAATAATAAATGAAACTGTTTATAAAAGCTTTTATGAGTCTTTTAAAAAGTTAGTGTTTTTCTCATGGGTAACAAAATAGAGCTGGCTGATGGGACACAATCCAAGATACATAGATATTGGTGCAAGTGAAGCACAGACTTCAAATCTGTGGGGTCATATTATTGATTAGGTGTAAGTATTTGGGCAACAGGCAAGTATTCATGAAAATGTTCACAACTCTCAAAAATGTCATTAGTTTTAGCTCCAGTGGTCATTCATCCAAAGGTTCCTACTGAAAAGTGCATTACTTGTTGTTTGTTACTTGTGTCAGTCATCCAGTCAAGAAGCAGAAACACTTCTATGTGACATGAATAACTAACTGCATATGAATAATGAAGAGCAACTAATCAAAACAAACCATGTGCTACCTGTATCCTGAAAGTAATTAATTTAATCGGCAAATGTTTACAGAAACCAAAGCACCTTCAAAGAAAATCAGGATCTGTTCACAAATGATGTGTTACCCTAAAATGGGTCTAAATTTCTGACTAAATGTATTAGTTCCGCCTGCTGTTCTGGAACCTGATCCCTGCACCCATGAAAATCAGTGGTAAAGCTTCCATGGTGTAATTCAGGTCCCTAATGAAACAATTGATCTCTGTTTCTTTTTACTGAGTCACTGTTCAAATGAACCAATAAATATTTTCTCAGGAAGCTATAAGACACTGGAGCAACCAAAAATAAACCCTAAAAATGAGTGAAAATACAAACCCTAAACCAAGGTTCCTACTTCTCATCAATAAATTACTTCACACAGTCAAATTCATGACGGACAAGAGTATGTTCAAAGTGAAAACAAAGTAATTAATGAGAACAACCGTCTATCGAAGGAAAATCTAAATTTGCCTGAATTAAGATGAATGAAAAGAGTGGTGTAAGTTTTGGATGGCAGATGCTTCCAATATATTATGCACATTAGCGCCTTACAAATTTAATTATTGTTTAAATGTAATTAATAGGTATAATGTATCTTGTGTTCATGGAAAATGTAATGTGATTATAAATTCCCTTAGCATATATATATATTTACATATCGCCCATGCAATATACATTTTTGGAATTTAATTAAGCAAGATGAATTTCTTTCTGAGACATTATTTCACCCTTGGAGGTGGTAGAAATAGTGCATGAAGTTGAACTCTGGCTGACTTTAACCAAGTGAAAAATGCAATAATCACCCTGAAATGCAGAGCTAAGAATGACCTACTCCTATTATGCAATGAAATTTTTATATAAAGCACAATAATTGCCATGCAAAATTAGACCATCTGGTCCATCCAATTCAGTATTCTGTCTCCAACAATGGTGAGTACCAGATGCTTCGGAGAAAGGTGCAAGAATAGACTGTTGCAGAATAACTTGCCTAGGGACATTTCTTCCTAGCCTTTGGCATTTATTGGTTGGCTTCTAAAAAATATGTATCCTGTCTCACGTAATAGTGGATGTTCCTGTAGAGATATGTTTGCAGAAGATTATAATTTAGAGATGCTCCCTCATAAGGGCCAGTATTGTGAACATAGGAATTTGGAGATGTGCCCTGAAGGCGGGGGTTGGGAACACAATATGGCTGTGTGCAGTAGTTCACTACAGAAGTTCTCCAGTTTGTTTTATTCCTTTCTCATTCACTGGTTTGTTATTTAATGAACCCCAAGATCATGATGAAAGAAAATCAGAAGTGGACGCAGAAATATTATTTTGACATAAGGGCCTGTGATCTCCCATCTCTTAACCCAGGCGACAGAGTGTGCTTGAGGAATCACATCTCTAATAGTTGGGTACCAAAGGGGTGCCATTAAAGAACAGGTGCATGCAAGGTTTTATGTAGTCCAGACAGACCAGGGGGACACATTTTGATGTAATCGAAGGGATTTGTGAGTAATCCCGGAAAGTTCCAACACATTGACAGTAGATGTAGACTCTGGCATTTCCCGTCTGACTGATCCTTTATCATCAACGCACAAAGGAGAAACTGTCAAGGAACAAGAGAACAACTCAGAATCTAATGAAAGGCTGATACGGAGAAGATCAGAGCAGGAGATTAAACATCCTGAAAGACTCACAGAGACTGGAGAAGGGGTATTTGAGGAAAGTGAGTGGTAAAGACTCACTTGAGAGTTATGTGCTGGTAACCTCTCCTCTCTAGGTAGTTGACACATTGGGTTTATGGAAATGTACTACATGGGCTGAGAATTTAATGCATGTGTTATTAGATAGTTATTAGCTGTTTATATATGAGTTAATTTGTTTTTCTTTAGAGATATGTTTGTAGAACATTATAATTTAGAGACGCTACCTCATAAGGACCAGTATTATGAACATAGGAATTTGGAGATGTGCCCTGATGGCGGGGAATGAGAACCGCCACATGGCTATGTGCAGCAGCTCACTCCAGAAGCTCTCCAGTTTGTTTTATTAAAGTTTTATTCCTTTCTCATTCATTGGTTTGTTATTTAATGAACCCCAAGCTTGTTACAGTTCCCATTGTCCATAGAAATGCCTAATCTTTATTGCATCCTCGCCAGGTCTTGGGCTCAATGACACCTAGTGGGAATGAATTCCATGGCCAATTATGCACCAGGCACAAAAAGCATGTTCTTGTCTGTTTTAAAGTTGCGCCTTTCAGTTTCATTGAACATTTTCTTGCCTTTGTGACTTGAGTAGAGGTAAATAGGAGCAGCCAATTCACCTCCTCTATGCCATTCACACAGCCCTAGCTGGAATTCCCAGAAGAACAAACTCTCCTGCAAGGTTTCCAGTCTTTGCCATCTCCATTTGCAGTAGAAGTGCTAGAGCTTTCCGTCTTCCTCATGGTTCTGTGAATTTCTGTCTGTTTAATCCCGAGGAAAATGAAGTGGAAAAAGGTGGTTAGAGGGTGGGTGAGAAGAAAGGTAGCCAACCTTTTCTGAACTGAAATGGTTCAGTTTCAGTTTGGTTAGTGTCCTGGAGGAAGGTTGAATTGATTATCATTTCATCAAACTGATTCTTTCATCCCTCATGCTCACATTCATTGGCTGCATTTCTTCCAGTTCAGACAAATGGCCTCTGAATGAGCGTTTCTGATACACCCCTCAAATCTTGAAACCTCAAATCCTCTTGTGGAAGTTCCCCATTTAGAAACTGCCAAATACCCTTGTAAATTCTTCTCTTACTAGAATAAGATAGACAGGTCCTCTAGTTGTCTAGTATTTAGATGAAGGTTTCTGTAAACAAGATGGGGTTAAATGATAGTTAACAATGATAAGGCAAAGTATTGCCATTCTGCAGTGCTAGAGGGTGTTGTGTATTTTAAAATGTCACATTCGTCTTCCTAAAAGATATGCTCTAGTTCAACCAGAAGTTATGGGCTTGATGTAGGAATTACTAGGTGAAATTCTGTGCCTGTTTTAGGCAGGAGGTCATACAAGATTATCATAATGGCCCCTTCTGGCTAGTATGGATAATGAGAACAGACACAGTTACATTGGATAGTATTAAACCAAGGTTTTTGTTTTGATTTGAGTTTTTGAGAGATATGAACCCTCATGCTTCATGGTATCATCAACCACTAAACTGACTAAGGTCAGGAAGAAACTTCCTCCATGGACCGGCAGCTATTCCATAATTGTTCATTATGGAGTTTCCTGTATCGTCCTCTGAGGTAACTACTCCTGGCTAATGTTGGAGAGAGGATACTGGGCTAGATAGACCAGGTGGTCCAAGCCTCTATGGAAGTTACTGTGTTCCTATGAAGTAGGGGAGCCTGTAACAAGGCCTTCGCTTGCCCTTGCAACAGATCAGCCAGAGACCTCTTCTGAGTGCAATCACCAGGGCCTTTTTATTTTCAGTGTCAGCTCCCACCACCTTCTATTTACAGTGTGCTCCAAACCAACCACCTGGGGGACAGCTAGCTTCTCCAGCCAGCAGGGATGCACAGCCTTTGGCTCGCTCCTTACTTCCAGCCTGCCTGCCTGCCAGCCTTATATAGCTCCCTGGCTAATGAGGCCTGCAGGTGCTTCTCTTCTAGCAATTAGGCATGGCATACTCAGCCAGCCCCAATTAATACTTCTTAATTGGAGCTGGGCTAACAGGGGCCTGGCTCAGGACCTCCTGGCCAGCACCCTGTTACAGAGCCCCATAAGCCTATAAAAGTTGTTTTGTGTTTCATTATTAGAGGTGGGTGAAGAACTTGCACTAAATTTCTCCTTTTTTTGTTATTTTGGTTTTGTTTCACAGATTGTCCTCCATGACCGGATTGCAATTTAAAAACTTTCGTACTGATCCCAAGTGCAGTTGTATGGGTTTATTGTGCCATAATCATGTGGTGAACTCTTCAATTTTTGCCAAAAAAAAACCCCAGAGGAAACCAGGTGAACTTCAGTGGGTGATTTCACTGTGTTTCAGTCTGAGACTGAATTTGCTCAAACCCAGAACTCAAATGAATTTTTGGGAGTTAGCAGGGTAGAAGGCTCAGAAATGAAGACAACAGTTCCCTGACACTTTCCGAGTTAACAACCTGATCCTGCAACCTTTACGACAACAAGTAGCCCTTAGCCATGCAAGTAGTGCCATTGATTCATGTGAGGAAGGTGTGTACGACTGGGCTCTAAAATACAATTTTATTGCCAGATCTGTTTTGCTTATAATGAAAGCTGTCTTTGGTGGTTGCACATCCCACTTCTTGGAGGGCCTGGCTGTCTTTGATCAACAGTTTTTAGTTACTTCTGGTGGCAAGGGGTCCTGCTCCATGGGGTAACACCTAAGACCCGCCCAGTCAGACCATCCAGCACAGGTTCCTCCAGTCTCTGATGTCCCTTTTCTTAACCTGCATAGAGGCTGACAGCAGCATCTCCCTTGATATGTTACTCTCTTACTGTGCACGTGTTGTCCATCTGACCCCTCACAAGACGTTCAGCCAAACTTATTGCTTAATACCAGAAGGGGAAGAGCGGCTTGAGCAGATGGAAGGAAACTTGGATAACAGAAAGCAAATTGAAAATGAAGTTCGCTGCCATTTGGAATTAAGGAACTAAGCAGGAGTTAGTTGGCTCATTCCCTCCAGGGAAAGTTACCTGCCTCTTAGAGCCTTCACTGTAAAGAAGCTTACAGTAAAATATGCATTCCATTATATTTTGTTGAGGGGAAGCAGGGCAAATGAAATGGCCAAGCAGAGAGTGGATGGAGAGTGGAGCCTACTCTGCGCTTTCCATTATGTATCATTCGTCAAGCTGGTTAGTCTTGCTGCAGAAATAATCACAGATTCTGTTGCTTTTTCCCTTCAGACACCTGCTGCCCTTTAGCTGTGTTTTTCCTTTTATCCTCTCAGTGAGATAAAAGCAGAGTGAACAGGCACATGGACTGAACCCTCCACCCCACACTCAGCCCTAGGGGGAGTCCTGTCACAGGTCAAAAGTGATGACAGTGGTGGTGTTTGGGGGCAGTATGAGTCCTGAGCCCTACCTGTTCTGTGGGTAACCTGAGGATGTTAGTCTCCAGGGTTGTTGAGCCAGCACCTATTAGCAGCACTGCAGTCTCTTTGAGAGAATATGTTCCATCCAGCCATACTTCAAAGTGCACTGAGGATGGGTCAGAGCAGTGGTCCCCAACGCGGTGCCCGTGAGTGCCATGGCGCCCGCCAGGGCATTTATGTGTGCCCACCTAGTGCCCAGCAGGGGAGAGAAGCTGTGGCCCTGCGCCTGACAGGGACAACTCAGGCTGCGGGCGCGGTGTTCTCTGTTCCCGGCAGGCGCGGGGGCCGCCTAGTGCCCAGCAGGGGAGAGAAGCTGCGGCCCCACACCTGCTGGGGACAGAGAACTCCGGGGCTGCGGGCGCCGGTGTTCTCTATCCTCGCGGCTTCTCTCTTCGCTCTGGATTCATATATTATGTAATATTAAATATGATTTTTTTGTATTATTTAATGTACAAATACAAAATAAGCCTTGAAAAATTGTTGGCGCCTGCCACACTCTTCTAAAAACATGAATGTGCTACTGGCCACAAAAAGGTTGGGGACCACTGGGTCAGAGTATGTTCAGAGCAGTGACGGGTAAATCTCACAAGTTTTGGATCAACTTCCAAAAGCTCACAGGTATTTTTCATGTCTGTTTCTTATGCTTTATCAACATGGAAAATGTGCAGCTTTTCTATATGGGCTCTTACGAAATCATTGAGCAAAAACTGTTCTATCTTCATTGCTGATGGCACTGTACTCAGTACTATTCTCAAGTGCTATTTATGGTAGATACACTGCAGTTGTGATCTGTTTTTTGTGAATAATGTTTAGTCACTGCTGTGTGCATTGCTATACATTCCCCTGTATAAAAATCAAAGCAGTTCCCATTACTCAACAATGTATGTTAATGCACTAGCTGCATTGTTGAGAAATGCTGCAATGCTCTGCATATGCAATAGCTACAAAGATGGATGATTCTGTATGGCCTTGAAGCATACACAGTAGCTGTGCTAGGTTCTCTGCAGGGCCCAGTTTACAGGCCAATGAAAGCATTACAAATCCTTAACATGAGTTTCCCAGGGATCCTCCTGGTCCTCTAAATTGGTACTTGCGCAGTTCTCATGTAGAGGAAAACAAAACTCATGAAGATAAAACAATCAGATTGTCACAGAACATGCGTTTCCCTTCAACCCTCTGAAAAGTTAATGGGCTCCCATTTCATCCCTGTGTGTGTGAATACTCAGCGTGACAGAGATAACTCAGATGACATTTTTACCCGCTTGTTATTTCACAGAGAAAATGTAAACTACTTAGTAAGAGCAATATTATCTTGGGGGAAATATTAATGTGCCATGAAGTGTCATCACCCTGCAGCATGGTCATTAAGGGAAAGTGAGATCGTAATTTAGTGAAAGAGGCAACTTCTCACAATTGCCCACTCTAGAGTTGATAGCCCCGCCCCCTCAGCTGGTTATGTGAGCTTTCCACAGTGCCTCCAGTTCTAACTGAGGGTAAAAGGAACGTCTGTCTCTGCTATTCTATTCTGCTTATCTGCTGGCGCCAGGTCACTTGTGAAAGAAGCCCTGCGATTCTCACAGTAGCAGCATAAATGAACATGGAACAGTACTTTTGGCTTTCACAGGAACTCTTCGGTGGAGCTGAGTGATTTGCTGCAGGAGAGGGAGAGCTTTTAGGGGAGCTGAGGCCACCTTGTAATGGTCATTTGCCCCAAATGCGAAGAGGAGGAGACTTCGCTTGATTTCTAGACCTCAACTTGAGTTTCTTTCTAAGATTTTTTTTCTGAACTTTTAGAATACACAGAAGAAATATAACTGAACATGCAATGATTTTTCCCATTGATTAACATGGAAACCCAGGATGAAATCAGATTCTGGCCTTCTGAGTCAAATTTGGCTTCATTTGGGGCTACTGATAATTCAGCACTTTTGAAAATCAGAATCTTATTTAGGTGCCTTAGGCCTTGATTTTGCAGTCCAACTTTATTCTGCAAAGCACTTAGGCATGTTCTTAAAAGCACATGCTTTAGCGCTTGGCTGAATAGGGATGGACTTAAGCATGCACTTAAATGCTTTGCTGAACTGGAACCTACGTAAGGATTTAGGAACCTAACAATTGGCACCAATATTTGAAATCTGGGGTTTTGTGCCTCAGTTTCCCCATCTCTACAATGGGAATAATACATGGCTGTTTAGGATAAATTGTCTAGTATTTGTGAAGAGTTGTGCAGGTATAAAGGGCCAGCTTTTCAAACGTATTTTGGTGCCTAAATATGCAGATAGGTGCCTTATGGGGTTTTCAAAAGCACTCTGATACCAAACACCCATTGATTTCACTGGGAGTNCTTTAAAAGTCTGGCCAAATAGAATAAATGCTAAGCAGCATTAGAGCTGGCTATATAATCACAAAATTAAATACCTTTTTATCCTACAACTGTCAGTTTTCAGTAAGTATGAAATTGATGCTGCAACAAAACAGAAAGTGCACAAGTGCTACCTGTGGCTACAAACAGCCAACATGAATTGGAAAACTAGAAACAAATGATTTTTTTCCAGATACTTATTTTCCCACATTGCATATGTAAGCACATCAGATCTGTAAAAATCCAAATCAGTTCTAATTAATAGGGTTAAGGGCCACAGCTGCAACTGAGAGAGAATAGATCATTTGCTAGTCTCATTTATGGTATGTTTCTTTTTAAGAAAAATTAATCACCATTGTATGAACCTGTCCCGGGGTGGTTCCCTGAAGGTCCTTTCCAGCCTCAGTCCACAAAAACTCCAGATCTTCTTAACCCTTCTGTGCCTTATTATAGTCTCCTGTGGGTTCACAGATTTCACTGTAAAGTACATACTTGAAATCACAAGGGAGTGAACTGCAGCCCTTAATCCTATTCTGTAAGAACCACCTCATAAGAATGGCCCTAGTGCAGGGATTGGCAACCTTTGGCACGTGGCCCGTCGGGGTAAGCCCCTGGCGGGCCGGGCCGGTTTGTTTATCTGCAGCATCCACAGGTTCAGCTGATCGCAGCTCCCACTGGCTGTGGTTCGCCGTTCCAGGCCAATGGGGGCTGCGGGAAGCAGCGTGGGCCAGGCCACCTCTTCGCTGCAGGTAAACAAACCATCCCCGCCCGCCAGGGGCTTACCCTGACGAGCCGCGTGCCAAAGGTTGCCCATCCCTGCCCTAGTGGGTCAGACCAAAGGTCCATCTTGCCCAGTATTCTGTCTTCTGACAGCAGCCAATGCCAGGTGCTTCAGAGGGAATGAACAGAACAGGTAATCATCAAGTGATCCATCCCATGTCACCCATTCCCAGCTTTTGGCAAACAGAGGCTAGGGACACCATCCCTGCCCATCCTGGCCAATAGCTGTTGATGGACCTGTCCTCCATGAACTTTTCTAGTTCCTTTCTGAACCCTCTTATAGCCTTGGCCTTCACAACATCCTCTGGCAAAGAGTTCCACAGGTGGACTTAGCGTTGTGTAAAGAAATACTTCCTTTTGTTTGTTTTAAACCTGCTGCCTATTCGTTTCATTTGGTGACCCCTAATTCTTGTGTTATGAGAAGGAGTAAATAACACTTCCTTATTTGCTGTCTCCACACCCGTCATGATTTTATAGACCTCTATCGTATCCCTCACCTGCAGGAAAAGACAACGAGCAGCACACCAGCGCTTCAAAGATGGAGCAGAGAACATTGCTGAGCTACTCTAGGATCATGATGAAGCTTACATTCTTGTATTTGGCACCTAGACCTCAGGCAGGTAGACTGGATTGGATTAGATAGTGTGAGTGATGGGGATATGCTGGGAAGGAGATAAGGTGATATATGAAGGGAAGTCACCATAGGTAAGTGGTCTGAGCAGTAAGGAAGGGGTTTAGTAGTAGTGTTAAAGCCAGTTCTCATTATCTCCAACACTTCAGCAACAGAGGTACAAGAAGAGAGAATAGGAAGTTATTTCACAGGAGGGTGAGAGGGGTATCATGGAGTCTCAGGGAATTAGGAGTTGCATAGCATCCATTCCAATTAATCTCAGAAACTGTCCTGGGTGTATATACCTCTAGGAACTTCAGTGTCCCATGGAATACAGGGCAATACCATTACCAGTGCATGTCCATCAGGCACCCACATCTTAATGCCAGTGGGAGAAGCTGATCCCAGAGATGATCCACTGGGTTGATCATTGACTTGGCTGACATCTACTCAGCATCCAGCTCCTGCTGGACAAATATTACCTCTGAGAGGTGTGATCACCAGAACTCTGTGACACGCCACAGTCTTGAAATCACCTGTGTTTCTCCACCTCATCAGCTGACAAATTGCTGCAATTAGAATCGCATTAACAATCCAAAGTGACCTAGCAATGTCAGGGCCTATGGACTACCCTATCAATCACAAGACACAAATGTTACCAGACTTAGGCCTGGAATGTCGAGGGATGATGGGGTTCTTCTGGCTACACTGCATATGGCAAAGACACCAGTTACACATGGAGAGTGTCTTCCAAGCTTTGGGAAAGACACCGCAGGATTCCCCCCCTCCGGCCTCACACTGTGGGCAAACTTTGTGCCTATGCCCTTTTGGTGTGCTTTGTGAGGAATGCACACTGAGCTTTCCTCTGAGGAAAACTTTGCCCTGGCTGGTGGTCATGACCCTCAAGAGGCTTTTCTAGCAGTGAGGGAGTGCTGGAGTACAGCGGTGTTTTGCTGACCGCCTCATCACAACCTCCACCCCCCCCCAACATGAACCAACACTGGAGGCTGCAGGTAGGGGTGAGTGTGGCATAGAGGTCTAGGAAATGACCTGTGGCTTTGGCAACATGAGGTATGAATGGTCTCCATATAGATGATATAGACTGTACAGCCAGACCAGGGCAAACCATTTTGGGTAGATTTCTTCTATTTGATTATTTTACAAGGATAAATTCAATCCATAGGACACATGAATTTGAAAGGGTCACTTATTTATGGAACACATCCCGCTCCTCTGAGGGAGAGCAGGGGCGCTCCAGGAGGATCTGAAATAAACCAGAAAAGGGGGGAAATTACCCTGCAGTACAAAAACAACACATTTAGCCATAAAAGCTTAATATTCCTCAACCAGGCAGGTTACAGCCCTTTAAATAGCATCTCTCCCCGCCCCTCCCCGCCAAGTTTCAATTCATTTACCTCAGTCAAGAAATTTAATATTCATGCAGGTAAGGTAAGGTAGATCAAAGCATGTAAGGCCTGGAGATTCCCAGCACTGAGCTCCAAGTAGGTCATTATTAGAGCTGAGAAATAAATTGTTTTCCCATCCTGTGAAAAATTTCAACATATAAAAAAAATTTCCCATCCCAAACTGGGATGAAAAAACAAAGTCTCAACATCTAAAAATAAAATCTCTCTCTCACACACACATCCATGCCCACGAGTTCAACTCAATTGAAATCAATGAGAGTTAGGTGCCTAGATGCTTTTGAAAATCCAATGAGGCACCTCTCTGCCTAAAAACCATTAAATATCTGGCTGTAATTGATTTGCCCAGATCACACACAAAGTTTCTGGCGGAGCAAAGACTTAAACCCACATCTGTTAAGTCCTATGCTAGTATGCTAACCACTGGACCCATCCTTCCTCTCTAACCATTGTTGAAGAATGTACTGATATTGGGCCTAAACTAATTGATGGATCTGGGTAAAATGTTTTGCAAGAACCCCTTTTCATCAAAAATTGGCCCTTTTTAAAAAAAAAAAAAAACCCCACCAATTTCTGCGACAATTGTTGACATTTTTGAAGTTTTCAGTGACTTCTTTATCAACATCTTTATTCAAATTTAATCAAGACTTGGTTCTAAATCATTTTCAAAATCACTGTGAAAGTGTTTCACTCATCGAAAACTGGCTTGTCAGTAAGAAAACATCATCTTCAGAAATTGAAAAAAAAAATCAACAATTTAAACAATGATCTTGATAAAAATGTTGAGAAGATTTTCACCAATAAATAACTAACTAAATAAATAAAATCCAAAAAAACCCTGGGAAAATGACATTTCAGCTTTGACATTTCAATATATTTTTGCATTATTTTTATTATTTTATTTGTATTAATTTTGCATTATTTGTAATATTTTATTTGTATTAATTTAGCACCTAGGAGCCCAGTCAGGCTAGGCAGTGTACAAACACAGAACAAAGTAACAGTCGCTGCCCCAAAGAGCTTAAAATCTAAGTATAAGACAAGAGACAACAGATTAATACAGACCAATGGGGCAGTACAAGGAAACAAAGAGACAATACAGTATCGGTCAGCGTGGTAGACAGCAGACTCAGTCATAGGTGCTGGCTTCCTCCAGCCCTGCCCCCACCCAACCCCTTCCCCCCAGCCCCCACCCCGCCTCTTCCCGCCTATTTCTGCCCCCTCCCCTGAGCGTGCCCTATCCACGTTCTCCCCCTTCCTCCGACAGCCTCCTGCACACCACAAAACAGCTGATCGCGGCGGACGGTAGGCGCTGGGACAGAGGGGAAGGTGCTGATCCATGGGACCGCAGGCGGGCGGGAGGTGCTGGCGGGGAGAGGGGAGCTGGCTGCCAGTGGGAGCTAATTTTCGGCGCCTATGGACTCAGTACACCAGTGGCCCAAACATTGTCGAGTGTTTTGTAGGCATCATGACAAAGGAGAGCTTTAAGGTGGGATTTGGAGGAGGGTAATGAGGTAATTTTGTGGGTGTTTAGAGGGAGCTTCTCCCAAGCATATGGGGCAGCAAGGGAGAAAGCACAAAGGTGCTTGTTTGAAAATTTCACAAGTGGGTGATGGAGGCTGGTCGCATGGGCCATCTGGAGGCAGGAGTTGGCCTCTTGATACTGAATGAGAGATGATCCTGTTCCTGATTTTTGCCCACCTGTTCTATTTGCTAACGGCTCATTAAACCACACCGAAGGCCTCCAACTCAAGCTGCCAGAATAAGCATAAAAATCACCCTCTTGTATTTCATTCTGAAGCTCAGACCCCCAAATCGTGTTTCTATCCCCCAGCCTGACAGCAGCATTCAGTACAGCATAAGGGAAGGGCCGGACTATCCAAACACCTCCTTGTATGACATGCTTTAATTAAACCATCCTGCTCCAGTGCTTGAGACGTCCAGGAGGTCTCTACAAATCCTCCACAGGGCTCACACGACTTCTCCGGGACGCAGCAGGGATGTTCTAGCTTGCAGGATAATTATTAGTCTTCTCCCCGCAATTAATTGGTACACAGCGCGATTCCGGCAATGTTCTTCCAGACAGTGAGTGCCAAAATCATCTGGGGAGAGGAGAGGGAATTGTTGTGGCGTGGGGAAGATAAATTGTGGTGCCAACTTCCTGGCAGAAGCTGTCATTATTCAGCTGAAAGATGCAAATAGAGATATACTCAAGTGCATTCCCATTTATAGTCTCTCTCTCTCTCTCTGTGCCTAGCAGTTTCAGCCATCAGCTGAGGGCTGAATGTGCTTCAGGAACATGGTAGCGTTTCAGATTGGAAGGAAGCCACGTATCCCATCTAGTTTGGGTCACATACGTATTCATGGTCTGTATTATCAATGGGCAAATCTCCAGGAAGCCCCAGGCTCAAATAGATGCTTGTCACCAAACCAGTCAAGGCAGGGAACCAGGCTGGTTATGTCATGAGGAAAAATCTTTCTGAGCAAGGTTTCCTCTATTCCCTATGGCAGTGTTTCCCAAACTTGGGACGCCGCTTGCGTAGGGAAAGCCCCTGGCGGGCCGGGCCAGTTTGTTTACCTGCTGCGTGCGCAGGTTTGGATGATCGCGGCTCCCACTGGCTGCGGTTCGCTGCTCCAGGCCAATGGGAGCTGCTGGAAGCAGCGGCCAGTACGTCCCTCGGCCCACACCACTTCCAGCAGCTCCCATTGGCTTGGAGCAGCGAACCGCGGACAGTGGGAGCCGCGATCGGCCGAACCTGCGCACGCGGCAGGTAAACAAACCAGCCCAGCCCGCCAGGGGCTTTCCCTATGCAAGCAGCGTCCTAAGTTTGGGAAACACTGCCCTATGGCTATGTTGGAAATACCCCAAACCCCAGCCTTTCGTATCTTCTTCCCACTTCACGGACTTCAATGGGAGCTTTGCCATTCATTTCATTGGCAGTCCCGATTTCAGTGCTACTGCTATCCCAGAACATTGCAGCATTGTTATCATAAACTGCAATGCTTTGTACTATTACTATAGCATACTGTAGTATATTTTTATAAGGGTCTAAGTTCCTATTTTCTTTTTAAACGCGTTTGCATTTACAGCTTCCATTGCTGCCTTTGCAGTCCTTGCGTTAATTACTTGTGCATTGTAGTATGCGCATAGGCCCTGATTGTTGTCCAGAAGCCTGTGCTCTGTGCAAAAGGGGGGTAGCCTTTCACTGTTTTGCACAAGAGTTAATGACTCTTTGCACAGGTATCAATGATGACAAGGTACGAACCACTGGAAAATCAGGTCCCATGGTGTTGTGAGTACTCTGCAGTGGTAACTTTAAGTACTTATGGTAGTGACTGGTACAGCAAATGCTGTTTGGACTATACCGCCCAGAACCCTTAACAGGAAATAGGTTGTGCCTGTCATTGCAGAAGGGAAAATAAAGCATGGTGAACTGTTGTCAGCAAACCTCAAGGCCTCTGTCTTTTCTTACTACCTCCATCCCCCACCCTCCCCACCCCCCCATAGATGTGTGCTACATGACCAGATTTCTGCAGTCAATAACCAGGACACATGTCATGGGACTGGGCAATGAGGGTGCCAGTGTTGCCCGTTCTCACCATTTTATCACAACTCTTGTGATAGTTGGGGGTGTTTTTCTTAATGCCCCAGTTCCTGGATTCATGGGATTAGCTGAGAATCACAGCTTTCATGTAAAAAATTAATTATCTAGCCCTCATAGTTGCAGTGAAAACTTGAATATGTGACCCTAGTGAGACCTAAAGAGGCACAAACCATAAAGGCCCAAGGAAAGGAACGCCAATTTTTTTTTCCAAAACTCGTGATGTTGGGTAGCTGATTATGTTTTTTAACATGTGGGGTTGGCAGTGCTGAGTGCACAGGCAACAGTTTTAGTGACCATCCTGGAAGTGTACATGGCAGGGTTCCTCAGCTAAACAATTTCTCTTTCTCCTGCCCTACCACCCTGTGGATTTGAACTAATAGAGGGGATGCTTCAAGGAGGTGAGTGGAGGACGTGAGGAGTCTAACGGCAAGGTCTATGGAGAAGACTGGACGACTGGCTTGCTGGGGAGGGGCATTTGAAACATACAAGTGCTGAGGAAGCCTGGCCTCAGATTCACTGGCTCAGCTCCTTCTGGTGGCCGGTGCGTAGAGATGTGCAAAAACCAGGAGGAAACAATGGGGAGATTGGGAAAAGCCTTGAAAGCAGGGGAATTCCTGGTTTCCAGGGACACATGACCACCCTATCTGTAAACACAATAAACCACAGCCCTCTGTGCAAGAAGAGTTTCGCCCAAACTCCAAAGAGCCTGCTGATGTGTCAGTTCCAGGAATGAGAGCAGATTTCCGAGTCACCTAGTCTGATTAGCATAAATCTTCCAGAACTTGTCAGCTAATCGGAAATGCCCAGCAGGGAGTTTTTACTGTTTCCAAAACTGTCCATAAACGCAAGGCGGCAGATATCACTGCAGCTGCCCTCAAGCAAAGCTGCAATTCCAATCAATTTAAGTGCGAAGGATCCAGTTTTCCTTGTTTAATCAATGCTGGGTGACTGGTGTCCACACCAGCATTTTGCTGACTGTTAAGGCCAGGTAGAGAAAACTGCAAGCGCCAAATCAGACCAGTGAATTATCCGATGCTTTTTTTGGCTGTAATATTTCTCCACTTGTTCCATACAGTGTACACAGGCCAACTCTGCAAAACGATGTGTCATGTCAGATGCTACTGAAAATTGTGTTGCAACAAAGGAAACTACTAAATCCCATATAATTGCTCTGATCATAATTAAGGTAGGGTGACAACAAATAGGGATTTTTTCCCAACCCCCAAAATTAACATCTCGGGGGATGGATTTGATAGGCTGAATCCTGCAAAGGAGGAATTTTAAAAGAGGTTTTTTACAGCTCTCTCATTTTCAAGCATGTTAATAACAGGTTACTGAGTATTTCTTGACTTATATGCCTATGAGATCAGCTCCATTTGTAATAAGCACATAGTAAGAGACAATCTTATAAAGAACTTACCACCTAAATAGACAAGACAGGCACAAGGTGGGAGGAAGATAGTAATTATCCTCTTTTTACAGGTGAGGAAGTGAGGCCCAGGTGAGACAGTTTGTGCCAGAGTTGGGAACTCAGTTTAGGTTGCCCAAGTCCTAATCGACAAGATCATCTTTCCTCTCAAAGGCTGGTCTTATATGATTTTGTTTCCATTGATTTCAAAGCCAAAATGTTCTCAGGTGTTCACTAACTGAAATCTATGAGATTCCTCATGTGTATAAAGCTACAAATGCTTACATCTTTGCAGGATTAGACCATGGGGCTTTACAATGAGTCGGCTGTCCCTTAGCTTTTCAAATCAGAGGGGAAGCGTCCCAGGACGTGCCCCAGTAGGGTAAGAGTCCCTGAAGTTGCTTTTCTATTGCCCAGCACTATTTAAACTTCAGCTGATAAGCATCTTAATGCACTGAACATAAGACCATAATAAACACTGCTAATAAAACCATCAGAATCTTGTCGTTTGGACTCTGAACAATCCCTAGTTACTTGCAGCAGGACTACATAGCAGCGACAGCTCTCAGAGCTGTGCAAATAAGTCATCATTCCAAGGACCGAATGCTGGCCTCCATTTCCAAATATGCAGCCAGCTCCACTTGCAATCGAGGGTGAGTTCCTGTCTTGTGTGGGCAGACTGGACAACAGGGCCCAATTTGCATGTGCAAAATGCAACTGAAAAAAAGACAATGTTAGTCTTTTGCATGCACTGTGGGGACCTCACTCCCCACCCAGCCCTTGGAAATCCTACAGGACAGCTAAGTGCTCTCCAGATGCATGCGAAACTTACCAGCACTGGAGCAACTGTGTACAGTTGCACTGCACTGAATGTAGTACTTGGATGCTTACCTACTTTGAGGCCAGCCAGAGTGCCCACTCTACGCTCGAGGGAAGGCACCTTCACTTAGCCGTGGCTTATGTTCTTCCACCTAGCAGACACAAGTGGAATTTAAGCGATCCACAGACATGCTTCCTTTGGAAAATCTAGCCCCCAAGGTCACTGGCAGGCGCACAGGAGACCCCACCCTTTCCATGCTATTTTCTTTCATCATCTCCCAGTTTGCCATGAGAATAACTTGCTGCCTTTGTGTGTTGAACTGTAGCACTTCTTGCACGGGAAGGGAGGAGATTTTCCGAACAATTGATTCACCTCTGATATTATTGCCTTTGGTAAAATTCCACTTCTCAACTGCAGCCATGAAAAGCAGCTCTGATATTTACATAAACACTCAGGCATTTCTTAATTGGTTGTGAGAGCTTCTGAAGACAGCAGAGCAGCGACAGCGCGGAGTTGTGTTTATATGCACGATGCTACTTTGCCTCCTGTTTCTCCCAACCAGATTCAGCCCAGTAGCTATCTCCTTCCTATAAAAAGGGTAAGGTAACAGGCCAATGGAGGGGGCTTAGGAAAGCATGAGAAGATCAGCAGGAAGAGGAGGAAATTAACTATACAATTGAAAGGCGTGTCATTGAGTGTAATGCAATCGGGTTAATTAATCAATCAATTAATTAAAAACCTATCCTCTAGGAAAGGGGAGAAGACGATGGGATTGTAGCCATTGGCTCTGATCTTGCAATAAACCCAGTTCAAGCAGACCTCTGCCCCTGTGCGAAGTGCCATTGTAATCAACTGGCTCTGTGGGTGCAAGGGTCTCCTGAACACAGCTCCTTGCAGGATCAGGGCCTTTGTAAGCCTGCTCAGTGTACTTCTTTATTGGTGCATGGTGCTAAAAGGCATCCTGACGGGTGACTCAGAAATATGTATATATGGCTGTCTAGTCACCCTGAGTGAATGATTCCACGGTCAGCACAAAATCCTGACTTTCACTTTAGTTCCCCCCACACACACACACTGGATTTGGGGGGAGGGGGGTCGCTTCAGGGTTTTTGAGTCTAGAAAATCAGCTCCGCTGTTGGCAGAGCGGGCAACATAACAGAGTGTGACTTTTCCAAGCTGATTGCCCACCCACACGGCACCAGCTGGTTTCTTCACTGTTCAACGAACCCGCTATTAGTGCACTCTAGGCTCACAGCTGTCATCCTGCCGTGGCCCAAAAGTGTGACAAACACCCAAAATGAGGGGTCTGATCACCAGACACTGGTGTGTTTAGTGCTCAGCAAAGATGCTGCACTGACAACACTGGAACCAAAACTCTCTCTTCCCAGACCAAGTACAGGATAGGGACAGCAGCAGTGTCAAATCCCCTGTACCGCACCCTACTGTTGGACAAATTCACCCCCTGGAAGTCAATTGGCATTTTACCGCTTTAGGTGAATGTTACCAAGAGTGCCTCAGTGCTGACCCGGACGGACTTTCTCTAGCGGTGAGAGAGAGAGGTCCTCGGGGCTTCTTTGGCTCTTCACTGTGGGGACCAATTAGCGAAAGTCACGATGGTGGGTTTTCTGACATCATGGGAGAAACTGGACCAAGACAGCAACTCACTTCACAAAGGCCACAGAACAGCAGCAATGGAAACATCATCATTGGGTTGGTCTGCTGATACCAATGTGAATAGCTTTGCGGCCCATCCCCTGAGCGCCCCACCCATTTTGATTGTTAGGGTGCATTTTTAACTAGATCAAAACCATCCATAAATAGTCATCAAGAAGGTTACCTCTCTCTGGAATATTTGGTGGATAGTTTATAAAGGAATTGCTAGCACCTCCTTGAGTGAACCAACTGCTAGGACCTGATTCCCATTCACACAAAAGCCCCTTTATGTCAAGGCCCTTTACATTGCCTGATCTGTGTTAAGGAGCCATAGTGTAAATGAGAATAAGGCCTAAGATATTATCTGTCTTGCTAACACATCCCTAGCCATAGCTATAATTATCGATCATGCATTCACTTGCTGTGGTATCTCAGCACTAGCTTTGAGAAGTACCTCATCTTCATGGGATCTGGGGGGAAAGCTGCCTTAGATATTAATAATGATGGAGCTTAAATCTGTGTAATTTGTAAATTTACATTGCCATGGTAACATTGGCAGGTAACGAACTAATCCTCAATTCATCATCTTCCATGGAATTCCAGCAACTATTCCTAAACCTTCATCCCTTTCTAATCCCACAGCTGTTGCCATGGAAATGATCAGATAAGATGTAGGCCTTTAGGCAGATGGGTCCACAGAGGCTGCTTAATCTTGGCCCATATAAATCTATGGAAATATGGAGGCTTTCTTTTTTGTTTAAATAACAAACATTGCTGCCAGTGTCTTTGAAAGGATTAAGTAGGCAAGCCGTAGGAAAGTGGTTCTTTGTGAGTTACCTCCCAGAAAATAAGAAAAAAAATGGCCCGAGTGAACTCAGAGTTCTGGAAGCTCAAAATTTGGGGATCTGGGGTAATATTGTTACCCCTTTGGACTCAAGCAGTTAGCCCATATTTGGGGTCTTGTGGGTTGTTTCCATTAGGAGGAGAAATTGTTGATGGAGTCAGGAATTTCTTTATTGTAAACAAACAGAATTACAAATACTGTACAATGCCCTGTTTCCCTGAACACCGTAGGAATCAAACAGCAGAGAGAGTTTCCTTGCTCACAGCTCCAAGCCTCTTTCAACCAGCACTCTGCCTAAAAAGCTCACTTTCTCTCTAGGATTTTTCACAAGATCTTGTTACCAGAGTTTACTCTGGCTGTCTCCTTGGCTTTCTGCTGCTTCTCTGGTGTTTCTACATTTCTCTTCACACACACATTCACCTCCACAAAAACAATAACCCCCAGCTCCTCTGCATTTGCATTCAGCCAAGTGCTTAATTTGTAATGAAAAAGGTGCCAGGGCTCAAGCAATTAGGTGCTGGGTCTCATGCAATTTTTTTTACTTTCATATCGGATACAGCAAGCCCAGAGGTGCTGGGGCTATGAACTGCCAACCGTAGAGGCCCTGGCACAAATTAAACACTGATTCAGGCCACAGCGAAATCTCTCTGCCCACATAGCTCAGATTCCTGACTGGCATTGCATGTTGCCTGTGTTTTGGGCAGAGGCTCCTGTTGAGGATCTGGGCTGAAGTCAGTTGGCTGCAGACAGCAAAGGAAAGAGAGGCAAACCCAGCACGGGATGTGCAGGAAGGAAAGGAAGAGGAGGAGGAGGCAGCAGCAGGAACCATAAGATCTGAGGGAGAATCTGAGGAAAAGGAAGGGGTGACTGGGAAGCTGGTAGGGGAAAGGAGCTTGGGATAGTAAGAGGAAGAGAGATGGCCTGTAGGACTGGTGCTTACATACCTGGATGGTAATTAGCACACCCTAGATAGGACAAAACCACAATTATCAGCTGATAAACCCCTTGTGGCTAACATATGATTCCATCCAATAGTGGGCAATACACCTCTACCCCAATATAACGCTGTCCTCGGGAGCCAAAAAATCTTACCGTTATATCGAACTTGTTTTGATCCACCGGAGCGCGTAACCCCGCCCCCCCGGAGTGCTGCTTTACCGCGTTATATCCGAATTCGTGCTATATCGGGTCGCGTTATATCGGGGTAGAGGTGTACTATATGCATATGCACACCCAGACGCACACCCAGATTTCACCACCAGGGGTGAGGGGCATCATCAAAGTCTTTCCTGTGATCACAGTCACATCGATCTGCCCACAGCAAAAGGACTCTAGAGTCTAGATAGATGGTTTCATTAAAGCATCCTATTAAGCCCACAGACAGCATCTCACTCTCTGCCATTTTACTAAGACAGCTGTGATGTCAGCAAGACTTAATAGCTCCCTAAAATATCCCATCGTCCGTCCGATAGCATAATTGCCTTGATTTGCAGATGTGCAAAAACAGATGAAAAGACAAGCACAAGACAGGTGCTCTTGTGCAAGTTAAAGGATGGTGAAGCCATGGAGTTTTTCTCTGGCTTTGCCCCCATCCCTTTCCTTTAAAGAGGCTTATCTGTTCACAGCATACCAGCTTAAACACCATGACCTACTAGTGCGTGTAAAAGGGTGGCACCCACAGGGCTGCAGATAGATATCTGCATTCGCTCATGTGGGAAGGAACCAGACACTTTTCTTCCCAGCGCTCCGGAGGAAAGAATAAATTCCTGATCTTCACCTTTTCATAATGTCAACGTAAAAGTTTATCTGTGGCTTTCAGGAAGGTTTATGGCTTCATCTCTAGCTGGTTGCCCGTGTCAGTCTCGCTCTTTGTATTTCAGTGGGACTAAAAAGAACCATTCGTTCCCCTTAAAATCCTTGTCCCAAAGAGAGGGAGGTGAATCGTTCACCGAAAAGGTGAAAAGCATGTTAGCACTGACCCGCTGCGGTGCTGCTGCCCAAAGACTGACAGGTACTTCTTGTCTTCAACCAACCCACAGGACGTTTGGTGCTCTGAGTGCACACTAGGCATCAAGTCGTCTTTAGGTCAGAAGTATTGATTTTTCAGTCTGATAAATATTCATGACCAAGCCTGATTGCTCCTGATCAAATATCAGGGGTCCCATTGAACCAGGGGATTCTTATTTATTATTTGTCTTACCGTGGTGCCTAGGAGCCCTTGTCTTGGACCAAGAGCCCATTGGGCTAGGTGCAATACAAACACAGAACAAAATGATAACTCTGTTCTTCCTAGCCCATCAAATGAAAGAAGCCATGTGGGCATATCCCCTTGATCCCTGCAGGAATGTGGGCTGGTGGTTAGAGTATGGGGTGGGGAGTCAACCCCCTGTCCCCTCCCTCTCCCCCCTGGGGAATTAGTTTAAAAGTCTCCCATTTTTTCTCTTTTAATAGAATTTGGTACTAGTGAAAGGCAACAAATTGGCAGGTCCCTGCAGACTAAAGCATGTGCATATCTAAATAAACCACAGAATGGGTACAGCAGTGCAAGCTTCCCTCCCCCAGCAAAGTGTTACCCTGACATGAAAGTACCTGCAGTCTCTTTCCATTTTCAGGCCTTAGCTTCTCTGATGCCCTCATTTTAACCCTGTTTTCACACACTCTGAACTCTGTAAAAAAGTCATATTTGCAACTGGAAGATCCTATATTGAGTCAAAGGTTTGAGTGTATTTGTCATGGAAAGATTTTGCAAATTGCTTCAACCTGTTCTGTTTTCTGATCTGCTTTTCCCCCCCGCAGAGAATTCAAAAAACACTTTGAATCCTTGACATTCAAGTGGTTCCCAGTGGCGACTAGGTGTGTTGCAAATACAGTGACTTCTGTTAGCACTCAGACCTTCAGCACTGCAGTACAGCCCTCTACAGTTTGAACTAAAGGAATAGTTCTATTATTTTGTAACAGTGGTAGGTTGTCATCATCTTGTGGGCCAGCCACTAGAGGAGACACAACATACACCCAGCCAATGTTGCACTACATTTGTAAAAACCTGTTGTAAAATAATGAAGTTATGAACATTTAGGGCCATAGATTCATAGAGTTAAGAATCAGATCTAGTCTGATCTCCTGTGTAACATAGGCCATTACCCAGCACCCACACACTAAACCCACCGACCAAAGTATTAACCCGCAGGAGACTAAGGTATTGTGTGTCACAGACACAGAACAGATGGGACCAAGGTGCACCACTGCCTGAGGCTCCTGTAATGGCAGAGAATTGATTAAGTGAGATATACCCAGGTGATCCTGGCAAGTAACCTGCACTCCACACTCAGAGGAAGATGAAAAAAGACTCCAGGGTCATTGCCAATCTGAACCGGGAGAAAATTCTTTCCCGACCTCACCGAGTCTTCATTTATTCACTCTAATTTAAGGTTTCGCGTGCCAGTAATACATTTAAACGTTTTTAGAAGATCTCTTTCTATAAGTCTATAATATATAACTAAACTATTGTTGTATGTAAAGTAAATAAGGTTTTTAAAATGTTTAAGAAGCTTCATTTAAAATTAAATTAAAATGCAGAGCCCCCCGGACTGGTGGCCAGGACCCGGGCAGTGTGAGTGCCACTGAAAATCAGCTCGCGTGCCGCCTTCGGCACCCGTGCCATAGGTTGCCTACCCCTGACTTAGACTCTGCGCATGTGAGCAGGAGCCAGCCAGCCCAAGCACCAATGAGAGGGAATGTGTGGTACCACCTCAAAGCCCTGGCCCACCCCACCCAATGTCCCATCTCCAGCCAGGGCCACCCCTGATACTTCAGAGGAAGGAGATTTTAAAAATAAATAAAGCAACAAACAAACAAAAAAAAACCCACTTCAGAATCCATTAGAGCGGGAGGGGAAAACACTTTCCTGCAGGCAGCCGGCTGAAACCCTGAAGCACGAACCTTTAGGAACATAAGCCATAAACCAGAAATGAGCCTCAGGGCTGTTGAGCCCCGCCCCCTACCATCACAGGCAATCCTGTCATACAACTGCACTCATAAATTTGTCCAGCTCCCTCTTAAAACTAATTCAGTTGTTTGCCCCCACAACTCCAATTGGGAGGGAGGCTATTCCAAAACTCCCTCCTCTGATAGTTAGAAATCTTCTAATTTTTGGCCTGAATTTGTTCATGGCCAGCTTATATCCATTTGTTCGTGTGCCAGCATTGTCCTTTAGCTTAAATACCTCCTCACCCTCCCTAGTATTTATCCCTGCCACCAGATGTATTTGTAGAGCACAATCAGATTCCCCCCGCCCTCGCCAGCCTTCTCTTTGCTAGACTAAACCAGCCAAACTCTTCCAGTCTCCTCTCATAAGACAGGCCCTCCATTTCCCTGACCATCCTAGTAGCACTTCTGTGCACCTGGACCTGTTTGAATTCATCTTTCTTGAACATGGGTGACCAGAATTGGACACAGTATTTCAAATGAGGTCTTAATAGTGTTTTCTACAATGGCATTAATGCTTCTGTATCACTACTGGAAATGCCTCACCTGATACATCCAAGGATCACATTTGCCATTGCATTGGTGGCTCATAGTCATCTTGTGACCAACGGACATACCCGGGTCTCTCTCCTCCTCTCTTGCTTCCAACCGATGAGCCCTCAGCTTGTAGCAGAAATTCTTATTATTAGATCCTATATGGATGACCTTGCAATTTGCACGACTGAATTTCATCCCATTTCTGTCACTCCAGTCTTTAAGGCCATCCAGATCTTCCTGTAAATAGTCCAATCCTCCTCTGTATTGACGATGCCGCCCCTGATAATTCACCTTTCAGCACAACCCGTTGCCTTCTCTCGTTTAGCCAGTTCCTTATCCACCTTAGTGTTCTTGAGCTGATTCCCCATTTTCCCTAATATAACTAATAATTTCCCATGTGGTACCATGTCAAATGCTCTACTGAAATCCAAGTATGATAAATCTACTGTACTTCCCTTATCTAAAAAATCAGTTATTTTCTCAAAGAAGGAAATAGGTTAGTCTGACATCATCTTCCTTTGGTGAACTCACATTGCATTATACCCCATTTACCTTTTACCAACATGTATTTAATTATTCTTTCCTTCACAATTTCTTCTAAAACGTTGTATAATACTAAGGTCAGAGTAACAGATCTATAATTGCCTGGATCACTTTTTTTCCATCTCTTAATATAGGTATGCCATTAGCTATTCTCCAATCAGATGGACTTATTAAAAATCCTTGCTACTGGACAAGCAATCTCATGTGCCAGTATTCTGCGATGAAAATTATCTGGTCCCTGATTTGAGCACATCAACCTCTTTATGTTTTTTTCTTCCATCTCAGATGTGGTAATTTCCATTTCTAGACACTCATTTCCTTCAGCCATCCTGCCTTCATGCACATGTTCCATATTATCATCCTTACCGAAAACCCAGGCCAAGTATTCATTTATCTTATGGGCCATACATAGATTATCTTTAATCTCCTTCCCATCCATACTCCATCCCTTTTCTCTTTTTATTTATATGACTAAAAATCTCTTATTTTCATTTTCTTGGAAAGAGCTCATTCAGCTCGACTCTAGCAATTCTCACTTTATTCCTATATTTTCTAACCTCCATGATGTCGCTTTTTTTGCTGATCACCCCTTTTTCCCATTCCCTATAGGCTCCCTCCCTACTCCTAATAACCTTTTAGAGCTGCTTAAACCATTCGAAAGCCTTAGACTTGTTTAAACCTCTCAGGGCTTGATCCCTCCTATACCCTCTGAAACCAATGAAAACTCCCTAGGAGCAGGACCTCCTTGCAGTTGTTTGCCCTTAGGACCTCTTACAATACCACTCATGGCAGTAGCACACCCTATTGCATTTCACTCTGACAGCAAGGGCCCAGTCCTGCTCCCACTGATGTCAAGAGCAGATTAATTTATTCATTATTTGTAGCACATAGCAGCCCCAATCATGGCCCAGGACCCCTTTGTGCTAAGTGCTTTGAAGCCACAAACACAAAACAAAAAGGCTGCCTCTTCCCCAGGGGCTTACCATAGGGCAGTGTTTCCCAAACTTGGGACGCCGCTTGTGTAGGGAAAGTCCCTGGCGGGCCGGGCCGGTTTGTTTACCTGCCACGTCCGCAAGTTCCACCGATCGCGGCTCCCACTGGCCGCAGTTCGCTGCTTCAGGCCAATGGGAGCTGCTAGAAGCGGCGCGGGCCAAGGGACGTACTGGCTGCTGCTTCCAGCAGCTCCCATTGGCCTGGAGCAGCGAACCGCGGCCAATGGGAGCCGTGATCGGCCGGACCTGTGGATGCGGCAGGTAAACAAACCGGCCCGGCCCGTCAGGGGCTTTCCCTACACAAGTGGTGTCCCAAGTTTGGGAAACACTGCCATAGGGCTATGAAGCCATAGATTTCAAAGGAAGTTGAGTGCTCTGCACATAGTATTTGCAGAATCAGATCCTGGAAGTTTTGCCATTGACTTCAATGGGAGGAGAAGCGGGCCCTTAGTTCGCAGTTCAATCATTCACTGCTTTTGGCTTTCTCCTCATAAGTCTCTATTAATTTTTTATCTCTGAAGTAATTACCACTGTGTAGGTTCCCTGCTTCCTTCCACATCTTCATTCAGACACATCTCTGTCATTTAAGAGCAGGTGTACTATTGATTCTCTCCTTGTTGGCTGGAGCGCATATTGATGTGTGTATATTATTTTATGTGGTTAATTAAATACTGGACATTATTCTATAAGATGCTGCTTAAAATAACATGCTGAATTTCAGGAGGAATAATGAACCTGCATAGAGAAGAAAAATGTAAAGGCCTGTGGCTACCTCATTGGGCAGAGCAGTGCATTTAGGAAAAAGCCTCCTTCGGTATTATCGGCCAGATTCTGCTCTTGGTTATACCAACGCAGATCTGGAATTTAATCCTATTGGTCTTTCTCAGTCCCCTTTCTTAACTACTGTAGTATTCCTGAGGAAGGAGGCAGACTCAGCAGTCAGTGAAATGCTTTGATTTAACAATTGCATCAACAATGTAATAGAAGGAACCAGATTCAGCACCTGACTCAGAGAACCTCCTAAAATCTGTTCATCTCCATGTCTCTCTCTCACCTGTTTCCAGTTAGATAGCTGCAGTGTCCACATGCTGGCACTATTCCAGGCCTAGACTGTGCCTTGGGCACTGGCGGGCACAGCAACGGGGGTGTGGAAGGGCATGTTGTCACTGGGAGGAAGGACTGAGCCAAAATTCTTCTCTGGGCTCTCAGTCGGTGCACACAGGGGCACATTCTACATCAGCCTTGGAGAAGGTGCGGAACTCTCCATACCTGGCCAGTTCTGCAGGCCGGTGGAGAAGGAAAAGGGGGAGGAGCCATGACCTGGCCCCATCTCTCCCACTTCCCATTCCCTAGCACCTTCAGAGGCACTAAGGGACCACAGACCAGGATCCCCAAAAGGATTCTCACCAGCCCTCCACATGGCAAAAGGAGCAGTGGGAGCTGTGAGCGGCCGAACCTGTGGATGCTGCAGGTAAACAAACCGGCCCGACCCACCAGCGGATTTCCCTGATGGGCCACGTGCCAAAGGTTGCTGATCCCTGGTCTCACTTATGGTTTGACAGCCAGGGCCGGCTTTAGGACCTGCGGGGCCCGATTCGAATACCTGGCAGTGGTCCGGGTCTTTGGTGGCACTTCGGCGGTGGGGGGTCCACTCCGGGTCTTCCGCGGCACTGAAGGAACACCCCCCCGCTGCCGAAGTGCCACCGAAGACCCGGAGTGGACTGCCGCTGCCGAAGTGCCGCCGAAGACCCGGAGTGGACTGCCGCCGGGTGAGTAAAAAAAATTTTTAAATTTAAAAGGCGTCTAAGGCATGGGGCCCCCTTAGGCGCAGGGCCCGATTCTGGAGAATCGGGGGAATCGGCCTAAAGCCGGCCCTGTTGACAGTGGCCCTTTAAGGTGCACTCTGAAGAGGAAGGGGATGAGAGAGTTCAGTGAAAATGCAGGGGAGAAACAGATACCTGCAGTGATGTCTGAGAGTTTTACAGGAGGATCTATGAGTTTCCACATAGCTGTCTGATTACCTGCCGTGCCACACTCTGGACGGTTGTGCCCAGGAAACCACCACTCCTCTTGTTCAAGGAGCATTGCTGGGAAGTGACTGTTCCATAGGAGATGAGTCTGGTGCAGCCCCATTTTCAGCTGATCAAGGAGTGCCGCCTTTTTAGCAGGATCTGATTAAACCCCATCAGCCCACTGCAGAGAGAGAGCCTGAGCTCTCTGACTCAGTATCTACACTGGGTTTTGTGCTGGCAAGTACATTGCCAGGGCTTGAGGCCAAAGCCCTCTACCTACAGCCAGAACTAGTAAAATAATGGCAATGGACTGGTAGCCTCCCTAGCAACATGTCTCAACCTCACCGAGAAGCTCCACCACCTGGGGTGAAAGTGCAGGTTGGTCTCCATGTTCATTCACTCACTGACGCTTCTGCTGAAATTGTCTCCTAGAGCAGTGCACAAAGTGTGCAAGAGGATCCCTCGGCAGTTCGGCCGGGAGTCCGAGCGGCGGGTTTTTTTTGGTTTTTTTTGCTTCGACAGTTCGGCAGGGAGCAGGGGGTGCGTGCTCAAAAAAGTTTGGAGACCACTGTCCTAGAGTACTGACAGATCCCGGTTGTCATCGGGATTGAACCTGGGACCTCTGAAGTTTAGTGCATGAGCCTCTACTGCATGAGCTAAAAGCCATATGGGCGTCAGCTAAGGCTGTAGCGCAGACTAAGTGGTCTTGGTGCCACTACATGGGACAGAACACCACACCCAAGAGGTGTGTGGGTTACAGACTTCCCCTAGTTGAAGAAGCACGTCCCAAGCTTCAGAGACTTCCCAGTTGAAATCTTGGATGAGCCCCCACTTGTAACACCAACAGACCCTGGTCGTCGTCGGGCAGGATCGAACCTGGGACCTCTGAAGCTAAATGTATGAGCCTCTACTGCATGAGCTAAAAGCTGTATGGGCATTAGCTAAGGCTAGAGAGCAGACTCATTAATCTGTCTCTCTAAGTGGTCACGGTGCCACTACATGGGACAAAACACCCCACCCAGGAGGTGTGTGGGTTACACAAGGAGCAGTGAAATGTCTACCTGCATTGGAGGAGTTCCCTTCCAATCATTCCCAAGGTTAAGCCCTGATCCGGCAATGAGTTTTGTATGGAAATAGGGTCAGCCCACTGGGAGCTCTTTGCAGGACTGTAGCCGTCAATGGTAACCTCTTCAGGGTAGGGAAGGCAGTGCTTAATTTGTGCCAGGGCTTGCCAGGGCTGAGCCAACACCATTATGCTTGGCAGTTCATAGCCACGGCACCTCCATGCTTGCCACATCAGTGATGAATGTAAAAACATTGCTTGAGCCCCAGCACCTCTTTCATTACAAATTAAGCACTGAGGGAAGGTCGTTCTGCCTGTATCATACAAGGCTGAGCACACTGTGGGCCCTTAACTGATAATAAAATCATTGAGATTTTATCCCTTTTGCAACACAGAGGCAATTCAACTAAGACTGCTTCAGCCTGGTAGGGTTTTCTGTAGGGAATCTATCAATTGAGCCACAGAGTCCATTGGCATTTTGTTTACTGCATGCCTGCTCTTGGTAAATATTGGCCAATCTGCCTCTAACTAATATTAATGAATTTAATTAGCAACAAAAGTTTGCAAATGTGAAAAAGCTACATGCATGCCCAGGGCTCATTAAGCTTCTCAGTAGCTTAAAAAAAAAAAAAGGAGTTAACAGTATGTTCCATTTCTTGGGGGCGGGGGAGAATGCAGGGGGAAAGGTTTTCCGAATGATTGAAATATGTTAGCTGTTCTGCTCAAATTTTATCAAAACAACATCTAAGAAATATTTGCATCCTCTCTGCTGGAAAAAGTCTTTTAAAGGGGAACTTGGCTGTGAAAGAAAGAAAAGAAAGAAAGAAAGAACTTCCTCCTTCATATCACCTCGGGATGGGCAGGGGGTTTGGCTTCCAGAAATCCACAGATCCCTGAAGTCCACATAGAGCTGTAGAAGCCAGGAACATCCAAAGTGAAGCCCTATAGTCCAGTAGCTGTGCCTGTGTCTATAGGTCTGCTGGGGCTTGATCCATAGCCTGTTGAAATTAGTGAGAGTTTCTCCACTGCGTCCACTGGGATTTGGATCAGGCTGCCCCACAAGCATCCTCCAGACACAGGAGGAACTGGCATCACTTAGTGCAGACAGGGACAACTTTAGTTTGCACCCCAAATCCCCATGGGGCTGAAGGGAACCAGTGCTGCAGAGAGTGCATTTGCTCCCTCCTGCCTCCCACCTGCCAGGCAAAATCTGACACCAACTCGGATCCATGGAGGATCTTCCACATGGTCAGAGAGAAGGGGAAGTATTTGCATTACCCACTTGCCCACCCACCAACCCTAGGTCCACTGATTCCCATCAATTTGTGTGAGCAGAAAATAACATATGGCCCTAAGCCAGGGGCAGAATCACCAATAGATTCTGTTTAAACAAAAGGTTTGGAAATCAAAAGGGATCCTTCTCTCTCTCTTTCTCAGCCTCCTCCTCCCAGTTTTGGATTCTTGCTCCTCTGCTTCCAGAGCCCAATCTCTACTCCTGCAGTAGTGAATGGAGATTTTTACATAGCCTCCTTAGAACAGCAGAAATTGCCACTAGAGGGCCACCACAATGCAACAGTATCTCGTAGGAGACTTCTCGGCAAAGCATCCCGCTCCCATCGTACTCCCTGCAGAACACAGGGTGCTGCATCTGACCTTCTAAAAAATGCAAAATAAGAAAACAGCGTTGCTTGTGGGTGAGAAATAGCCCTATGTTCCGTAACACCCCAGGGTATGCTGAGGATGTGCCCAGGGTCACCACTACTTCCCGTTTGGAGCCAGGAATAGAGCCCCATCTGCAGGATATCCTAGGGGAATACCCTCCTGCAATTAACCTAGTTGGTGTCCTCCTGCTCTACACAAATGGAGCTGACAGAGCATTTCAGTTGCAGTAAGAAAAGCATGACCTTTTAAATAAGCAGTTTTGCCTATGACAGTGCTGGGCAGCCCAGCATATCCCTAGCACATCATCAATCAAGACCAAATGTTAGATTTGCGATTGTCCTGTTTAATAGCATTATGGCACTCCAAGATTTAAGTCAGTGCTTTAATGTCTGGGTCTGTTTAATAGCATTAGCGCATTGTAGATTTAAGGTAGCACTGAGGTTGTAATTTTGTCAAAGCAATGCCTGGGAAATATAATGTCAACTCAAGTCCCACCACTAAATCCCTTGCACTGCTTTGAAAATGTCCCCTTCTAACCACTTCCCTTATCTGAGGCCTAATATCCCTGCTCCATGGGACACCTCTCCTGCTGCCCCCTATATCTGGGTGATCCTTAACTAGTGGAGTTGCAGCTTTCCAATCAAAGGTCAGTACTCAGAGGCACAAAGCCACATTCCACTGCAGCACAGAGGATTAGTCCCCTAGGTCCATTCCAGGCAGGCAGTGCCAGCAGCTAAGGAGTTAAGTGCTGAAGATTTGCTAGGCAGGCAAAGCTTGGAGTGAAAGAAGCTACTGCCAAGGTGCAGGGATGTTCAGTAATGTATTGGTATCTGCCTGATGCTGTATTAGCTGGAACAGATAAAGGGAGTTGTATCTGGAGACCCTGTTTCCAGGTCTGAAGAGGACAGTCTGAATTAGGTCTGACATGTTTTCTCCCCCCTACAAAACCTGGTGCCCCACTCATGCAAATTCCACTGCTTATTTATTACCAACTGGGGATGCTCCCCAGAACCCTGTGCAGTCACAAAAGGGCACCTGCCTATGGGCCTGATCCAAAGCCTGCTACAGTCAATGCGATTCTTTACATTGACCTCAATGGGCCAAAATCTGGATCAGGTCCTGGCTGTATGTAAAACTCTTGGAAGGACAGGCAAGACTGCTCACAAACGGAGATCTCGGCCCCCCCCCCGCCCCCGTTCTCTGTTATAAATTGGAACATGGTGCCATTAACACGAGGCACAACAATTTTGTGAGTTTAAAGCCATTCCCCCTCCCCCCCGTTTCCTAACAAAGATGCTTTGTGTCAAAAACATGCGGGAATTCCATGATTTTTGAGGTTACAAAGCCGTTTAAGTAGCACCTTCCCCTACCACCAAGGTGAGGAGAGCAGAGCCACAGGAAACCAAGTGGCACAAGCACCTGTGAGCAAATCGAGGCGATGGAAAATGTTGCTGTAGCGAGGCGATCTGGCTCCCCGCCGCCCCGGAAGGGGACGAGCCTCCCTGGACACTAAAGTGGGTGGAGTCAGCAAATCCTGCACCCGCCCCTCAGAGGTCAAGGCACAGGACAGGAAGTATAAAAGCCCAGAGCTCACTTGAAGCTCAGCCACCGGAGAGACCAGACGCCTGTGGTGTAGCTCCCAGTGGGGAGACCACAGCGATCAGCGGCCGAACCGAGGACTGGCCAGACCAGCCAACGCCTGATGCTAGCCCGAGCCCAGAGATGCTACCAAGCCTAACACTCGCCCATTACTCTGAGGAACTGCCAGGCCTACCGTTTGCCAGTTACCCCGAGGAGCTGCCAAACCAACCGCTTGCCAGCTACCCCGAGGAGCTGCCAAACCAACCGCTTGCCAGCTACCCCGAGGAGCTGCCAAACCAACCGCTTGCCAGCTACCCCGAGGAGCCCATGGTGTGTGACCCCATGGAGGACGCCGTCCGGACCCAGGTACCTCTAGAGGGGGAGTCTGGAAGTAGCCCGGGGGCAGCCGACCCTGGCCTGGCTGCAGCAGGGCCAGAACCAATGTCAGTGTGTTGCGGTCAGAATCCCCACTGACAGCAGCGAGTCTTCTGCCACTGCTAGGGCCCCGGGCTGGGACGCAGTGGAGTGGGTGGGCCTGCGTCCCCCCTGCCACCCACCTCGCGGGTGGCATCTCCCCCTCTCCCCGGCTGCACAGAGTCAGGAGCCTGGGGTTTGCTGTTGAACCTGTTTGCTCAGCCCCTGCCTGAGGGCCGGAGCTGCTGACAGTTGCTGCACAGCCAAGCTAATTCCCGACACACCTGAGCAAAGTAGTGAGGCGGTCTGGCTCCCTGCCGCCCCGGAGGGGGACGAGCCCCGGCCGAACTGCCCGACAGTTGCATTCGCCACAGTTCTGCACCCCTGCCCCAGTGAACCTGTCCCTGCAGCTGGGATGCACAGGAATGACCAAGAGGATTATCTGCCTTCAGTAAACTCTCTGATCGGATTATTTTCATGTTATATTTTTCACTGAGGAATTGAGGATGGTTCTTTCTAGGGACAGCCCATGCTAAGGGGCTGCAGCGGAGTCGCTGGGAGGGGTACCGGCAGCTCACCGGTACACAGAGGCTGCACATGCTTTACTACACCTCTTGGCAAGGCACAGCTTGCTCCCTGGTGGAGACGGCCAGAGTGTAAGGGGAAGCACAGCTATGGCCCTTCCTCTTTCCATTAGGAGGGCGATGTGCCCCCGGGTGAATAGGTAGGAAGCAACCCTGGAGCTCTTGAGCTCACAGGCACGGCCATTCTACCTGGTCCTTCTCTGGTCACGTAAGGTGAATGGAAAGGCTCCATAGGGATCAGGCCATTCCTCCCCACCACACACACACACCATGTGCCCACATAAAGGTCAGCTCTGAGATATTAAAACATCAGCTTGCCAAAGAAACAAAGCCTCCTCCTCTCTCCCCAGTCAAACCACAGGAAGCTTTGGATCGTTTTTAAACCTTGGGAAAGTTAGATACAAAACCAGGGAGTCTTGTCTAATGGTTAGGAGAGGGAACTGAACTCGGGTCTCCTGGGTTCTGATTCCTTTGTCCCTCAGTTTACCTCTATTTTCCCTACTCCCCAATGGAAGGGGTATAGTCTGGGCTGGGGAAAGCTGCTAATCAAAGAAGTACAGGCAAGATACAGAGACTTCTCCAGGTCTGAGTTTCATTTTCATTGAACTGCTTTCATGCTGAATGGCAAGGGGGTGGGATTAGAATCAGACCACAGTAAGCTAGACAGATGGAGGTAACAGCTACTTGCCTTCTTTGGTTCCTGCCCATTACAATGATTTCAAAGGAAGTTGATCCATTAAATTAGAACAACTTTCCATTAAATTAGAAAGCCCCTCTCAGATTCAGGTGTGAGATCTTATTAATGGCTGCAGGACAGTGTATCTTTCTCCTTTGCGGTTTCCTAATTTAAAAAAGTGAGATTTCCTTGCAGCTGCCCTGTAAATTTGGCTTTCCTTGGACTGAAGCCTAAATTGGATGTTGCAATAATTCCTTCAAAATCAGGGGTCAGTGTGCTGTTAATGGCTGTTTACTTGGGAGCGTTATCTAACCCCCCAGCTTTTACTCCAGGTGATGCACTAATATCACAGTCACTAACGAGGAGTGAGACTTGATTTCCCAGAGAGGCTCCCTCCTTAAATAGAAACTTAATCAAATGCATTCAGCATTATCACTGGATGCCAGAGCCTATTTTCCAGTGCTTGGTCTTTCTGTGCTAGAGCATTAAGTCCAGTAAACTGGAAAAAAGAAATTCTGTAGGAAATTGAAGGCCGTTTATTGCGGCAGCAATCACTCAGCCATCTCCGGGCGAAAGCTTAGGAATGCCAAGTGCTGTTACTGAACCCCAAAGACGTCTCTGGCAATTAAATGGAACATCAGAGGGTGCTAAGCTCCAGAGGTGACTCTGCTGGCGGACTCGGAGAAGATGGCTTAGTACTTGACTTGCTGAGGGTAGAATGACGTAAAGTGCATGTGGGCAAGTCACCTCTCCCACTGGAGAATTTGGGGCCCAATTCTGCAGACTCACATCTTTACAGAAAGACATTTGTATGTTCAAAATTGGATCTGCCCTAAGAACTTGAATCTAGGGTTCCACTCAACCAACCAGGGGACGGACACAGGACCATGTGATCCAGTCACTTAACTCCCCTGGCTCAGTTTCCAGATATTTGTAGTGAATTTTCTCACAAATTATCTACAGATTAAGAATTCCTCATCCGAATTATTTAGTGAATTACTTTGTGATCAGCCTTTTAGGAGGTGCTTATGAATAGAGAAAGAGGTTACATAAAAACAGCAGATTGTGCACTGTGAACTCTTCAGTCAGTTCAATGCACTATGGGCCAAATCCTTGTCCCACGTGGGAGTAGAATAGAATCAATCATGATTTGGCTTGATGAACAGGTTTTAATATATGACATTAAAGAGGTTGTGATGATAGGTTTTTATCCTCATATGCAGCACAGGTGCAAGTCACATCAAACACTGAAGTATCAAACAGTACGGTAAATGTCACATCATGAAACGAGTCAGATAACAACATAACAATGCCTAATATTTCATTCCCCACATTTCAGCATATTTCATTCCCATTTGGCAAGCAGTGATTTCTCAACACACTCTACTCCAACTTCATCCCTGGTGTAAGTCCACTTAAGTCAATGTCAAGGGCAATGAAGATGCACCAGGATGAATTTTGCCTAGCATGTTGCTTTTGCAACATAAATCAACTTGGCTCCACTTGCTTCGTTCCTTGATCATGCACCAGATAATCAGCGATGACTCTGAATTACTCTAGGAGTAGATATTGCTGCTGACTTTGTTATTCTTAACGTCCTCTTATCTATGTTTGCAGTTACAGCGCTTCAGGGTAGTTGGATTTAATGGTGGTGTAATCAGAAAGTTGTAGGGTCTTTGCTGAATCCCTTGTGACAATACAGTCCAGTTGATATAATGTTCTTGATATTTTTCTGCTTATATCCTTAGCATGCATGGTACAAAGATGAAAGCGACACTGTCAAGCCTGTTTGACCACCGCTAAAATTCCTATTTGCAATCAGAAGAGATTAAATTAAACTAGCTTTGCTTGGGCTAAAGGTACCTTTAAGACATACTGCCATGACACAAAGCATTACCATCATGAAGATACAATCGCTTTACATGACAGTTTAGCCTCCAGGTCTGACTGATTGCTTTAATGCTACAGCACTGATAGCTGATAACACCCACATATCCTATTTGGAAAGTTCCTTCTTTTAATTTTCATATGTTTGGGAAGAGAGGGGAAGATTCTCAAAATGCTGCTGTAGAAGATTTATGCATTAAGCTTCTTTCTCTCTTAAAAGGGATGTAGCGTCACAGTGAAGGCCACCTGATCAAGCCTCTGAACATTAGAACTAGTCAATGACTTACACAGAGTGCAAGAAGGTTGCATTTGAAGGGCCTAGATGCTGCTCTCATCAAGTTTCTCTTGTTGCTGGAAAGTGAGTAAGTTGGAAGGGTGAATGCTTTAAACTGAACAAGCTTCAGCTGGTTGCCACAGGAGACTGACAGCCTGGTTCTTCTGAATCTAGTGCAGGTCGACAATGGGCAAAAGTCACTGTAGCACAGTGTCCTATAGGAAATGACTTTCTGATCTTGGACCAGTGTGCAGCCGATATGTACCCACCAACACACACACATACACACACACACACAGCTTCACATTTTGATAAGTTTGTTGATGGTCTCAGAAGAGAGGCCCAGCACTGAATGGACATGGAGGTTGAACTACCCTATTGTACCTGTTCTGGCTAGGAAGATAACTAGAAGACTTCATTCCCAAAGGTGGTCATTCTGTCAACATTCACAACAACTCATTGAGGTTCCGGCTACACTTTCCCCTGCACCTCTTTATTTATTCACATCTGATTCCATGACCCCACAAAGTCCAGAGACCTTCTTATTAACTTTCTCCTGGCATGGGCCATAATAGCCATTCATCAAACCAGGAGGTGGGGCTGTCTGCGTGTGTGTGGGGAGGGGGGCTCTCTGGGACCGTGGATCCTTTTTCCTTTGCATTATTACATTCATGTATTCAGGCAATGTTCCTTCAGGAGATATCCACTGATGCTCTTGATTTTTTCTCAGAGCAGTAGGCATTGTCTGCTGTTCTCTGCTTGGTGTCTTCTTCTGGTTACTTTGTTTGAGCCTATGACCTGTACCTCTACTCCTCGGTTTACATGCTTTGTCCCCTGTATTTAGTTGATCCTGTTGTTGTTGTTAAGGGGTGGCTATTTATGCTTCCTTTGGATGGTGCCCCTTTGTGGGCTCCTGCCATCTCTACAGGGATCAAACCAGCTGTCAGCGTTCACCAGCACTAACCTTCACTCTACATAGACGAAAACAATACATAATGACTGAGCAACATGGCCCACGATGAGTTCAGAGACCTACAAATCACATGAGGCAAGGATAAAAGGCTGGGTGAAGACAAGAGTAATTTGATTCGTGCATTTAATTGTGTGTGTGAACTGAAGTAAATTGGTGACCCCAGAAGACAACTGGGATCTAGCATCAAAAAAAATCTTCAGAGTTCCAACAGCAAACATCTGTCATCGCACAATTAGATATGCTCTGTTGGCATGTAGCCTCTCTTTCAATTTCAAAGGGGTGCAGGCTTCCTTGGAGATCAAATAAAATATTGGACAGAGGGCTTTAGGTGATGGAATGAGGATTCAGTTACTGGGCTAGTAATAATATCTTATGTATGTACACATTAATAATAATACCTTTTATGTAGCACTTTTCCTCGGTAGATCTCAGCACTTTATGTGGGAGGTAAGGATTATTGTCCTCATTATAGGCTGAGCTGATAGTGATGCTTATACTAAAGTTTGCCTAACACTTTCCATTATAAGACACTGACCCTGACAGGGGTCCTGTGGAAAAAAATAGGATGTGATCAGGTGTCTAAAGTCTGTATTATAAGGTGTACGGCCAAGGAGAGTGCCTGTGCAACCTTAATTCCATCTGAATAGCGGCATATTCTAATTTTTGAATTCTTGACTCTGCAACCTTAACATTCTTTTAATGCAATTTTTGTGGATACCGTTTTACAGATGGAGAAACAGAAACACAGAGAAGTGACTTGCCCAAGTTCACAAAGGAGAGCAACATAGAACCTCCTACTGACCAGTTCCAAACCTGCTTAGTTTGTGAGCTCTGACAAGCTCAGAGCCTGAGATATAGAGCTGCCAGATGTGTTCCGCTGCTTTTAAATCTGGCTAAAGAGAACATCGCATTTTTATTTAAAAAAAACCAATCCATTTTCTGGTATATATTTAGGCTTGGGAGGATTAGATTTTTGTCAGTAAATGTCGGTAAACATCGATTTCACCCTTCACACACAAACGAAGGAAAAAATATTTCCATTGTTAATCATCAAAATTTACAGGTTGGCAAAGTAAGAAAAATGCTGTTTGAGGATTTCTTAGTTTGATTTAAGGATCTTTATTTTGTATATTTTGACAGGTGATGTTGACAATTTGGGGTTTAATGGTTAGAAAGCTTTAACTTTTTGAATCTCAATATCTACTGTCATTAAATAATTGGCTGACATTAAATAATTGGCCCCCATAATTTCCCACAACTGTGAAAATTTAAACAGATGAAAATCTAAACAAAAATTAATTGCAATGGATCATATCAATGTTTATATATAAAAATGAAATTCTGCCAAGCCTATGTATATTTCACTTGGCTTACCAGACATGATGCACCAGTACCCATAGCCTCATTATTATTAATTATTATTACTTCAAAATCTTGCATTTTGGATAGTGCCTATTTTGAGAAAAAAAGAGACCCGTCAATTTCACATTGATGTGCAATTGTAAGGAAAGAAGCCAGGGGGACTTTAGGTTCCCTTGGTCCATAGATACGCTTTATTCAGAAGTCCCTCCTTTCCCTATCATGGATAATAATCAAGAAAGTAGATGCTTAAAGTGTGGTTCATAGCTCTAATAGACACACCAAACAGGGCAAGATTGACTTTGCTGCAGGATTTTTGTTCTGAGGCTTGGTTACATAGTCGTGAATTATAGATGTTATTCGAAATGAAACGGTCCATTTCATGTTCAATATTGTGCACTAAGAGGACTGTAAAACTCCCAAATAAAATTAATAAACAAAGAAATCATCTAAGGAATATGGGTTACAGACTGGAATTGTAATGGCCATGCGGCGCTCCCTTACCTTGCTGCTGTATTTCATAAGTTACTTCACGCTTTTTTTTCTTCCCCCCTCCCTTTGTGAAAGGGGATTTTAATGCTGGTGAAAGGTTCTGGATCAACAAACTAGTCTGACTGAAATCCTCTGTTTACCCCTGGAACAGATACAACGCTGGGAGCACGTGAGCTCACTGCTAAAAATAAAGATGCCCACTAGCTTCCAATAAGCTTCTGAGTGGAATTCATTGCGTTGGTTTCAACCTATAAAGAGTAAGTTGAGAGAAAGGTTTGTCTAAGAGGAAGGATGAGCCTTAGTCGCTTAGGCCTGGTCTACACTAAAAATTAAAACATCACTCAGGGCTGTGAATTTTTGTGCCCTGAGCGCCTTAGTTAGGTTGACTTAACCCCCTGCATAGAGGCAGCTAGTTGATAGAAGATTTCTTCTGCTGAGCTAGCTACCACCTCTTGGAGAGGTGGATTAGTTACCTTGACAGAAAAATGTCTTCTGTTGATGTAGGAGGCGTCTGCACTATGGTGCTACAGGGGCATAGCTGTGCCGCCGTAGCAGCTATAATGTCGATATACCTTTATCTATCTGTGGTATTTGTATGAATCACATTACCACAGTATCTGAACACGTTGCAATGTATTTATCCTCCCACTACTCCTATGAGGTAGGGGGTAGTAGCACCACTTTCCAAATGGGAACCAACCAAGGCACAGAGAGATTAAAGTCATGAATAGTTTGAGACCCGGTTACCTGAGAGTGTCTGTCTCTCTGAGAGAGAGTCCCACATTTGAGATCTGCCGGGGGCTGGAGTTCCCTCAATATAAATGAGAGGAAGCTGCTCAGAGGGTATTCTCAGTGAGGGGTCTTCGGTTTTAGAACACCCTCCCTCCCCTTGGTCTGTCAGAGCCCAATTTGTTAACCTTCCAAGTGTGTGGCAAAGCCCATCATTTTTCTCTTTTCCAAGGCTCGTGAGGAGAGAATGGGTTAAAGTGGGTATATTTTTGGGTACTCCTTGGATGTTTAATTTGTGGCGTTGGCACTCTGAGCACTGGAAGGGTGCCCTTAGCTGTTGTAATAGATCAGGGGTCGGCAACCTTTGGCATGCGGCTCACCAGGGTAAGCATCCTGGTGGGCCGGGCCGGTTTGTTTACCTGCCGCGTCCGCAGGTTCGGCCGATCGTGGCTCCCACTGGCCGCGGTTTGCCGCTCCAGGCCAATGAGGGCTGTGGGAAGCCGCGGCGAGCACATCCCTCAGCCCACGCTGCTTCCCACTGCCCCCATTGGCCAGGAGCGGCGAACCGCGGCCAGTGAGAGCCGTGATCGGCCAAACCTGCGGACACGGCAGGTAAACAAACCGGCCTGGCCCGCCAGGGTGCTTACCCTGGTGAGCCGCGTACCAAAGGTTGCCGACCCCTGTAATAGATCCTCAGGGTGTGCTTTCCTCTGAGTTTTACCCTGTCCCTCTGGGAGTGTACCCTTTCTTCACAGTAAGCCCTGGGCCTCCACTTTGTGGGGAGAGCCCTGCAGCTCCACTTCTCCACGATGGGGTCCCTGGCTTCAGCTCTGTTTCTCACCATGGATCCTTCAGCAGGCCCACATGAGCTTGGACTCCTGTGGAATCTTTCCCTCTTGGGAGCTATGTAACCAGCAGATGTTTGCAGAGACACTGGACAGGCTTTTCACAGCAATTATTAGTCAACTGGAATACGGTATTTGGGGTCTCCAGAATGAAAAAACAAAGCTTATACACATGTGCCTACTGGCAGCACGGCCTGCCTGTCTTGCCCAAAATCCAGAGTTCAACAAACACACACTCTCTTTTCCCCCAACCAAAACACACATGCACTGGCCAGAAACATTCCTGTTCCAGTCTGTTAACACCTCAGTTCTTTGTTTCAAGTTCCAGTCACACTCTTTGCACATGTTCTGCCCCATTGGCTAATGGTCCTGTCCTTGGACTTCCCTCTCCAAGGAAATTCAATCAGCATGTGAATGGCTTGTGACAGCCTACACTTCCCAAGGCCTGCATGCTTACACGACCCACACCCAGTCCGTGTAGAATTTATCCCCTGTTCCAGGAAAGAAATTAAAGCCTTCACACCCAGTGGAAACAATACAAAAGAGAGTGGGGGCAATGAGTCATATCTATGTTTCATAAAAATAGCACAGAAATCTCCCACGTTCTGCACAGATGTATTCTAGAAAGTTGAAGAAATAAATAAAAACGAGCAGCAACAAAGCAAGTTTCTCATACCCATTATTGGGCCTCTGTCCTTTTTTGGATGTGAAGGTGTCTAGAGAAAGTTCACCCTCCTTTTCTATTCAATCCACTGAGATTTCCAATGGAAGGTTTCATCCTAACCTTACAGCCACAGTAGAGCAGAGCAGAAGATGAATGCTGGAAAGGGGTTTGCAAGTGGCAAAGGAGAAAATGGATATGATGGTTAAATCTAGAGCAAGCGCTGTATATGTAAGCGGTACTTGTTCAAATGATCTTCTCCATTACACTGGAGAAAGCCCATTGATTTCAGAGGAGTTGCATTAATGTAACTTAGAAGAAAATTTGCCCCTGACTTTCTACACTGGACTAGAGCTGGAAAAAGCTCTGCAAACCAGTGCAGTTGCTTTAATGTCATGTGATGTAGCAGTGTGGTTTTTGCCCCCTTGTTTTCCCTTCTGTGCAGGAGTTGGGTATACCCGCAGCACTATATAGTCAATGCATTTCATTATGTCAAACAGATCAATTGCCTCACTTTTCTTCCTAAAAAATATTCTTCTGCTCCACAAACACATCATCCTAGGAGAAAACATACAGAGCTCTGACCTACCAAAGTGCCCTGGGGCTATGCTGCTTTTAAAATCTGTATTACACCTTTAATAAATAATGTGCAACATCAACAGCATGTTTCTATTACTGAATAAAACAAAGGTGGAAAATTAAGATTGGGTAGGCAGAGACGAGATGTGGCATGTGAAATTTCAAAGGGGGATTGATGTATTTTTGAGGAAGGTGGCTTGAAAATCAGTCTTATAATGGAAAGCTTGCTTCAACATTAACTAAGGAGTATCATAGCTTGGCTGGGGCATCAAGGATTGAATCAGCGACCTCCTGTTACCAGATCTGCCCGTTACTTTGGGGTATGCTCATTTGTTTGGGTTACTCTTCTCGGGGGGGGGGGAGGGGGAAGAGGTGTTCTGTAATTCTATCAATGTACTTCTTGTGTCACTTGTGTTTTCATACGGAGCTATACTTCTCCCTTATGCAAGTCCTCTCCCAATGGAGCTATCCTGCAGGACCTAGGTTCCCTAGGGCTGGGTTCCTCCAGCCCCGAAAGAACAAATGAACGCACACACGCGCACGCACACACAAAGTCTGAGCGGACCGGGTCAATCAGCACTTCCAAGCTGACCCCCTTATATGTCCCTGGACTCAATGGACTGGGTCAAGCAGCACTTTCAAGCTGCCACCCTTATGTATCCCAGATTCAGCATGTCCTTATCCCCACTCTCACATCACATCTGTACTGGTAGTAAACTACTTGATGAGCAAACCCGAGAGTATTTTGGGTGCTGCAGGGATCTTTAGCTTAGGTAAAAGAAGGATTGCTGTAGAGCAGTGTTTCCCAAACTTGGGACGCCTCTTCTTTAGGGAAAGCCCCTGTCGGGCCGGGTCGGTTTGTTTACCTGCTGCGTCCGCAGGTCCGGCTGATCATGGCTCCCACTGGCCGCGGTTCACTGCTCCAGGCCAATGGGAGCTGCTGGAAGTGGCGGCCAGTACGTCCCTCGGCCAGTGCCGCTTCCAGCAGCTCCCATTGGCCTGGAGCAGCGAACCACGGTCAGTAGGAGCCGCGATCGGCTGGACCTGCAGACGCGGCAGGTAAACAAACCGGCCCGGCCCACCAGCGGCTTTCCCTACACAAGCGGCATCCTAAGTTTGGGAAACATTGGGCTAGACAATAGGAGCTGATCACTCTTGGCCAGGGAGCTCACAATGCAACTAGACTGTTTCAGTATTTTGGATATCAATCATGGATTCATTACTAGAATTGGTCTGATAACTGCTGAGCTGGGTGTGGGCAGGTGTACGTTCATTAACATCTGGAGCACAGATTCCCATGATGCAGTGCTTCCCTGCTTTTTCTGGTCCCAGAGTTCAGTGCGGTTCTCTGTTCTTCATTCTGTATGCTAATCCCTGTCCCATCTTTCATGCAGATGAGGCTAGGGGAGTTGTCTCTGCTCTCCATTCTGTATGCAAATGGAGATGTCTTAATTTTGGTACCCTTGTCAGGAGGGGTCTAGGCGTGTCTCCCAACGCCCTTCACTGCTCTCTGCAAGCCTTTTCTCTGATCGGTCTTGGTTCAAGCAGAGACCGGGGGAGGGGGGAAGGGGGAGTGTCCCTCATGAGTCAGACCGGCCAGACACTGCGCCCTGGTTCCCCAAAAACACAGAGCTGACTGGTATCACTCCAGAGATGAGGAGGCTCTAATACACACTAACTAATGGGTTACACCTCCACTACCACTCCGTAGTTTATAGATCACAATAATCACTGCCTACCTACATATGTGGCTCAGTGTTGTAGTCAGTCAGAATTTCCACTGAAATTAATGGGAAAATCTGCCCAAGTAAGAGCTTCAGGGTGTGTATGTGTGGGTGAGAGCGAGAAAATAAAAATCAAAGAGGCATAGATAAGCCAGTGCTGACAGTGTAATTTATACCATCTCTGCAGAAAGGTTTATGATGGTTTGGGGATTGCATCTGTTAGTAAATATGCACATTTTAATAGTCCAGTGACTAAAACTAATGTTAAAATTTCTGCTCTCTGTGCTTTTGCTGATGTACTTAGTTTCTAGGATTAGGTCTAGAAGACTTAATCATCACTGTTCTTAATGCTCCCATCCTACCCTAAAGCCTGGCACCTGACTTGATGAACAGTTACCAGTATAAATAATTACAAGGAACCAGTTGCTGCTTTGTACATTTGCCTGAAAAATTGCTCTCTGTGTGGAACCTTTTAATGGATTTCTCAGGCCTTTCCCTAGCATGACACAAAATGCCTGTAAATCAATGGAGACAACAAATGGAAGTGACAAAAACGGAGGTGGAAGCATAATTACTGTGTATCAAAATAAAGTGTTCTGGTAACAGAAACTCACAGGTTACGAAGCAACAGTGTAACATTTCCAGTCATCTGGTTTTAAACTGACCTCCGCCTTCCCCCCTACCTACCCACTGCCACCCTACAGTCCCTCCCCCAAACCTAATTACCTTGCAATTAACAGCTGGGGAAAAAACTGGTCACCAGAGATGAATTGCATCTCTCCCAAATGCCCACCTCTGAAGCGGACAGGAAGAATGATTTGCCAGAAGCTGGGAATGGGTGACAAGGAATGGATCACTTGGTGATTACCTGTTCTGTTCATTCCCTCTAGGGCACCTGGCACTGGCCGCTGTGGGAAGACAGGATACTGGGCTACATGGACCTTTGGTCTGACCCAGTAGGGCCGTTCTTATGTTCTTAATGATCTCAGTGCTCCTGTCCATAACGGAACGCACACTTCATGGAGAAAAATACAGTGGGCTTTTCAGAAATGTCAGGCAGAAGTTGTCAACTCTCCGCTTAGGCTTTTGCGGCTACAGGAGCAGTCTGGCCACTTCCCTATCTCCATTCCAGCAGGGCACAAAACATCTGACTTTCACATGCAACAAGCAGGGGCCAGTTCCGGCTATTGCAACAGCCCTATATGCCACGTAGGAGTGAGCTGCAAGACTGCTGGAGGAGACCTCTGCTTGTGGAGTACTATACAGGGGGATGTAATGCATGGAGCATTGGCCTAGGAGGTGACTTACACTGCACCCTCACAGCTCCTGGTATAGGGGGGATGCCAGGGACAGGGATGGAAGTGGAATGGGACAGATTGGGGGTGCGAGGGGAGGTGCCTTTAGTGTTGAATGCTATGGGGTTTCTAGGCTGCAGAGTGGCAAATAAGCAATTCAGGTAAGGCTGCAAAATTAAAGAAGTCCGTGGAGGTGCTTTAACTTACATCAGGGGCTGTAACAGCCTGCAACACACAGATGGCAGGAGCAGGGCATAAGTCATGCACCCTGCTGCATTTCCAAGTGTGGTCAATAGAGTATGTTTCTGTCTTTCAGCTTGCAAAGCTCTTCTCTCCCCCCCCCCCGTGTATGGTACAGATGTGAGCATATTGTCAGCATTCATCAAATATTATAAGAAGAATAAATCCTGTCAAACGTGTCTTTTATTCAATGATCTCACAGTGACTTTGGGAAAAAATTATAAACTAATTTACTAACTATACATACAGGGATCACCTCATGCAATGCAGAAATGCAGCCACCTCTGGGGTGCAATGCTGCAGTTATTTAGTGGCTCAGAGCAACACTACACAATAGTATGGGTAGGACTTGAGAAACATATTCACCATATGAAATTGGTGTGAGAGCTTTAGGGAGCCAGAATGTAATTACCCACCTGGAGTTTGATAGGGATGCTACTTCAATATATGTGTGGTTCTTCAGTTACCACACACGGTCAGGACCTTGCCAATTGCAAACCTGTCAACAGCACAGAGCTTCCTATGCTGGAAGACTGGCTCAAAGAGAAGAACACTCCCTTCTGAGTCACTAGCACTACTTTCTATAGCTGTCATCCTAATATAAACCTGTTATTATATATTATCTGTAGTGCCAAGCAGCCCCAGTCATGGCCCACAACCCCATTGTGCTAGGCGCTGTACAAACGGAACAAAAAGACTGTCCCTGCCCCAGAGAGCTGACAGTTTAAATATTTTATCATCCTGGCTTTAAGGACTGTAAACAATCCAGGCTCAATGCACAGTAATCATGTCATAAATTAATCTATTCTTTTGCTCTGCAGTGAAATTTATATACTCCAACTCTAAAGATGCTGCTGCCAAAAGGGTTATTAAGCCAAGTCTGTAGCTACGGCTGGGCTAGCAAATCTTTCCCATACGCTTACAGAGAATATAGACAAAGAATTCTTGAACTGGAGTGATGATAATAATCCACCTGGAGGAAAATAACCTGGTGCTAGAGTTTCATTTGCTTTCAAGAAAGCCTTGCTTTGCTTTAGAAATGGTTATTCTCGTGCTTCCATTTGATCTGTCTTGTACTTGTGATATGGGCAGGAAGCTAACACACTTCCAGTGTAAGGAATCCTAACGCAGTCCTTAGGGATATTGATCAGAATGGAAAGTAACTGTTTCATGCAGTGTTCAAGCATCCAGGTGATAAGACAGGAACCGTCCCTCTTTATCACTGATTGAATAGCATTGAAAGGCAGTGTACCTGGCATACTCACAGTCTGGACTGACCCTATCAGCTGGTATTACGGCCTGGATGGTATGTGTCAAAGGCTTGGGAATGGGCAGTTACTGTCATTCATATTACAGTGGTGCCTACCACGTGCAAGGTGCGGTCTGTAGCTACAAGGAGACACAATGCTCACCCTAAGGAGCTTAACAGCTAAGGCTACGTCTACATTACCCGCCTGGATCGGCGGGTAGCAATCGAATTATCGGGGATCGATCTATCGCGTCTTGTCTGGACGCGATAGATCGATCCCCGAACACGCTCCCATCGATTCCGGAACTCCACCAGGGCGAGCGGCGGTAGCGGAGTCGACGGGGGAGCCGCGGCCGTCGATCCCGGGCCGTGAGGACGGGAGGTAAGTCAAAATAACATTCGTCGACTTCAGCTACGCTATTCCTGTAGCTGAAGTTGCGTATCTTAGATCGATCCCCCCCCCTAGTGTGTACCAGGCCTAAGAGAAAAGCAGGAGAAAAGGGTGGGAATCATCATCAACTACCCCCAATTGTCTATCTTGCCACTATTAGGTGGCTAATTTTGTGTAGGTGGCATGGTAGAGGTGGGCCTAGTGGAGGGATTGGAAGGAGGAAACGGTAGTGGCCTTCAGGATTAGTCCAGGCCTGGTGTTTCATTATTAAAGGGAGGCACAAGAAGGTTATGGGAGAAGACGACAAACAGATTGCCAACGCTGGCAGGACCGGTGGTGTAGGGAGCATGGGGGACAAAGCAGTAAGTGCATCAGCCCTTCACAGTCTCTCCCTAACATTTTTTGCGTTGTTGTTGACACCTGTAATAGCTGCTAAGCTCCATCTCAGAGATGACTGCATTTTGGGGAGGGGTGGAGTAAGGTGGTCCCATGGGATTGATTCTGCCACCCTTACTCACAATGCATAGTGCCTTGCTCCGTGAGTAGCCCCACTGACTGATCACGTATCTCAGAACTGCACTCTGGAAGGTACTTGGCCTTTGACCTTGATCCTGGAACAACAAGCCAGTGGAGATAGATCAGGTCCTGAGCTTGGAATTTTACCTCACTCTGTTGTATAGCTAGCTTAGCACTATGAGCTGCATGAGGCTGGTCCCGAGAGCCAAGAGGTTGTGCATTTTAACCCTGCCTCTACCATGGACTCTGGGCAAGTCAATACAGCTCTTTGGCTCAAATGCCCCATTTGTGAAATAGGTAGAGTAATATTCCACCTCACAGGAGTTAATGTTTGTAGAGCACTTCACACAGGTCAAAGTGCTATGAATTGCTATTACCACCATAGGGGCGACAGAATTTTTGGACCAGATTTGTTTCTAGTCTTCAAGTTTAAGAGTTGATCAGAGCTGGGATTTTGGTTCTGGTCCATCTCTAGTAGATCCCTCGCTCTAGGTGTGTGATTCTGACAGTATTTGGACCGTTATTGGGGGCTCTTACTGCATGCATTAAACACGAAGGCAGAAGGTTGTGCAGAATTTTTATGGGTTGCAAGAAACCCTGACAACATGAGACTAGAAGCTTCTCAGGTTGAACATACCCTGCTAGCCTCAACTCTCACTTCCCAAAGCAACCCTGACCCAGTACCTTTCTGTCACGGGATCGACTCACCATGAGCGGTGTCTCTGGCCGTCCTGGGGATTAGGTCTGCCAGCTTGCGCTCTCCCTTCAGTGTTGTCTTCTCCCATCTTGTCTCGCTCTGTGGCCTCAGCTCACCCCCAGATCTGCAGGCTACTCTTCATTGCTTGGCCCTCTGGCCAGGTCACTAAAGCCTTCCCTTTCCATGGAATTCAGTATCTTTCCAGGCCTGCTGGCTGGCTGCCACCTCTAATGCCCTTGCCACTCCCCAGGGGCGGGTAGGGGAACCCAGGCCCACTTTCTGTGTTCCAGTCCAGCAGTGCTTCTATATCGTGATGCCAACTTTTCCCAACCTAGTGCTAAAAATTTCCCAAAGCTGGTGAAAAATTCCCAGATACAGTTTTTTACAGTGCTTCTATATCCTGGGAAATTTCCCCAAACCTGGGAATTTGTGAGTAAAATGTTTCAACTTGGGAAATTGGGAATTTTCATTCAAAACATTTTACTCACAAATTCCCAGGTTTTGGGAAATTTCCCAGGATATAGAAGCACTGCAGTCCAGGGACCCTATAACAAGCAGCCGCAGTCCCAGTACAGTCCTACCTCTAGCTGCTGTTTCCCTGGGCTTCTTACATCTCTAGCTCCCCCCGCCTTTGGGTTTGCCAGCCTCCAACTCCCTCCACTCGGGGAGTGACTGCAGCCATTTTCCCTGCAGTCATTCCCGGCAATGGCCCCCTTCTTCAGCCAGCTATCTGGCTTTGTACAGGCCTCGCCTGTTCCTGCCCAGGTGAGCCTGATCCTCTAGTTAGGGCTTTCCTTTCAGTGTTTCATCTACTATTAATTGGCCCCTCTGGCTTCCATTTACCCTTTCCACTCCTGTGTGGGGTGGACACCACATCACACACACAATGACTGGACAAGTCCAGAACGTATGCACATAGCTATTACAGCTCCATTATTTGTATAACTTATTGATTTTTTTCTTTCAATTTCCTGCATGGGGAAAAACAACTTCGCTTGATTCTGAGTTGGTTCACATTATGGGGCGGCTTTTGGTACAGTCCTATTAATCTTCCACGTAAACTGTAGTCCTGTGTTGCGTTACTGGAATGTCATGCCTGCTTTGTTTCAATATTGTATCTTTTCTAGGAATTGTATTGATCCTTGAAAAATTAATAAATAAAATAAAATATAATCAACCACAATCCCACAGCTCACACAGGAGTAAAAAAAAGCTTCATTCATGCCTCATAAAAACATTCAGAACATGAACACAGGAGCATGTTTGGTAAATTAACATGGTAGAAAATTTATCTACAGAGCTGATGCATGGAGTGTAGTAGGAAGTGGCTTCAGAACTTCTTAGGCCTTTTCTATACATAATCTTGCACTGGTTTAATTAAACCAGTTTAGTTACACTGAGGAAAAACCTCTTGCAGGCACTTTTATTTAAACTGAAAAGTGGTTTATTTCATTTTAGCATCAACCAGTAGCGGCGCCAGCTTTGCCGGTGCCCTAGGCGGCGGAAGGTCCCGCCCCCGAAATCCCACCCCCCACAGCGGCGGCGGAAGGTCCCGCCCCCAAATTTCTACGGGCGGCGGGGGCGCAGGCGCCCCCAAAATAGCAGCGCCCTAGGCAACCGCCTAGGTCGCCTAATGGGAGCGCCGGCCCTGGCATCAACTAGTGGCAGAGCCAGGTTTTGCAACCTGGAGGGGGCGGGGAGGGGTGGCAATAGGCCATTGGTGGTGGGTTAGAGAGTGAGTCCATCCTGCACTCACCCAGCAGTGACAGCTCCTGATCTGTGGGAGTGGGCCTGTCTCCTCACTCAGATCATTGCAACCTGGTGCAGGGAGTCGCTGCGCCATTCAGGTTTGGCCTGGCCACCCATCTGTCATAACAGAGGGGCTGCTGGGCCAAATTTGAGTGAGTGGCATTGCAACATAATGCACGGGATCACAGCCCCATGCAGCCCTGTGCACCAGGTCGCAATGCTCGGAGTGGGGAGCCAGCAGGAATCGCCACTGCTGGGTGAATGAGGGACAGTCTTGCTCTCCAGCCACGTGTGAGAATTTGTGTAGTTAGTACATCTCCATGGTCAATTGCATAATAAGCTGGAAAAGGCATCACACTAAAGGGAGTATGTGTGGGGTGGTCACCCCTTGTGCCCCCCTTAGCTCTGCCAATGGCTAAAACCCGTTCCCAAGCAATTTCACCTGAAATGAAAAAAACCTGGTTTGAACCAAAATTAGTGTCCACAGCCTTTTTTGCATCAGTTTAACTAAATCGGTTTCAGATCAAAACCTTAAGTTAAACCGGTAAAACTCTGCAGTCTAAACCCTTGAACTGTAGATTGTTTGTGGCAAAGACCACAAACATAATTGTATAGAGCCTAGCACAGCAGAGCCTGATCCTTATGAAGGCCTCTAGGTGCGACCTTAACATAAGTATTAAATATGAATACTAATCTGGACATGTCTACAATGCCCAGTGAGTACCCATGGCAGGATGTTTTTCTTGTATTTAATTAGTGATTAGTAAACTTTGAAAAGGAACAACACCCAGGCTCCCATTGATTACAAGTAGGTGTATAGTGCCTCTGAAAATCAGGCCCCTAAGTAGACTATATTATTAAAATGCATCTGTGTATTATATGTTCATTATTGTTGCATTTAATGCCATGCTTGGAAATAACACATACAGGGAAATGCTGATTTGTAAATAGAGGTCCTGGGAGCTAAGGTCCCGATTTAAACACATGCTGAAATACTGTTAAGCTGACAGGTGCTAAAGGTTGCTAGCAGTTGACTCTCAGACCCAAGACAATGACAGACCAATCAGTGTGCCAAGCACTCTCTTTCAGGCTCAAAAGAAGGATCAATGAAGCCCCTTCATATAGTAAAATCAGCTGTAGATAATGGTGGGATCATCCAAGCAATAGGCCTTGTAGGTCAAAACTAAGCTGTCAGAACTAAGGGCTGCAAATGCAGATGCTAGGATATCAGCCTATGTGTGTTGGAGGCAGAGAAAATCAGGATAAAAAGTTACGAGTGTGACCCTGAGAGGAAGCAGAAAGTCAAGGACAGAGCTTCTTGGGCACAGAGCTTGGTGGAGTGGCGGGCTTAGGGATTTCTAAACAAGGAAACTGCCTGCTGCTGTTTGTTTCTGCTGTGATCAAAGACACAGGACTTTGTGTACATTTTTGTAAATTAACAAGATTACACCACAAATTACCCCTGACTTGGGTCACCAATTTCTCCTTCTAATGGAAACAATTCTGCAAGCCCCTGAGTTTTGGCTAACAGCTTGGGTCGAAGGGGCAACAGTTCCTTGCTGAACATGAGCCTGTACCTTCACACTTTCCTTTGTGCTGCATTCTCCGGCCAGAAGAGCTTCCAGTGGACTTTCTATCTCCCCTTCCTTACCTCTCCTTAACACTTGTTTCCTTCATGAATACTTTCTACACTGGAGTCTCCTGCAGGGATGCCTCCATGCCTTCCCCTGCCTTAACCTATTGCCCCATGTACCCGTGTTTGTGAATGAGATAAGCCCTTCAGGACAGGGACCATGTCCAATTCTTTGTCTTTTAAATGGCCAGGTGCACATGCACCAGTGTGTAAATAATTAAAAGGATCCTAACAGAGACTCTGTGCTGTATCTCTTGGGAATTACATCTCAGCCCAGTGGGGCAGAAATGTGTACCACACTGCTTACAGGTTGGTATGAATCTGACTTTCTAATGCACATAGTGCCCTCGTCCTACTGGGAGAGGGTTTGGAATTCAGATTTTTCCAGTGAGTTTCTTTTTCTCTTGCTTCTTCCATAGACAGACCCATGACACTAGATGCAGATGATGTGATTTATCTATCCCCACACACCCATCTATCTATCTATCTATCTATCTATCTATCTATCTATCTATCTATCTATCTATCTATCTATCTATCTATCTATCTATCTATCTATCTAGTGTCTGTTGGTTTAACAGTTAGTGCTGCCAGTATCTAACAGAGAAAATGTCCTTAATGAGATTGACTGTGAATGAAGGACACATCTCTCCCCAGAATAAGCTGTAAACAACATCACTATAACTAGCAAACTTTATTTATTTTGCTTCCACTGACTTCCATTTTCTTTTCTTTTTTAAACTAAATTGATTTCAAATCTCAGCACGCTCCTGTGATGCTGGCACCTTATACACAAAGTCACAAATGAAAGCACAAGGGGTCTTTATGGCCTGGGCATCTAAATTGTCTATTATCTGGGTGCGATGTTAGGTACCAGCTTTCTGAATAAAGCACCTGTCAGTGACGGTAATTACTGAAAAGGGGAATCGGAGGCATTGTGAGGTACTGTCCTCTAATGACATAAATTCTGTCTATGTAACTGAAGGTGTGTCATTCAATGCCTCTCAGCCATGCAAGAAAAGAAAAGAAAAGAAAAGAAAAGAAAAGAAAAGATCATTCTGGGTTTGGAGCTGGAGCGCAGAAGGAACTGACTGACAAGCAAATTAATTGTTTTTCACTGAAAAACGCCCTGTTTTGTACATCTTCTTCTCCCGGTGTTTGAGATTCTGAAGTGTTAAGCCACTTGAAATGAGAGATAATATAGTGGTTTTGGCTGGTATCTGGGTCTCTGAATCCTGCCAGGTTATGAATAAAGATAGACTGATTTACATATTTATTAGATACATTTTTACAAGGATGCAGCCATCGTGGGTCTCTCACAGTCTGTGGCCCAAGTGCCAGGCAAGGTCATTATAAGGAAAACACCATTACACATTCACACTTAATGCTGTTCCCAGGCATCAATTTAGAAGAGGGCGAAGCATGGGGGCCTGTTGTGAATACAAGTGGAGGGGATTCGAAGGACCTGTGTGGCTGTATCACCTTGTTAATAGGCAAAGCAGTGATTGATACCCCTTTGTTCTCCTCACTGGAACAATGTGACCTAGATTAGCTCAAGTATCAGGGGGTAGGCGCGTTAGTCTGTATCCACAAAAACAACAAGGAGTCCGGTGCCACCTTAAAGACTAACAGATTTATTTGAGCATAAGCTTTCCTGGGTGAAAAACCACTTCTTCAGATGCATCTAGATTAGCTCATGGCCTCAAAGTTTAGATGATGGTGTTCCAGAGACTTAGATGACCCTGCAGAAAATGCCTGTTGCCTCCAAGGAAATGGAGCGTATACGGGGAGGGGCGTCTGCCTTTGTGGCACAGGCACAGCACTGACATAAATGTGACACTTGTTTTAAATGGTCACCTCTCAGTCCTGATGGGTGCTGAGTGCCTACCGCAAACAGCTGAGCTCCTTCAGTAGAAGCTAAGGGCATTCCTCATCCTGCAGCAGGCACTCAGGGGCAGGTTTTTAACAGTATTTGGGCCCCTAAAGGAGCAGATAGGGACCTAATGAGATTTTCTAAGGGTATATGATAAATCGACCCCCGAGCCCTCTCCCATCGACTCCTGTACTCCAGCGCCGTGAGAGGCACAAGCAGAGTCGATGGGGGAGCAGCAGCAGTCGACTCATCACGGTGAAGACACCACGGTAAGTCGATCTAAGTACGTCGACTTCACGTAGCTGAAGTTGCGTAAGTTAGATCGATCCCGCCCCCCCCCCCTCCCCAGTGTAGACCAGGGCTAAGGTGCTTAGGTGCCGAACTTTCATTGGTTTCAGTGGGAGTGAGGTGTCCAGGAACCGTAGACACTCCCACTAGGTGCCTAAATACCTTTGAAATCTGGCCGTCAGCCCTTTGCTGGATTGGGTCTAATGCAGCTTAGCTGCCATGGTGAACGACCGATGAGCAATTTTCTTTTTTTGGGTATTTCACTCATATACTCAGTTCTTTGACACTGTTGCNCCCCCCCCCCTCCCCAGTGTAGACCAGGGCTAAGGTGCTTAGGTGCCGAACTTTCATTGGTTTCAGTGGGAGTGAGGTGTCCAGGAACCGTAGACACTCCCACTAGGTGCCTAAATACCTTTGAAATCTGGCCGTCAGCCCTTTGCTGGATTGGGCCTAATGCAGTTTAGGTGCCATGGTGAACGACCGATGAGCAATTTTCTTTTTTTGGGTATTTCACTCATATACTCAGTTCTTTGACACTGTTGCAACACAGAATCGAAGAGAGAAACATGTCGAAAACCGATCACCCTGAGCAGGAATGAATAAATAAGCAAGACGCTGAACCAACAAGCAAATCATTGTGGAGTTTACATAATGTCATCAAGTACTGATGCCAGTGCTTGACACCTTTAATGTCATAGCATTCATGTCATTAGCAACACTAAACCATCTCCGAATGAAGTGTTGAAGATTTACTACCATCCGCACTATGTGCCTGCCTGCAGGAGCACAGCAGCGATAGCCAGTCACCAAATCCTGCTCGCCTCATTCACATGGGTAGCTCCTCTGAAGTCAGTGGGACAGCTCACATGAGGAAATGAACAGGACATGTAGAAGATCAAACCAAACTGCCCTGTGATCAAACTACCAACTACTTTGGTAACTGTTACAGCAATGGCCACCTAAATCGGCCTTTCATTAATATGCCATTAATATGCAATACATACAATAAACATTTCTTTCTGTTAGCACAGACCCCCATGGAAACTGACATGCCAATCCTGATTTGAGTCTCAGAGGCTCCCAGGAATGCATTGTAATGGGGGCCACTTTAATATTAGAAATTGATCAATGCACAACACCTTGCAACATTTTGAAAAACTATATTAGGGTGAGATAAGTTTTGTTATAGGCCAGGGAGCTGCCAGGTGTAAACAAAGGAGGTTTACACCAGCAAACGTCAGTTCACGCTAATTAGTTTCCTTTTCTCTTTGGAAAAAAAGAAGCGTGCTGAAGGATACTGCTAGGTTTAGTGTACAGAGAGTGTGAAAAACAGCACAATACAAAAGCTCCCAAGCCTCAGGCCCTTACTCACTTTGGACCCACTGACTTCAGCGAGGGTTTGGTCTGTAAGGACATCACAGTTGGGCCCATATTAAGTTGGCTCTATAAGAACTCTTCAGTCCACCAGCCATACATTTTGCAAAGGGGCTGCTCAGTGCACAAGAAACACATTCTACTTACAGTACCACAAGCTGGGAACATGCTACTTTATTCAACTGCATAGCAACAAAGTAGAGGAAAACACTGCTGACTGAACAGCAAGTAAGGGCGGGGTGGAGTGTGGATCCAACCCATAGTACTCTGAGCAACCCAGTGAACCCCGTGATGACCACTTCACTGCAATGCAGAACTCAACCCTCACTAATGCCCCTCCTGAAGCAAAGGGTCAGGATTAAGGGAGAATCTCTGCATTGCGCCCTCAAGGTTGAAGGACTCAAATTCTGGCAGACCAGCAAGGGAAGTCAATTGGGAGCTGAGGGCCCTCCACCGTTACTCCTGTGAGCTGTTTGCAAATAGCTAGATATGCAGCTGATCTGGAGTTTCAACAAATGATTGCAATACAGTGGTCTGAGTCTCTTTTATGACTGTTGTACCAATTAGGCAGGCATGCTGTTTATCAAGGGCCCCCATTAAGTGGAATCTCCTATAGCCAATTAAATCAAACTAGGTATGTTAGCTATTCCATTGATGAGATAGATGACTGACAGGATTGTGTGGCTGTTGGCACTTTAACAGTGGCACCCCAATGAATACACAGGGTGCCTTCTACTGTATCACATTTATAGCAGCCCTAATACAGGGAAAACATCCTGGGTCCTCAATTAGTTCATAACACTATTGCTCTCACGCCAAATCATTTTGATATTGAAGCAGCCTCGCAATGTGACGGGGAAATAGGAAAAAAACCAAACAGAATCCAAATCTAAATGAGTAAGACTTATATAACTTGAGAGTGTGAGCAATAAACTAGAATTGGAAGCTCTTCTCAAGGTTTCCAAGGTAGCGAGAGGCAGCTCCTTATAAAGCATGTACTGCAGTTGCATTTAAATTTGGAGTAGCTTTCTTTACATTCTTGATAAGACAAAAATCTTTCCGATAAATGGATTGAAATAATGGGGAGAGGATCTGTGACATGGGTTGGGACCTTTGGCCTCAGATGGCTGGTTGTTGTGACATCTTGATCTATTTCATCTCATCTTATAATATGACATTTCATCCCAGGGAGTTCAATTACAAGCAGGCCATCTGTAATTTTGTGTGTAAAGAAAGGGCTCTGAAGTCATGATTTTTAACTCCTGGCCCCATGTCCAATGCTGCAGATCACCTGCCTGCAATGAGATTGGCTGGAGGAAATTGCTCTGCTACATGACATGGAGACCAGTGACAGTGTGAAGGACGTGGGGCTACTCTGTAATAATTCTGGAATGCTGCGTGCTTGTCTGATTGTTGCAAGGGACAGTTTACTGTATGAATATATTGGTTTAGTTTAATAGCAGGCTGTTGGAAAAACCAGCAGGAAGGCAAACAATGACTGGAGATAAGCCATCCCTCAACAAACACTTGGGGAGCTGTTGCAATGGAATGGCAGTTGGCTCAGAAGAGATTAGCTCGACTTCCCATGGAGGTCACCAAACTGGTTTTGTCAGCAGAGGCCAAACCTGGGATACTGAAAGGCAAAGGACTTCTGGCAGGTTAAGCAGACTCTCTGTGGCCAAAAGTCAGGTTGTGTCAGTGAGCTGTTTGTGGCGGCACACAATGACACACAAACACCCGCTGGGGTATCTGAAGAAGCGCGGCCTTCCTAGGCTCCCGTCACAGAGTGGAATGGCTTAGGTAAGACTGACGTGTGTGCAGAACTTTGATTGTTTTAAAAACCCTCTTCTCTTCCGTTAGCTTGGTTCCTACTGGTAAGATCAAACAATACTTTTGTTTGACAAGGCTGTCTGGTCACTGTACACAGCACAGATCACCGATTCCTGGTGGGACGAATTGCAGGTGCTGAACCCGGTCAGACCTACTGGATAAGTGCAGACAATACACAGCCTACTGAAGCCCGGGGCCCCATCTGAGAGTGGGGGAATTGTGGGGTTCCACCCCAGGAAAGGTAAAGGCACAAGGCCCAACTCCAGTGGAGGAGCACTCAGAGAGAAGAGAGAGGCCAGAGATGCCGCTAGCCTTTACCCGTGACAGACAGGACAGAACAATACCCTCTCATAGAACTACATAAAGTTAAGATGGAAAGGACCTACTATATCATAGGGTCCATCCCAATCTCCTCCCCACCCAGCCAATATGAGACTGGTCCCTTTAGTGCACTTGTAGTGCTTTTTCCAGTTTTAAATGGGTCAAACAACAGCTTCCAGCACTTCCTCTGGCACCATTTAAGGAGCCAACAAGTATGGTGCATTTAACAGTTATCTATGCATGATACAGGTGACAAAATGGACTGTCACGTTAACACCTGTGCAACAAACGGTGCACAAGTTTCCGCTCAATAAAATGGCAATGCATGCAATGTACATTAGTTACGATGCCTTCTTCCAAACTCTGCTTGTGATCTCGCATTGCTATGAGTGATGTCATAAACAGAGGATTATCTCTTCATCCATGGAATGTGCTGCCTAGGAATTGTCAAAGAGAGCCCTGAGAGCAGAGCTCCTGACCTGGGAGAGGGTGAAGCCTCCTCCAGTTACCGTACAGAGATCCCTATTCAGGAGCAGAGTGCCTTGCCACTAGGACCTATCTGGAGGAAAACAGGACAGACTGTGAAGGGAACTATATAAGTTTGTAATGTACTGAATCAAGAGCTAATGTAACCTAGTGCTGAGCTGAATAGAGGGAGTGGAACGCTGTTAAATCTATGTCCCCATGAGACAGTTTTCCCAGCCCACCTGCTCAGCATGATGACTTTCTAGGAAGCCCCTACCACCTGAAGCAGGCTACGTTTTCTCCAGTTAGTAGAACCCAGAGAGGATGAATGCAGATTGAAACACCTTTCCATTGACTTCTATAGGCCTTGGATCAGGCTCCACGTTACTCACAGTCCCTCTTCTGTATGAATGAATCACAGTCAATGCATTGAGGGTAGATCTATGCATTGTTGTAGCAAAATTCATCATTTTACACAGGTTTCTGTAAGAAAAAATATAAACAATTTGCTTAGCTGAATTTAATTTCCTAGTTTTCTGGAGGGATACCAATGAATTCCTCAATGGACTTTTGTTAGGAAGCTTAACTTGATCTTATCAGCTGGTCCAATTATTTTTCCCCCAGTTATTTTACAGCTCTATGAACAAATCCCATCCCCCCCACCCAACCTCCCAGATAATACACTTTGCACACTGGCTTCCCCTCTAGAAGCTACTTTCTGCACCTAGATGAGGTCTCAGATAGCTCTGTGACACGCTGGTTGGAGCAGGAAAGAATTTTGTGGTTGGTTTTATTAGAAAGGAAACCTTAGCCCTTTCAGATCCAACCGTCTGCCTATGAATCCTTTCTTCCCGACTCAGGACCCAACTCACCTTTATAATGTGTTGCCATTGGTAGATGAGGGAAGAAGGGCGAGGAGATTAATTAATTTTTTCTAATTAGCCCAGCCCTTCTACACTGCAAAACCTGGCAATCAGAGCATACAGCCGTGATCCTTCCGCTAGCCATTGGGAGAGGGTTCCCTGCCAACCTCTACATGAATGGGCAAATGGGACTCATACAGACACATCTGAGGGTGGAAGTTGATCCCTGGCTTCTAACTTAATATGCTAGCAAATGTTTCCACACCATGCTATAAGCGCTGAGCAGTGTGGTTAGGGCTGGTGGTTTCTCAGGGTGAATTGTGTGAAAGGGCACCTTCTACCTGTGGAAATCAAAGCAAAGAGTTAGAAAATGCAAAAGGTCACAGTCTTGTCCTTGTGCAATAAAAACGGTTTAAAATGATGAGGTCACCTTTACCTCATAGTCTAAAGCCATTTCCAACTGCTTTCTCGGTACCCAGCGGGGACAAGAAGGCGGGTTGTAGAGAGGCATTTTATCGTTATGATGACTTATTATATCTCTCTGTTGGAGTAGGACCTAGGAACCCCAGTCATGTACCAGGGCCTCATTGTGCTAGGTTACGGTCCTGTACAAACACAGAACCATGTGTCCCCAAGGAGCTGACAATCTAAATATAAGACCAGAAACAACAGGTGGAGACAGACAGACAGATGGGGGAACACAAGGAGACGGTAAGACACTACTGGGCAGTAATCTCAGTGCACTAGTGTCTTAATCATTGCAAATGTTTTGAAGGCATCGCAGCAGAGGAGAGTTTTAAGGGTGACAATGAGGTAGCTTGGCAGCTGTTTATGGGGAGCGCCCCCCTCCCCCAAGCACTGATGCTTTTCTGCTTCAACAGTGAATTGATAAACACTGTGCCCATGCTCACACCTTATGAAACTCCTGCTATGGTAATGCTCCTAGCGCCTACCGTGGACTGGCATGTGGGAGCGGAGAACACAGCTGTGCTTCCCAATCTGAAATGTGGGGAGCAAAATATAAAATGAAAATGGGGGGTGGGGAGCGATATTTGGTTTATTGCTGGTCATGTTGTCAGTGCTCAGGCTCATACCTCATTGTCTATAGTGGAGTTTGTTCTCCATGGGAAAGGCCCATCCTGAAAAATGAGGTGTGTCGCTGGCAATGTACCATGTGTCCTCCTCTCCCGTTGAGGTCAATGGCAGTTGAGGGTCCTGGCACCTCGTAATACGGGCATGACACCCAGCAAGATCAGGACTAAGAAGCTTATTGATACAGATGCTGAGCTTTTCAGAAGAGCTCAGCACTGGCCCAACTCTGCTTCCTCCGATGTCATTGGCTGTGGAATTAGGCTGATGCTGAGGATGCGGAAGAAGACAGACAGAGCCTTCATTCGCACTCAGACCATCTCAGCCTGGAACTTCCTCCCTCAGATATTTTATTTTAAAATAGGCTGGGGTTTTTCTGTCCATATTCCATTTTTGGAGCCTGATCCCTAAGGGTCCTTCATGAATAAAGAATTAGCCCTGATCCTAAAGGAACTTTTTTACTCCCTCCTTCGTCGGGCAAAATTTTCTTGAGCCATAAAAGTCCTTACTCGGTTTTTCCTCGGGCCAGACTCCCACTGAAGTCAATGAGTGTTTTGCCTGAGGAAGGAATGAGACCCTGGCTGGGCAGGATTGGGGTCTGAATTAGCCCTTCAGGATTAGACCCATTAACTCTTCTGATTATTAAGCATGAAATCATGGCAGCTCTCTAGCGCCTTCAGTGGAGATGAGACCACCTGATCCAACGGTTTTAATGCCTCCCAAAAGGCCTTTTATATCAGATCGAGCCTGGCTAACAAACTGGTTGCCCGCTCACTGGTTTATAAACATCTGCTCTAAGTGCAACATTCTAGCCCTTCAAGCTTGGCCTTATATGTGCTATTTCTGGACTGTGCTGGTGACTGACATGTCCTGCTCTGTGAGTTATCTCCCATCTTAGTAAGACAGGGGGCTCTGATTTACGGGCTCCTAGCCTGGGAAATATACACATTTCTTCTTTGAAGCAGCCTGCACGGGGTGTTACATGGGAACGGTAACCTGGCAATGCGGGAGAGGAGTGAGCATGAGAGCAGGGTACTGAGCTGCTTTAATGCATGGTACACAAAGGGCTGATATAAAAGGATTTATTTGATCAGCTGCCACCTCAAATATTGGTCTAGAAGAGATGAGTATTTATAGACCCAGGCTGCACCAACCCTATTTAAAAATACTGTCAGAGGACAGTGGGAGAGCTTGGATTAAGAATACAATGTGAAATAGGTAATCTACTTTGTAACCTTTCTACTGATAGAGAAACCTTCTAGACTGCAAGCTGTTCAGGGGAGGAAATACAATATTTTCCTCAAATTAGGGAACATATGCTCAGTTTTCCCCACAGTGATCAAACCAAAGGCAGAATTGCCAATCAGACTATTTGCCAGGATACTGATAGTATATGTGTGTGTTTAGACAAAGCAATAATGGGGAAACTATATTCAACTTGCCCTCTTTAATCTAAATAACAAAATACTCATGCCTTCTATTTGGCATTTTATTCATCTAATAACAATATTCCAAAATACTTTTGGGGATAATTTTTCAACCTCTGTGAAAGCTACTTCGTTCTAAGAGTTTTACTGGTACATAATATACCTGTCAACAAGTAGAAGTTTCTGTTGCATCTATTTCAGACATGGGTGTAGATAAATCTAACACACAGTATACAATTCATGCATCAGTGTGATATAGATAGTGCATCAATATTTATCACCAAATAAATAGTTCATGTTTCTCCAGCAATATAGAGCATAGAGTATTGGAAAGATGTTTGAATTTGACACAGCTTTCATTGATTCAGTGATGTTTATCATAGGCACAAACTGGATAATGATCCTGCCTCCTGCAACCTGAGCAGACATGGCAATGCCAAAAAATCCTCTGACTGCTAGGGTGGAGGCAACTGCAGACATGGTGCAGGACAAAATTCAGCGTCTGGGAAAGGGAGTTCACTGAGGGCTGTGACTGAGAAACAACAACGGCTGGATTTTGTTTTGGGGAAATTTGAAAACAAAAACATTGATTTTTGGCTCAAATTTCAAGAATTTTACCCTAAAAAAAATTTCCATAAGAAGTGTTTGCTCTGATTTCACTGAATGTAGCATTTGGCAAATGTTTGCTGTAATCTCATTTGCATGGGTTTTTTTTTTACAAAATATGAACAGTTATTTCCCTTAACCAGCCAGAGAAGCTGGGTTGACGGTTACTTTACATAATCAGAATGGTGCATAGCAGCCAGAACATACCAGTTCATCTGGCCCACCACTGTGAAATGTCTTGCAGCAATTCTGCAGAAAACTTTCAAACAAACCCTGGTAAATACAAATCAATTAACACTCAGTTTCAGCCCTCCACTCACAGTATGGAAGAAGCTGTGCATGCTTCTGTTAACTCACAGGAAAACCTCCTTGAGGCCTTCTCCTGTTTGCTGCAGACAACTTCATCCAAAAATGATTAGCCAAGCTAATACAGGTACCAGTTGTATATTACCTCTATGTTCATGGTGTGTGTGTATTTGCAGCTTATTGTGTCGAGTGTCACTGTACATCAACAAATACATTTTACCCTTGGTACTTAACAGTCTGATGCTGGCAAAAATAGCAGCTCAGACAATATAACATTAATTTAACTCAGATTACAATGCATTACTGATAACTGGGGGAAAGATACTTTAATTACATCTTTTTTTAAATGGACAGCAATCGACAAGGTATTATCTGTAGCTAAGAATAAACAACATTGTTTGGAAGTGTGCACTGTCTCTTTAAATACTGATCACTTTTCTTACAGAAAGAAAGAGAGGATGATATATATTTCTAATTATAACCAGCTTGGCTCTTCCATACTTGACTTGGCTTCCTGCTGGTTAAGGGTTCTGCCAACATCTTTTCCTTTCAAGCTTTTGCACTAAAACCAAAGGAAATACTTTTATGTCAAACAGGATTGACTCTTGTAGGATAGCTCCCATTGGTTAATATTTGTAAAACACTGTGAAGATGTGAAACACTTTATAAACGCTAAGTGCTATTATTAATAATTATCAGCACAGGTGTGTAATATTTGTATATCTATGCTGTGTGTAGGTTTTTGGGGAGGGGAAGGGGAGGACTGTTGTCGGGATCATATATACAAAAGAAAGCAGAGGTAAAGGTTTCAAGAATCAAAGTTAAGAGCAAAAGAGCAAAGTAATTAGAATATTGACTTGTACAATGGGAAGGGAGAATGAAGAACAGTCCCAGAACTCCAGGTTGTCTGGGTGTGACACACTGTGTTTATGTGCATTTTATTACACAAGATGCATCAGTTAGGCATGTGACAAGTTGAGACGTCCTTTTCTGGTGCTTAAAATCTGTTCATATTGTTATGCCTTCCACTTTTCTGCCAAGTGTTTTACAAAAGTGAATGAACTGAGCCTCACAATAGCACTATGAAGTAGGTTAATATTATCCTTTTCTTAATACAAAGGGGTAAACTGAGTTACAGAGCGATCAAATGACTTTCCCAAGGTCATGTAGGGAATTAATGGCAGAGACAGAATTACTGCCCAGGTTTCTCGACACATCCTAGCCCCCTACTCTAACTAGACCATGTTTCCTCTGGGATCTAGGAGATATTCGGATAGTGTGTCACTTGCATTTGATGAGTTAGAAATAACAGCAGGACTCCATGGTTCAGTAGGACTCTTGATATTTGATCAGGGCCTGTCAGGTTTGGTTGTTATATTGAACATAATGAAAATCAGTGTTTTCATACCAAATATGCTCAAGCTCTGGTGCTGTATGATCTATGCCTGATTCCCCCCCCCCCCCTTTCATTTTGTCTTTATAGTGTTTGCATCCAATGGGTCTGATTCACCTCTATGTTACTCCAGTTTTATGCTGGTGTAAATCCATGTAGGCAATAGAGTTACACTGGCTTAAAACTAGAGCAGTGGAAAGGCTAATCAGGCCCCTTGAATCTGGGCTTTAAGCCCTGAGATCCTAATGAGTCCACATCACCATTGAAGACAGCAAAATAACATCAAACATAATAAACTTCATGAACAAGCAAAGACCGTCCATGCTTGATATGCTTTTTTTATTTTATTTTTATTAAATCCTGTATTCCAGCCACCATCTCCTCCGGAAGATAACCTAGTTCAACTAAACATCTGTTAATTTTTCATTAAACTTATTCTGTATTTTTATGACCCTTCAGATGAAGCAGTTTAGCCGAAGTTTCTCACCAAGTCCCACTGACATTTCAATATTGTCCCCTTGTTTTAGACATGTGCCAGGGTAAGAAATCTAATCTCTTGATAGAGCTGTTCTGTAACTGTGAACATTTCTCTACAATCGCCACATGCCTCTTTGTTTTCCAGTGAGAATCAGCCCAATTCCAAGCTTTTCCTGCTCTAGAATGTAGATTCTTCCACACACCTCCCCCATGGTAACAATCTCCTGCCTGGGTGCTAGTACCACCCACAGGGAGCCAAAACATGTCTTATACACTGTCAGTCTCGCCTCTTCTGCTTTGTTTCTATCTCTCTGCTGATACAGCCTGCCTTTGCAGCCTCTGTGCACCAGGCTCCAGTGATTTTCCATAATAACATTAAATGTTTTTCCTGATCCACATTCAACTTGACCCACACACCCCATTTCAGTTTCTTGTGCCCAGACTAATTATTTTACATTTTTCTACATTGAAACACATTTGCCATCTGTTGGCCCAATTGCCCTAAATGATCCAAACTCTTTAGAGTCTAATTGTCCTATTTCTCATTATTTGCTCTCTTTCTTTCTGCAGTTTTCATCAAATCTGCAAATAATAATAATTCAGGTTTTTACATTGCAGCCTTCACCATCATTTCTGGGTGCCTCACACGCTAAAATGATCGACCTCAGAAGATGGCTGACATCCCTGATCCTGCGGCTACATATTCATGCTTAACACAGTATCCTTGTTTGCAGGATTGGGGCCATAGTGTACAAAATAAGCCCTAAACTCACCTGAGCAAAAAGTGATGCTGATGCCCTAGCATAGTGTTTCCCAAACTTGGGACACCGCTTGTGTAGGGAAAGCCCCTGGCGGGCCGGGCTGGTTTGTTTACCTGACGCGTCCGCAGGTCCGGCCGATCATGGCTCCCACAGGCCGCGGTTCGCTGCTCCAGGCCAATGGGAGCTGCAGGAAGCAGCGCGGACCGAGGGACGTACTGGCCGCAACTTCCTGCAGCTCCCATTGGCCTGGAGCAGTGAACCGTGGCCAGTGGGAGCCGCGATTGGCCGGACCTGTGGACGCGGCAGGTAAACAAACTGGCCTGGCCCGCCAGGGGCTTTCCCTAAACAAGTGGCATACCAAGTTTGGGAAACACGGGCCTAGCACACTGTTAAAACAATGCCCCAGAGAAGAATTTCAAGGCAGAGAATCCAGCTTTGATTTTATACAGGTGCTTTCATGAAAAATGCCCAAGCCCCAGCTCATTATATTTTCTTCCCCTGATATCTAATTAACTTTTGTGGAGAGCAGGGGGGGACTCAAAGGGGGCTGGAAAAGTTAAAAGGNAGTTAAAAGGGGACTGAATATTCTGACTGATTAACTTTTTTCCCCCCCCCCCCCCCAGAGGCCGGAGACTGCATACAATCCGCTTCATCTTGGAAAGCTAAGGGACCTGGGTGCCTGAATCCCTGATGGGATGAAAAACGATGTCCATTTCCATGAACTAAAGGTGGTCAGATTGAGGCCACTCTGGTCAAGGTTCAGTGTAGTCAAAGCTCACCAGTATTCAAGGTGATGGTAGCAACAATCTGCTCTATGCCTTGCAAGCTAGTGGGCTCATTTTCAAAGGTGCGGAGCCACTGTAGCTCCCCTTGAGTTCAATGGGATGTGTGAGCACTCAGTTCTTCTGAAAATCAGGTCTTAAATGTGGCCTTTGGACTTCTGGCAAATTTTTTGTGTGGCTTTGAGGCTAGCAAAGTTGCCTTAAAGTTTTGGATCTATGGGACCTGTCCGCTTTAACAACTGCTGTTCAAAAGATGTTAAAGGTCTTTATAAACTATCATAATATGAAAGGAATTCACAGTTGGTTTCTTTCATTTGAAGAAGTAGAAAAAGATCGATTTGAGGCAATTTGAAACATAATTGCCCTCCTGGGAAAGCCTTCTGTCTTTTGGATATCTGGAACTGTGAAATCAGCAGAGAGGCAGCAGTGTGGTGTCTAAGGTTAGCTAAAGTTTGTAAAAGACACAGACTAGTATTGACAGTTCAATCGCCAGACTAGAGTAATTCATGTTGTTCACTTCTAGAGGCAGAGCTACTAATTGGCGAGAAGAAGAATGCACCTAGTGGGTCTGATTTCATATTTGCACAGGTGTAACTCTATTGGCTTCACTTGACTTATTCTTTCTTTACAATGGTATAGCTAAGGGCAGAATCTGTCTCAGTGGGTGTGATGGGACACGGCTATCATACCCACTCCTCTTTCTGAGACCTTCTTGCTTGTAAACACCAGTGTGTACTTTATTTAAAGTGTCTCAGTTTCTCCACCAATCCATAGCAGTGCGTGCACACCTTTGCACTGTTTTCCAGGTTTCTGGCCCCTTCTCCAGGGAAGGGAGTGGAGGTGGCTCTACTCAGAGAATTCCCCACCCCCACCTGTCTCTGTCTCTATTCCGCCACCCGTCCTCCTCGACCGCTTCCTTCCTGTGCATGGGCTAACTAACCCATTAACTGCTTAACCCCAGTCTGGCCTAGTTATCAGGCACACCCCTGATCAATCAGGCCTTCGGGAGGAGGGGGCACCTAATTGGTGCTAATAGTGATCAGAGTGCTGGCTCAAGCACCATCTCTAAACACTCTGTCACAGTGGGAATAACAGATTGGTTAGCTATCTCCAGATTAGTAGGAGAACTCTCCAAGAACCACTCACCATTCACTTGCACAGTCTATCCATGTTTCACTAACATGCAAATTAATCCACTATGGCTTTCCTTTCAATGAAAATTGGAGAAAAAAACCAGCCATCTGCAGTGAAATTTAGTACCATAAGGCCTGATTTTACCATGCAGTAGCCAGTCCCTGCTTATATCCTCCTCTTTGCAGCTGCTGTCTTCTGCACACACTCTTTAATGTGTTCTCTGTAGTCAATCTATTTCCTGTAGGAACAGGTAGTAGGAAAACTGTTCTTCAGATACCAAAACTGTGCTCTGTTGTCAAAGGGAACTCAATTTTAGCAAGATAATACTGTCCTTCTGCACCAGGAGAAGCTACTGGCAGAAGAAATATAATTGCTTTTCTCTTTTACAGTCACTGCCTGGGTTCTGTTGACTCAAAATATTGGAAAAAGATACTCTAATAATGATAGTAGTGTACACTGGTGCCAACTTTTTTCAGTGCCGGTGGTGCTCGCAACCCCCCTGCCCCACCCTGACTCCACCCCTGCCCCAAAGTCCCCGACCCAACTCCGTCCCTCCCTGCCCCTATAGGACCCCTCCCCAAATCCCCGCCCCGGTCCCGCCTCCTCCCTCAAGCGCACCGCGTTCCCCCTCCTTCCCACTCCCTCCCAGGCTTGCTGCACGAAACAGCTGTTTTGCTGCGCAAGTGCTGGGAGGGAGCGGGGAGAAGCAGGACCTAGCTGCGCGCTCAGGGGAGGAGGCAGAGCGGAGGCGGAGGTGAATTGGGGCGGGGGGACCGAGTGGGAGCTGCCGGGGGGTGCAGCGCACCCACCAATTTTTCCCCGTGAGTGCTCCAGCCCCAGAGCACCCACGGAGTCGGCGCCTATGGTAGTGTACATTTTTCCAGCACCTTTTCTCTCAAAATTTCAACATACTTTGCAACCATAAATTAGTTGAGTGTAGCCACACCCTTACAAAGGAAGTAAGTAGAATTGGTTGGGAAATTTTCATCAAAATGTTTTTCTACAGAAAATGTGGTGTTTTGCAAAACTGAAATTTCCAATGGGAAAATGTTGATTTTTGTCATTTCCCCCCCCATTTTCCATCAGGAAAATCTAAACAAAATATTTTGCTTCTGGTCAGGTCATCCTAAACTGAAATATTTTTGGGTTGTCAAACCAAATCAAAACCTTTCATATTGGGTCAGGTCAACATTAATCTGTGTCCACCTGAGATACCGTAATGCCTCGTGGGAGCTGTATTTCAGGTGCCTCATGCTCCCATTCTCCTCAGTGGACTAGGCTCCAAGCTGGACTACATCTCCCATGATGTACTCTGGTCCCTCCCCACTACCACAGCGCATCAGGGGAGATGTAGTTCAGCTGGAGAGCCCAGTGCATTGGGGAGAATGGGAACATAGGGCATCTGAACTACACCCCCTATGAGACACTGTGGCAGTTCAGTGCTGAACAGACCCAGAACAAAGCATTTTGATTTGGGAATGTTAAAACTTTATGTTTTGATAGAAAATATCTAAAATATTTGGACATTTCTGAATCAAAAATTTCCAGAACTTTTCATGCTGTGAAAATTTTTGGATATTTCAGCTTCAGGATGAAAAAGTTGAAAGGTTTACATTTTCCACATGATGGAAATTCCAGATTTAATCAGCTCTGGAGGAAAGTATTATCACCACTAGAGAGAGGACAAATGACACTGAGAGACTGGGCACTGTACTTGACCTCACCCAGAAAGGCCTTGGCAGAGCCAAGAAAAAAGCATTCACTTTCTTACCCACAAGATTTTCCTTTCTCCCTCACTTCACAAATGCAATAACTAGAAGCCTGAGAAAAATTCAAATCCTGTTCAAATGGTTCCCAACAGGTTAAGTGTGATGCTACTGGCACTTGTAAAGCAAATAGCCCCAAGGTCTCCCTCACTTTGGTAGTACTGCAGGTGTAATCTCTGTGTGGAAATGAACTGTTCTTGAACAAGCAGCAAAGAATCCTGTGGCACCTTATAGACTAACAGACGTTTTGCAGCATGAGCTTTCGTGGGTGAATACCCACTTCTTCGGATGGGTATTCACCCACGAAAGCTCATGCTGCAAAACATCTGTTAGTCTATAAGGTGCCACAGGATTCTTTGCTGCTTTTACAGATCCAGACTAACACGGCTATCCCTCTGTTCTTGAACAATTTCTCCAAAGTTTGAAGAACAAAGAGGCTTTCCCTGAGCCTCAGGTAGTGAGGTCTGTATATCCCTTTTCCTCTTCACTTAGCAAGTACATTTACTGGGGTCAGTGGAACAAAAAAAAAATCCTTCCTCCCTTTGTCTGGATTCCCCTGAGGCCCTTTTACAATATCCCAGGATAGTGCTGGAGTACCAGGGGTTGTATCATATCCATCCTTCTGTGTTCTTACTAGGACTTCAACACATCAGATGTACTAGAATGTTTAATGTCCTTCTGCCTTCATTCTTTTTATCTTTTAAATACAGGAATTCATTCTTCTCATCTTGGCGTGTTGTGTAGAGCTCCCTTTGATTTCAAGGATGGCAGCATGTAGGCCTCCAAGGGCAGAATTTGGTCTTTGGTGTGTAGTACAGTATGTCATGTTTGCATGCAAGTTTGTGTGTGTGTTTGTGTGTATGATGGCACAAACGGAAGTGGCAGTGAGGAGGACAGCAGCAGTTTTCGAATGGAGATGAGTTAATCTCAAAGAGATTCAGAGGTTCTGATAGGACAGAGGTGGGCAAACTTTTTGGCCTGAGGGCCACATCGGTGTTCCGAAACTGTATGGAGAGCCGGTTAGGGAAGGCTGTGCCTCCCCAAAGAAGCCTGGCCCCCACCCTCTATCCGCCCCCTGCTCCCTGTCCCCTGACTGCCCCCTGGGACCACCTGCCCCTTATCCAACCCCCCCGCTCCCCGCCCCCTTACCATGCTGCTCAGAGCACCAGGATTGGCAGCCGCACCGCCCAGCCAGAGCCAGCCACGCCGCTGTGCTGCCCGGCAGGAGCTCATAGCCCTGCCGCCCAGAGCGCTGGCAGCACGGCGAGCTGAGACTGCGGAGGGGTGGGGTGGGGACAACAGGGGAGGGGCCAGGGCCTAGCCTCCCCGGCCAGGAGCTCAAGGACCAGGCAGGACTGTCCCACAGCCCGTAGTTTGCCCACCTCTATGATAGGATGTTTAACTTAAGGAGCTGGATGGACATCTTACAAGATCAGGCAGTTTCCTGAAATGTCCAGGCAGCCTGGTTCTGAATGAATTGGAAATACATGGATAAAAGCCCCTTTCACAAGACATTTCAACATTTTCCAGCCCCTATAAGGTTAAACTTTTCAAAACTCTGTTGGTTGCCTCTGATATGACACTTCCCACCCATCCTCCTGTCCCCACTCACTGCATCTTGTGTCTCAGAGCCCTGAATAACTAAATCCTTCATCCGTCACACCACCTCTAACCTGAAGTTTGCTGCTATTTCTGAGTCTCCCTATAGTTCCTGTGTGAGCAAAAAGACCCAGAGCATTCTTGCTTCCAGTCAGATCTTTCCCCAAGAATGATTGCATGCTATACCCATGCACACAGCCAATTTTTCAATCAGCTTCAGAGGAAGATTCTGGAAGGACTAGACCTGACTTCCTTCTCCTATATAGTGTTAAATATCCCCTTAGGGTCTGATTTTATTTCCCCGGAGACACTGAGCACTTAATCCTCCCATTGACTTCAGCTGGAATTGTGTAAAACAAAAGCGCCAACAAATAACCTGTTGATACTTTTATGAGATTTTACATCACACGGTACATACATACAATCAGGGTAGGAATATTCTTCGTTTTATAACTGCTAATACCTGGCATTCTGTTGCATGCCTGTAAGCTAACCCAGTGGCTCTCAACCTTTCCCGATTACTGTATCCCGTTCAGGAGTCTGATTTGTCTTGCGTACCCCCAAGTTTCACCTTAAAAACTACTTGCTTACAAAATCAGACATAAAAATACAAAAGTGTCACAGCATGCTATTACTGACAAATTGCTGACTTTCTCATTTTTTTTACCACACAATTATAAAATGAATCAACAGGAATATAAATATTGTACTTACATTTCAGCGTATAGTCCATAGAGCAGTATAAACACTGACGGTGTGAAATTTTAGTTTGCACTGACTTCACTAATGCTTTTTATATTTGCCTGTTGTAAAACTAGGAAAATATCTAGATGAGTTGATGTACCCCCGGAAGGCCTCTGCGTACCCTCCAGGGTTCGTGAACCCTTGGTTGAGAACCACTGAGCTAAACCACCTTGGATGGGAGCATTGGCACCAGGATTGAAATCTTTGTCAAGGCCTGTAAACAAAAGATCAGGTCTCCTGGCAATATATCAAGCTGAAAGGAAGTGTCCTTTGGGGTGTGACAGGATCCACTTTAATGGGACAGACCTTCAGCTGATGTAAATGGGTGCAGCTCCTCTGAAATCCATGGAGCTACGTCAATTTGCCCAATACCTTTAATGACATGGAAGAAGGAATTACCAGTATCATGAAGTAAATCTGAAGGGTTGTGAGCCTTCAGGGTAATAAGGCAGCAAATGAAGTCAATAATACTTAGAGTTGTATACACAAGCGTCTCACATAATGGATGGTCGGGTGGTGGCCCCTCATTCTATGGCTCTGGTAACAGTCCGTCTAAGTGCCGTTTTGGGCACCCCAACATCAGGAGATGCCAGAGAACTGGAAACCAATCTGAGGCAAGCCACAAACATGCGGAAAAAGAGGCAAGAGTAAATGACTAAACGTGTCTAGCCTGGCTAAAAGAGAATGACAGGGAAATATGAGAACCATGTGCATATGTCTGAAAGGTGTAAATATCAAGGAGGGGAGAAAAATTGAGTAGAGCGGTAGCAAACTGGCCTCCAGCATGCCCCATGTTAATTGATAACGGAACCGTGAAATATGTGGGCTTTTTAATGCTATGCAAATGGAAAGCAAGCCCAGAAGATTTGACACCAGCTAAGCCAGCTCCGCCTGGATCCCTTAGCCCCAGTCCTGCACTGAGAACCAAGCAGGGGTACTCCAACACTGTTCTCAGTTCACAGTCAGGGCCTGGGCTTGCATTTGCATCTCTGGGATTTGCAACGGAGAGGACGTCAATACAGAACCGAGGGGCAGCATTTCTGAGAAATAACAGAAGCCTTTGCTCTGAAGCGCAATGCATTCTACTCTCCACACATCTCCTGAAGGAGCTGCTTATGCAGAGATAAATAAGACATGTAATTTCTTGTCAAGCTGTTGCATTTCCCACTGCTCACTCTAACAATTACCCTCTCTCTGCCTTTTTTTTTTTTTTTTTATTAAACAACTGAAAAGAATTGAATCTTGTAACCTAGCTAGAAAAATTGCTGGGAGACATGAAGAATATCCAGATTTAATTTTCTCTTATGCCCTTTTTAAGGTGTTTGTGATGAATGTATTTTCATTACAATAGCCAGTAATAAGACGTGTGGATTCTGGCAGTTGTTTCCCTGCCTCTCTTCCCTTTCAGCAAACCATCTCCTTAAAACCTAATCCAGGTGGAAACAATTTTGGAATAAAAGGGGTAGCTGTATGCTTGTGGATACACCAATTGTTGTTGGCAAAGAGAAGGCCCAGCTTGTTTTCACTGAAGGCAGTGGGAATGTTGCCATTGACTACAATTTATTTTGTAGGTGAGTTTTTCTGATTCTTATTTTTAAAGCAATTCTAGACATAAACAATTGCTCCTTCAGTGCACTGTCTCCCTATGTGAATTACAACCACCATTTCTTCAGGGTGTTCCTCTTTTCACCAGAGTCTGAGCCACTTGTGGATTCATCTATAAAGAGTTTGTACACCTATGACTCTAGTTAGCATTATTAATCATTTCCCAGGCAGGGCCCATTTTAAGGGTATAACTGCCCGGGAGCTTCAGAGCTGGAATATTCATTGCAAAGTGGAGGCATGCTCCTTCTCTTTAAAAATAAATGGGAAAATGTCTACACAAGGTTAACATTTGCTAAATGCTTCAATATTTCACTTCACTTCCAAGGCCATAAATAAAATGTGCTTAAAAATTCATGACTAAAACTTCAGAAATGGGGACATTGCTGAACTCAGGATCAACCTGTTGTAAGTGCAGATAATAAAATCACCATGAGGCACCACTTGTTTGTTCTGTTTAGGACACACCAGAATTTAAAAAGCCAGCTGCATTCTCAGGGTAGATAGAAAAAAATGCAGCTGAAAAACACATACAGAGACAGATGTCAACCTTACCCCTATAAATATCAACGTTTAAATCAGATTCAAAGAGCTATGACATGGTCTCATTATCAAGGATTGCTAAGTCCCCAGTAATACATTTGTCACATATTTCATTACCATGCACATATAAAGGAAAGAGCTATTACCGCTTCATCTTGAAGCATGGCTACTGTTAAGGTTGTGTCAACAACATATTTCTAGTAAATCTTCTCTTCTGGCAGGTTTATAATTCAGCAGGCTGGAAATAAAAGGGGGGAAAAGACTTTTGCACCACACCATGTAAATTAATGTAAATTCAAAATATATACAGCTATGTCCAGAGATACTTCTCTTGTGGGGAGTGGAAATACAATGCTTTTGGAAAAATCAAAAGGTTCCTTTACAATCAAAAATGACCCGAATCTTTACCAACACAAGTAGTCCTGTTGAGCTCAATGAGACTACTGTAGTTGCGTAGGTATGGATTACTCATGTGAGGGGGGAGTTGCAGGATCCAGGAGTTTTAAGGGAAGAACACCACCTACTGGCTCATTCACCCCAGTTCCTGGGTTTTCTTTGGAGGTCTTCCAACCAAGCGGTGTGACCAATCCAAGCCTTCTTAGCTGGAAAGAGCAGAAGAGAGCCATGAGAGTGATTAAAGGATTGGAAACCAGGCCTTATAGCGAAAGACTGAAGGAGCTCAACCTGTTTAGCTTAACAATGAGAAGGTTAAGTGATGACTTGATCAGAGTCTATGAGCTAATGTTAAAAAATTATAGAATACACAGGTTAAGAAAATCTGGGTATAGTGCTTAGATCAGTAGTTCTCAAACTTTTGTACTCATGACCCCTTTCACATAGCACGCCTCTGAGTGCGACCCCCCTTATAAATTAAAAACACTTTTTAATATATTTAACACCATNGTAATAACCTCACGACCCCCTGAGGGGTCCCGACCCCCAGTTTGAGAACCCCTGCCTTAGATTATCCACAATACAAAGTTTGTTTTTAAAGTAATAAGATACATATAGTGCATAATCAGCAATAACCCAAATGAAGGTGAATAAATGTAACAATAGTTAAGATATTAGAATCCGAATACTCGGGTACATCGCTCATGAAAAGTTATACAGAGCGTTGGTTGTAGAAAGCAAATATAGGAATGAGTGTAGATTGTCCCTCAGTAATTGAGCATTTAGGGTAGGTTGTCCATTTAGAAAATACAATCCATCAGGGAAGTATTTCAGTTACTTTCCCGACTGCGCTTCTCATCGGCACTCCAGCTCATCCCTCCTGGTATTGCCGATGTCCGGTGATGTGTTCTATGTAGATGTCCCTCAACCACCTGATGGCGTCCGACACCATGAGTTGCCGCATCAGCCGAGCGTAGCGCTGACCGATTCCGCGTTCTCTCAACACTCGCTCGTTACTGGGGTCCCATGTGCCCAGGGCTCCGATGATCAGCCCGTGTGTCTGAACCTGGTAACCCTTGGCTCTCAAGGTTTCAGACATAAGGGCGTATTTTTCCACCTTTCGAGCTTGGGCATCGTGGAAGGCTGGGGTCCTGTTCTCAAAGGGCACTGTGATGTCCACCATGACGATCTTCTTCCCGTCCTTGTTGGTGATGACGATGTCCAGTCACAGTTGGCTGTCCAGCGGCAGCTGATACGCTTCTCCAGTCGTCACGTAGCATTGTAGGCACGAGTCCAGAGCGAAGCAAAGTCTCCCCCCTCTCTTCCAAATTCGCCTTCCAGTGAGCCGCTCAGGTAGGTGGCAACATCTTGGTTGGAGAGGGTCCTGGCGATTCGCTTCTTGATGACATCCCGCATAGCACTTTCTGCAATGTTCCTCACCGTGGTGTCCGGGCACGTCAGAAGGTGGAAGGTGTGAGTGATCACTACAACGTTGCACAGATCACCATATGAGGGACGTTGGTGCTGCCCTGCCTGTGCGAGATGTACACCAGTTCATTGCTGCTTCTCTGGGGAAGAAACATCCACTTCTTCTCTAGCTCCCTGATGGTGTTGTCTGCCTTGTTCAGAGGTACCTTCACCACGACAGATCCCCTCAGGACAAATGAGATACGGGGATCAGGAACGTGTTCAAGGCATTGATCTTCTGCCATGGTGCCAGTAGGGAGGAGTCGATCCTGGCCACATCTCATAGGATCTCCGCGATGGTATCCTCAGGTGTCTGCTGGATGCGGAAACCCGTGGGCATGCCGAGATATTGGTATGCTTGCCTGACCTTGAGGAAGATCCTGGGTTCGCCCTGGATCTGAAAAGGCGTCACCTGGACCGAGTCCCTTCTACTGCCATTGATATGCAGGGATGCGTATCATCCTAGTGTTGCATTCGAGTCCCGTCCAGTTGGCAGCCTGGCTGGTGAGGTCGAGCATTTGTTGGGGTTTTCAGTCTAGCAGACAAAAGTATAACAAGATGCTATGGCTGGAAAGTGAAGCTAGAGAAATTCAGATTAGAAATAAGGTACAAATTTAGAGTGAGGGTAATTAACTATTGGAACAGTTTACCGAGGGCTCTGGTAGATTCTCCATCATTGGACATTTTGAAATCCAGACTGGATGTTTTTCTAAAAGATCTGCACTAGTTCAGACAGGAATTAGTTTGGGGAAGTTCCATGGGCTGTGTTTTACAGGCGGTCAGACTAGACGATCACAGTGGTCCTTTCTGGCTTTAGAATCTATGAAGTTGCAAGATGTCTGGGGTGAAATCCACCCTCATGAAGAGGCCAAGCAAAAGGACTAGGCACCACTTAAGTCTAATCAAGCCTTATGGACATAAGTGGGACAAGGTTTTGTACTGCTCTGAGTGTTCAAAGGGGACTTGTGTTGCACACAAATAGAACTCACACTGGCCTTCTGCGTGGGGATGAATTTCACCCTTAAATGTACATTTAAAAAGAGAAAACAACCAAACTACTTCAGACTTTCAACTGTCTGAACAGGGCAGTATGCTGTGTTGTTGTAGCTGTGTCAGTGCCAGGATATTAGAGAGAGAAGGTGGGGGAGGTCTCACCAGCAGAAGTTGATCCAAAAAAAGATATTACCTCACCCACCCTGTCTCTCTGAAACAGGCAGAGCAGATGAATGCTGCACAATAAGTTTTTCTCACTCATGAGTCATTTCTCTCATTAGGCCAGTCATTCACTGGACTGCAATCAAATTTCTAAAGGATCAGTTACACTGGCTTGTGGCTGCTCATAGTTCATATATAGTCCATTGTATCATGACCTTTATGACTGGCCTAGAGACGATCCTAATGGAAGAGACTGATATAAAGAGGTATTCACACCATTATTTTTAGCTCTACCCAGTTGGAGTAGTTGAATAGTAAGGTATACAGCTTCCCAAACTGAGTGACTTATTTTCCCCCATAGCTGAAGGTTGCAGTTTGTTGTTATTTTATTTTATTTTATTTTATTTTATTTTATTTTATTTTATTTTATTAAAGGGGACAATACGTCCAGGGCATAAGATGGATAAATTGTAGCATTTCTTGGATGCTTTTCTTTTATAGTTATCATTATGCTAATTATTTCTGGTAGTAACCACCCAGTGACATTATAGATCACAGGGCCCAGAATGAATCATGGAGACACTTAGGGCTTGTCTCCACTTACCGGGGGGTCGACGCGCAGCGATCGATCCACCCTGGATTGATTTAGCGGGTCTAGTGAAGACCCGCTAAATTGACCGCTGATTGCTCTCCCGTCAACTCTGGTACTCCACCCGAATGAGAAGTATAAGGTAAATTGACGGGAGCGTTTCTTCCATCGACCCAGCCCGGTGTAAACACTGCAATAAGTCGACTTAAGGTACGTTGACTCCAGCTACATTATTCAAGTAGCTGGGGTTGCGTAACTTAGGTTGACTTAGCCCCGTAGTGTAGACCTGCCCCCAGATAAAGCATTCTGAGTCAAAGGGATCCAGCTATGGAACAAACTTCCAAAAAAGTTTAGGGGGGAAATCCTGCCCCCACTGTAGCCAAAGGGAATTTAGCCATTTACTTCAATTGGGTTGGATTTCCCACTAGCTGTATCCAGCCTGACCACCTTTCCATAACAACCAGAATGGCATTCACAACATCAGCTGCCCATGCTGCCTTTCCCAGTTCCCCCCACTATAAGGAATTTCCCAAAGCAGAGTTTTGGATAACTCAAAATGGGAGAAGAGCCAGAGACACCTTGAAATCCACTAGAGGCTTCACAATTGCCAAGCTAATGTGGAAGGCATTCAAACGCTACAAGGGTGAGTACAGTAAAACACCCTGAGATAGATCGACAGTGTGCTATGTGACAGGTGGTTTCCAAATATAAAGGGGAAAGAGACCCCAGTCCTTGAAAAACTTGCCATCTAAGGTGCCGAACCTACAAATAATTATGCCCTTGAGAGCATATCGTGGGGTCCTCCAAGATCTGTCCTGGGACCTGTGCTGTTCAACATATTCATAAATGATCTGGAGAAAGGGATGCACAGTGAGGTGGCAAAATTTGCAGACTATACAAAATTACTCAAAATGTGCAAATCTAAAGCTGACTGCTAAAAGTTACAAAGGGATCTCACTAAACTGGGTGACAGGGCAACAAAATGGCAAATGAAATTCAATGCAGATAAGTGCAAAGTAATGTACATTGGAAAAAATAACCCCAGCTATACGTACAAAATGATGGGGTTTAAATTACCTGTTACCACTCAAGAAAAAGATCTTGGAGTCATTGTGGATAGTTCTCTGAAAGTATCTGATCAATGTGCAGTAACAGCCAAAAAAGCTAACAATGTTAGGAACCATTAGGAAAGGGATAGATAATAAAACAGAAAAGATTATAATGCCACCATATAAATGCATGGTACACCCACACCTTGAATACTGCATGCAGTTCTGGTCGCCCCATCTCAAAAATGATATATTAGAATTGGAAAAGGGACAGAGAAGGGCAACAAGAATCATTATGGGGATGGAACAGCTTCCATGTGAGGAGAGATTAAAGAGACTAGGACTGTTCATCTTACAAAAGAGGTGACTAAGGGGGTATATGACAAAGGTCTATAACAGGGGTCGGCAACCTCTGTTACGCGGCTCGCCAGGGTAAGCACCCTGGCGGGTCGGGCCAGTTTGTTTACCTGCCGCGTCGGCAGGTTCGGCCGATCGCGGCTCCCACTGGCCGCGGTTCGCCGTCCCAGGCCAATGGGGGCAGCGGGAAGCGGTGAGGGATGTGCTGGCCGCGGCTTCCCGTCGCCCCCGTTGGCCCGGAGCGGCGAACTGGCCCGGCCCGCCAGGGTGCTTACCCTGGCAAGCCGCGTAACAGAGGTTGCCGACCCCTGGTCTATAAAATCATGACTGGTGTGGAGAAAGTAAATTGAGAAATGTTATTTACCCCTTCACATAACACAAGAACTAGGGCTCACATGATGAAATTAATAAGCAGCAGGCTTAAATCAAACAAAAGAAAGTACCTCTTCACACAATGGACAGTCAATCTCTGGAACTCATTGCCATGGGATGTTGTGAAGGCCAAAAGTATAACTGGATTAAAAAAAAATTAGATATGTTCATGGAGGATAGGTCTGTCAAAGGCTATTAGCCCAGATGGTCAGGAACACAACCCCATGATCCAGGTGTGCCTAAACCTTTAACTGCCAGATGATGCAACTGGACAACAGGGGATGGATCACTTGAAATTTCCCTGTCCTGTTCAGTCCCTTTGAAGCATCTGGCACTGGCCACAGTTGGAAGACAGGATATTGGGCTAGATGGACCATTGATCTGACTCAGTATGGACGTTCTTCTGTTCTTATGAAGAAGTCTGCTTCCATGAGGACCCATTAACCATTAAGGAAAATCACATTCCTCATGTATGTAAATGTTTTCAAGATTGGGATCAATAGACAAATCCACCTATCAATAACAGACAAACAAACAAAATATTTTGCGTCTGTTCTTTTTACTTTTGTCAGTTTCTTGCCCTCAGTTCCCTACCCCTTTTTGGCCTCTCTCCATCTTCCCAATTGTACCTCGTCTCCAGTTTCACAGCATCTGTCCAAAACCTTCTCCAGCATTACGTTCTCCACTTCCCAGAGTCCTCCCCACCCTTTGAAATTAAAAGCTCGCTGCATGTTGGTGCAGTGACATGGCAAGATTCCAAACAGTCCAAACTGGTGAAGGTGTGCTGCCTGTTTCTTTTTTAAAGGCTGTCCTTTAAACAGTGTGAGAAAGGCCTAGAGCTTAGGAACAGTCGCTGTTTGTGAAATTGAATAGATTGATTTTTCTCCCATAAGTCAATATTTTAATTATAAAGAGGGGCAAAATCTTGACTGAGATTTTACTCAGTCCTTTAGCAGGCAAATCTCCCATTGATGTCAATAAGACTTTTGCCCATTGGGTAAACACTTTAGGAACTAACCCACTTAAAGGTGAAATTAAAATATTTCTGCTACTTCAATAAGAACTTGTGTATTCCTGGTGAAATTCACCCTAGTGCAAGGGGTCAGCATAGGCTCATACACCACTTAATACCTCGTGTTGGTCCTTTGCATGGGGATGAATTTCACCCTCAGTGAAAATTAATAGCTTGTGTCCATTTAACATTCTCCTTCAGTGTATTGCCAATCCCATTCCATCTTTATTCAGAGAGATCAGTTGTTCTCATCTAAAACACAATGTTCCTTCCAGTCCTCTCGCTTTCTTTTTAGGAACCCTGTGTTTATAGTTTGTGGTTGCTCTTGCAACCATAAAAGAGCATTTGCTCACTGCTGTTGTCATTATTTTATGGGTTTATTTTCTTAAAAAGCACTTCCTTAATTCCTTTTCTTTTTAATAAATATGCTGTGTTATATCATAGACAGAACTTTATGGCACACAGAAGGCTCTTCATATTCTGTTCATTAACCTGATGATGATGATGATGACTATTATTATTAATAATAATGTTTATTATGATATTGCCTAGGAATTAATTAAGAATAGGGTCCCATTGTTCCAGGCACCATACAGACACAAAGTAGACAGTCCCTACCCCTGAGAGCTTACCATCTAAATAGACAAGACAGCTAGAGAGTTGGGGAAAGAGGTGTAACACAGAGAGACAAAGGGTCCTCTCCTGTGAAGAGCACGCAACACCCCCATAGCTTTGGACCCTAACAGCTGCACAATTCTCCCCTCTGTAGAGTATTAGGTAAAATTCATTGCAACCAAAATGCCCATGAATGGGAACAAGACATTCACTGAACCATCTGTATGATAATAATAATTATTTTATTATCACAGCACCTAGGAGCCCCAGTCAAGGACCAGGACCCCATTGTGCTAGGTGCTGTACAAACACAGAACAAAAAGACAGCCTTTGCCCTAAAGAGCTCACAATCTTAAGTAGAACATTTCAGCAACAAGGCATGGGAGGCAGTGTGTTCCTATGGAGCTGTTGTATGTCCTAGGTAATGTTACAAAGACTGAACTACTTCAGCTGCAGAGACGTGCATTGGGTCTTCTTCCAGTAATGGAAGTTCTGTAACCAAGGAAGAGGGAAGGCCATGTGCCATTGTGATGGGGTGTCTAAACCCTGCACTAGGTAGGCAGGTATTAAGGAGCTGCTCTGGGCTGGAGTAGCCCTGACCCAGCGCAACTGCACATCACGTCAAGAATGGAGGAGGAGTTCGAAGGGAAGAAGCTCAGCTCAGTCATGGGCAGGTGTGGAAAGAAAGCAGAGGGCTGCACTACCCAGCTAGAGGCCTGGTAGACGGCAGAGCCTACTCCCTTGCCTAAAAGAAGGTCCAAGGCCCCTGAGGTGGAGGGGGCTGTACTATGCACCTCTGCTGGTGAATCAGCAGACTTTGAGCCAGAAGGGAGCCTGTCGAAGGCTCCTTTGAAGGAAGATAGGCCAGCTGCCTGGCTGAGATTGACTGCAGAAGAGCTCTGTGTAAGCGTGAAAGCTTGTCTCTTCCCCACTAGAAGCTGGCCCACTAAAAGATGTTACCTCACCCACCTTGTCTCTGTACATGTTCTTTGTTTATTTTCTGGCTCCTCAGTTGCGTGTTTGTTCCCCTGTGACACCATAAGGTGTAGGTATCCAGAGGGACTCGGCTGGAGGGCAAAGACTCTGTCCCCTGACTGCACCTGAGAGACCTGACCTGGAATGAGATACAACCCAGTCAACAGCCTAAGGCAGTGCTGATGAGGAACTAGAGCACTGGCAGCCATATTTAATAGAGCTCTGCTGTTTTACCTCAGGTAAAAATCTGGCCCACATCTGGGCATTTCATGGGTTACATGGTAGTGTCAGCACATGGAGTTAATCAAAATGTGCCAATTATTCACAGAATTCCTAAGCACGTGTACTAAACCTTTAACTGCCAGATGATGCAACTGGACAACAGGGGATGGATCACTTGAAATTTCCCTGTCCTGTTCAGTCCCTTTGAAGCATCTGGCACTGGCCACAGTTGGAAGACAGGATATTGGGCTAGATGGACCATTGATCTGACTCAGTATGGACGTTCTTCTGTTCTTATGAAGAAGTCTGCTTCCATGAGGACCCATTAACCATTAAGGAAAATCACATTCCTCATGTATGTAAATGTTTTCAAGATTGGGATCAATAGACAAATCCACCTATCAATAACAGACAAACAAACAAAATATTTTGCGTCTGTTCTTTTTACTTTTGTCAGTTTCTTGCCCTCAGTTCCCTCATGTTCAGTATTATTTGTCATGCATGGCATTCATTTAGAACAGATGCATCTGTTATAACCATAGAAGCTTGAGATGAAAGAGACATTGGGAGGCTTTCATCCTTCTATTGAATGCTAAAAGGGACTTCAGCTATACAAGGGTCTATTATTATCATTATTATTTAATAGCCCTCCCTTATCTCCCAGGTGTGCTAGGCACTTAACAGAAAACACATAAACATGGATCCTTGCCTCAAAGAACTTAACATCTAAATGATGGACATGACAGACAAGCGAACATACAACATACATCAGGAAGGGAAAGGACAAGGTTACATTTCTATGACTGTAAGGTTACTCAGTTTAGGCAGACCAATGGTGCATTTTGTTTGTTGTTTGAGTGTAAATCCAATACGGCTGGGCAAGAAATGTGAGTTTTTGACTTTTTGAATTTTTTCCCCATCCTCACTCCGGAAGAAAAGTTGAAATCTCAAAAATGTTCACACACCAACAATGCCCCCTACCAATAAATCCTGACTGGATCACTTGCAATGTTTTGTTTTGATAATTTCAAAATGTTTTGTTTAAATTTTGACCTATTTTTAGTTTGTTTTTGTTTGTTTTTTAGCATAAATTAACTGAAATTTCTAAATGAAAAGTCATTTTGAACCAAAACCTTCTCATTTTAAAAATGTCAAAATGGGACATTTCAGCCATTTTGAAACTTTTTTTTTTTCCAAAAGATTTTCAAGTGCGGAGATTTGTAGAAATTAACCCTTTCCCAGGACCAGTTTCGGTTTCAATGACTTGTCATTCTCTGATGAAAAAACATTTAGCTGGAAAGTTCCTGACCAGTTCGAAAATACACTAATTTTTTGTAGGTAACAGTACATGTGAGTTTTTAGGAATGAGGCAATGATAGGGCCTGAATGAAAGGATTTTTGGAAGGACATTTCAAGCATAAGGGGCAGTGTGGAAGAAAGCACAGAGAGGGATGAGAGGCGATAAAAATGATGACCAGGAAAGCTTCTCTTTCCTTATTAATCTCATTAATGCTGGGGTATTTCCAAAATCCACTTTCTCATTCTGGAGGAAACACCTCAGACAGGTCGAGACATTTTGAAATAACTGTGGTGGGGGTTCCTTAGTGTGCTAGGCTGTTCCAAATTCCCACCCTCTTGCCTTGGGAAGGAGAAGGCTCCTACAACTTTTTTGGCGGCAGGAACTCAGCCAGGCATCACTCCAGTGTACAGATCTATTCCAACACCTTGATCAGCACTGACAGATCCAAAGCATCATTGAAATGAGCGATTAATGAGAGCCGTATGCTATAAATCCAAAATGCTTAACAAAATGGATTCTAACTCCATCAAACAGACAGACCACACTGCTCCTTTGTTGAAGATTAGGGCACTTCCTTCCCTTTTGGCTCTGTTCAATTCTTGCACGCAGTGCAAACTTGTAGTGGCCATTCCCCCAATTTTTTTCCTGGGTCTATCTCCGTCTCAGGGCCTGCTGTGTCCCAGCAACAGTAGCATGCACCCCCTGCCTGCAGCCCACGCTGCACAGTACAGTGGCATCCCTGATTTCCAAATGGGAGAAGGGCTGGTAGCAGGAAGTTAGGGCTGGGATTCCCTGCCATGCCATTTTCCTAGCCAGCTGTGACTCTGCGGGGCACAGAGGCTAGTTCCCCGTATGTGCCCACTCCCTAACCAACCAGGGCCAAGGGACAGGACTGGCTTTCTCATATGCTGCCATGTGGAGTGGGGACTCCAGGGCAGCCAGTTCTAAGCTCAATAAGAATTTTTTGTACTAGAATGTCGCTCACAAATGAATTTATGTGGCATGCATCTCTGGGACCGAGAAAGCTCAAGTCCCCTCTACTGCATGCACCCTAGCACTTAAAAGAGACAAGAACATTCTTTCTGAAGCTCTGTGGTGCAAGCCATTAAAGCAAAGGGATGAGAGGCCTAAGGATTCTGGGGTTCCAAATACACTGACTCAGTCTGTGACCTTGGGCAAAGTCACCTGACACTCTTGTGCCTCCAGGTAAAGCCAGCTGGAAAACTGATTAAAACACAGAAGCTCAATGAAAGCTACATCCTTCATCGGAGTTGGGAAAATAAATTACTAGATAAGCAAACAAATGTCCCCATTGGAATGCCCCTCCTCGGAAGCACAAAGTCCTGCGGGTTCCTTAGGGGGTGACTGCATGCTATAAATGCCACCTTCCACTGGAGCCTATTGTAAATAAGCTTTCAAGCTTAATGACTTGTTGTTCTAGGAAAGTCTCTTCTGCTAGCTAATGAATCAGTTTCACTTTGCTGTAGATAAGCACAGACACCTGATTTACTGTGACGCTACATTAAAACTAACCATGAACCATCAAGGAAATCTAAACGGATCCGACTCACCACAACCTAATCTCTCTGCAAATAAAAAGTACTCATAAATCAGGGGAAGCCTGTCAGTGTATCCCACTAGAGACTGTATGTTTGGGGGGAGGGCAGGGGAGGAAGGGAAGTCACACAAAACCAAGTTGGCAGTGAAAGTCATTATCATCTAATGGCTGCTGAGAGCCCTATGTAAGCTCAGTAGTGCTATTACTCTCGTTCCTAATAGCCAAGGGTGTACAACGTACAACTGGCTAATTAGGGGGGCGGGGGATGGGGAACACAATTTTATGGAAATGTTTGAAATTTTGAAGGTGTTTCCCTTTCGCAAGGTTAGAAATGGACTCCTTTTCCATTTTTCATGGAATCGCCCATGATAGTTTTTAATCAACATTTTTATCATAGAGAGTCCTGTGGCACCTTTAAGACTAACAGATGTATTGAAGCATAAGCTTTTGTGGGTGAATACCCGTCTGACGAAGTGGGTATTCACCCACGAAAGCTTATGCTTCAATACATCTGTTAGTCTTAAAGGTGCCACAGGACTCTCTGTTGCTTTTTACAGATCCAGACTAACACGGCTACCCCTCTGATTTTTATCATAATTTTTATCAACCTGATTTTCAACAGCATCGTTGTCAACAGTTTTTGTTTGTTTGTTTGTTTGTTTATTGAAAGCTGCTTCTTCTTACTGAAAACAAGGAAATGAATAATTTCAATAGTGATTTCAAAACCGATTTAGATCCAATTAGTGATAAAAATATTGTGGCAAGTTTCACAAGCAAAAATGGAGAACTCCCCTCCCCAGTAATCTCAACAATTTTTCACAAAATGTTTCATTTTTTAAAAGGCTAATTTTTGACAAAAACCGTTTGTAGAAATATTTTGACCCGCTTTGCTACTTAGCTCTTTTGCTGACAAGCCTTGACATTAAATGAATGAAGAGAGATTGTTCCCCTAAGCCAAGAGGACACATGTTGGTGGCATAATGGGACTGACTGGAGAAGCACTCCATATTACAGCCACTTTGCATGGGTTTAAATAGATACTCTGTGCAAGATAGTGGAGAGTCAGGACCCCAGCGTGTGTGAAGTCTTTATTTCTGCTGGCCGTGCTGTAGATTTACTACTGTTCTTCAGTTGCCATTCTTAAGGAGAAGGTACCAGTCAACATGGCTGCATGGACACTGAACCACATTGCTGAGCTCAGGGAAATGTCTCTGATGAAAATAGCTTGGGACCTCATACTACCAGTGAGATGATTTGCACAAGTAAGGATGTTGGGCGTGACTAAAGTTTCACTGTGGTTAATTAGTTTTAATGGGAAAGAGGATACTCTATGCCCGTGTTTCCCAAACTTGGGATGCCGCTTGTGTAGGGAAAGCCCCTGGCGGGCCGGGCCGGTTTGTTTACCTGCCACGTCCGCAGGTCCAGCTGATTGCGGCTCCCATTGGCCACGGTTCACCGCTCCAGGCCAATGGGAGCTGCTGGAAGTGGCGGCCAGTACGTCCCTTGGCCCGCGCCGCTTCCAGCAGCTCCCATTGGCCTGGAGCAGCGAACCGCGGCCAGTGGGAGCCGCGATCGGCCGAACCTGCGGATGCAGCAGGTAAACAAACCGACCCGGCCCGCCAGGGGCTTTCCCTACACAAGTGGCATCCCAGGTTTGGGAAACACTGCTCTATGCTAAAGGGAGAAAGGATGGCGTTGTGGGCTACAATACAGGAGATCTGGGTTTAGTTCCTGGCTCTGTCACAGACTCCTTGTGTAATCTTGGGCTAATCTCTCTGTGCCTCAGTTCAGGGCTTTGGAGCTGTGCTCCGGCTCCGCTCCAGTTCCAGGCAAAAACCTGCAGCTCAGCTGCTCCGCGCTCCAGCTCCAGGATCCACTCCAAAGCCCTGCCTCAATTCCCCATATGTAAAATGGGGATGATGCTTCTGTTCTTTGTCTGTTTAGACTGCAAACTCGTTTGGCCTGGACTGTCTCTTACTAAGTCTATATATACTGTCTAACACAGTGAACCTCTGATTTCGATTGGGGCCTCTTGGCACTACCATAATACAAATAAATCATTAATAAAAATCACAAGGAGGACAGGGGTATTTGAATGTGTCATGAGAAATCAGCTGACAACTATTCTCTCTCTGTATATATATATACACATCATGAAAACTCAGTGATCTGATAGATAATCATAATCCAAAGCCTTCACATCTATATCCTCAGGGGGAAGGAGGTAGCCATAGAATTGAATTTCCCACTGAATCACGGGGTTGAAATCCCCCACACCCATCTGGAACTGTTGTTGAGGAGCAAATTCAGTCTATGAAATTCCAAGGGTTTGCCCATAGATTAAATTAACTGTAACTTCCAACATCCATGGCACAGACTCTCGGACATTTTAATTAACCCACTTTTTTCTTTTTTTAAAACAGCCATGAAAACTGGAGCAGGAATGTAATTTTAGTAAGTACCTGCCAGTTTTTCCTCTCCTTGCTGCTTCTGTTCATTTTTGCTCCCTTTTCTTTACATTCGTTGTGTGTTCTAGAGTTGGAGGCAGATGAGGTTACATTTGGGAATCTCCAGGACCCAGATAACAAGCTCGCAAATCTCCCTTAATAACTCCCTACCCTCCCATGCCATGCCTTTAAGGCCTGTCATTTTCCGCTGTGGTTTTCACATGAAGGTTTTGCAGTTATCGTAGCTGAAAATACTGGCTTTATTAGCTCTGTGGTTTGGCAGATAATAAGAAAGTAATGAATTGTTGCATTTGTTTTCCCAAAGGCACAGCTTGTTTTGGGGTCACCGAGAAAACCATTTGCTGGCTTGGTAAGGAATTAAGTTGCTGTTAAACAACCTGTTCTTATCCTTTGATTGACCCTTTGTTTGCCCTTCCCTGCTTATATGTTTGTGAGTAAGTTCAAGAGCAAGTGAATCTTCTTTATCTTCCGCTGGCTAATCAAAGTTCCAGCAGGGTGAACAACATCTCCCTCCTCTGTATTCCTCAGGTTCTGCATTATTATTTGTACTGCAGCAGCGGCTACTGAAACTGGGGCTCCATTGTGCTAAGTGTCGTGCACACACACAGTAAGAAAGTCCCTGCCCTGAAGAGTCTGAAGTCTAATGAGGCAAGACAGACAACAGAAGGTTGATTATCCTCATTTTACAGATGCAGAACTGAGATACAGAGAAGAGAGTTGCTTAGAGTCCCACAGGAAGTTTGATGTAGAGAGGGGTATGAAGCCAGCCCTAATCCAATGCCTTAACCCCAAGATCGTCTTTCTATTCAGATTTGAATTTAATGGAACAGTGCTGATTTACACCAGCTGAGGATCTGGATCTGGATATCACAATGCAATATTATTTATTACAGTAGCTAGTGCTATAGATATTTCAGTATACAGAGCCACAGTCATCTCAAGTGCTTTACAAACCCAGAGGAAGGCAAGGTTCCTGCCTGAGGAAGAAAGCTGGATGGAAAGAGCAGAAAGAATATTAACTAATACTCTCTGGAATAAAACTAATCAATCTCTCTGATTGCTTTGCTGGTATTCCTAACACCATCCGTTTACTTATTTGCAAATATTCTGGAGAGCAAATGTGATCTACAAGAATGTTCAGTGTATTGTACCAAGTTTTCTTAGTAAGAGAGAGACCCTGCGCCCAATGAGTTTATCGTTGAATTTAAGACAGAGTAGAAGCATCATGAATTTTGGCACAAATAAATATTCACTCGAGTGTTCATTCCAGAAATGCTGTCACTGCCATTTTGTAAAAGCTATTTTTGGTGATTATTTCTCCAATAGATTGCCATCCAATTCAGGACACATCACTATGTGACTTCTGTGACCAGTTATATGGAATGAATACGCAGAGGGTGTGCCTAGATGATTTAAAAGGTGCTTTTTAAAATGGTTAGCTTGATCCAGTTTGCACAACTGGAACCCTCCATAACACTTGAACAGATGCAGGTTAACACCCACCAATCATATTAAGTGGTCCTAGAAGGGAACCATCGATCCCTCTACTCAATTCCTAGAGTCCACTAGTCAACAGCTGGTGAGAATTCCAACTCTGGCTAATGAGAACTGCAATATATTACTTGGCTTAGGGCAGTTATTTCACTTTTTAAGAAGCCATCATAACAAAGGATGGAACCTATACAGTTCCTCTCTCTCTCGCTTTCTCTCCTTATTTCAAAATCAAGCTATTTCTATTAGGTGTTTCATAACTTCCTTGGGTCTTTTAGTGTTGGTTGATGACTCATTGTGTCTACTGCTGTCCATACAGAGGTTAATCTGATACTGCTTCATGAGTATCACTGACCTTACTTGACAGAATTAGCATCTTCCAAAATGGAAAGTGGCAGATCTTTGTGCCTAGTACTTAATGTACCATGACTAAAGAGGCTGATACACATTAGAACATGATTTGGCTGGTTGTTTAGTAGTAGCTATAAGAATATAAAAATAATGACATCTTTCAGTCCTAGGGAAAAACCGGGACACCTGAACTCAATATGGGTCAAAACCTAAAGTCCTGGCTCTGTTTTCCCTTAGTCGTTGCTCAGGCAAAATTCCATGGACTTTGGGATTTAGTCATATGCACATAACCAATGTGGTTAAAAAACAGAAAAAAAACGGACTGATCTCCTACTGGTTCAGCCAGAGTGATTCGTTGGTAGAACTACTGGTTTTGCATCCCAGGGAATCTAACTCACATCTCTGTAGCAGTAATATATAGGCAGCAGACCCCACCATCAAATGGGGAACTCCACCAGCAGGTTGTCTGATTACTAACTGATAGACATAATGGGGCCAAATTCATCCTGTTGCTCTGACCTCACGTGAGTTACAGCAGGGATAAATTTGGCCCAATAGGGTTTAAATTACATTGGTCACTCACTCTCCAGCTAAGAGCAACCAACCATGGTTGTCTTTGTGTTATTTGAGTTCATCTGTGTGTAACCTACTGGTTCAATTTGTTTTATGTGTATCTTGGTCTAGTGGCTGGTCCACATAAGATGATAGCCTAATACTGCCTCTTAACAGAGTTGCTCCTTTAGCTCATATGTTGGCTGCCTGTAATATAGGTCCTGAGTTCTAGCCCTGTCGGGAGTTGCTACAATTGTAACAAAGTCTTTATTTAAAAAAAAACACCTATTCCCTATATTTGCCTAATAGGCAAATTATGTCATGACCAAGAACATCAGACCTAAGGCTCAGACTGCTTTTTTGTTGTGAACCAAAAATAAAAAGGCATATTTTCCTGCTCTTTATTTATGCAGTACAAGTCCTCACATTGGATTTAACCAAATGCTGACCATAGTGCAGTAATGTATTTTGCAATTATGTAATTCTGTAAGACGTTAGCAGACTCTAGGACTCCGCACTGGATTCCTCTGTTAAGTCATCCTGTTATCAGGTGCTTGAACATGTGGGGTCAGTAATGATTGCTGAGTCATGTTAGCATGTGCATTCAATTAGCTCAAACCAGATTATAAGAGGGTTGAAGCCAGTTTAAGGGTGGACAGTAAGACCAGAGAAGTACTGCAGGGAAGGTGCTGGTATTAGCAGCTGCCACGTGTTGGGAAGAAGGTGTAGGGTTATGATGAGCTGCTGCTGTTGTTTCTTACTAACACAATCAACCCCCAAGAAAGGGTAAGCTTGGCTTTCTTACAGTGTGTATATCCTGTATCAGAGGGGTAGCCGTGTTAGTCTTGATCTGTAAAAGCAGCAAAGAATCCTGTGGCACCTTATAGACTAACAGAGGTTTTGCAGCATGAGCTTTCGTGGGTGAATACCCACTTCTTCGGATGGGTATTCACCCACTAAAGCTCATGCTGCAAAACATCTGTTAGTCTATAAGGTGCCACAGGATTCTTTGCTGTGTATATCCTATTCACAATAGAGTGGGAATTCCACCTGCTTTCAATTGCCTTCCATCCCTGATTATCCCAAAGTACTTTCAACTTTTATAGAGGCCTTTACTTCCCTTAATGCTGAAATGCATTAACCATATGGGGGAAGTGGCAGCTGTCTGACAACACTTACATGGCTTTAATTGTTCTGTATCCAGTTGAAAGCAAAGAAACAAAGTAGGGAGCTACAATGCACAAAGAGCTCCTGACATGCTAGGGCTAGCATTTGTGTTGGACACAAAGTATCATGGTATCATTAAGTGTGAGACCTTGGTTTGAATTCTCATCTGCAAGGTCACACCACCACTACCCTTGCACTCCCTACTATCTGGAAAACTAGTTCTGCACTGACTTTGAGAGACACATACTCCCATTCAGGTGCTGACTAGGCCTGATGCAGCTTTGCTAATAAGACTGGACAAGAACACAGCCAAAGTGCTCTTACAGCAGTAAGTAGAAGACTAGCTATGTAGAAACCTGTATCTATTACCAGTATTGTACTGGCTTTGTAAATGCACATGAATCTGAGCACCACATGCTGCACTGAGCTCCCTTCACTGGGAAGGCTTTAAGCTCTGTCTCCAAAGTGCTTCAAAACACACAGAAATGTATCCTCATAAAACCCCTTTGAACTAAACTAACATTTAATGCCATTTTATTTTCCAACATGTATACTGCAGTACTGCTAGTTATTTATCTTCACTCTATGTCCAATACATGCTTCTGTCTCCCCTTCTATAAATGGGTCTAATAATGATAGACAATGATAGAATCATTGTCTAGCATTAGAGCTTCCAGCTCTCTTCCTTTACAAGAAAGCAATTAAGCAAATGTTTTTATTGAATAGTGATTTATAGTTTGGATTATAATTTCCTTTATGAAATGTTGATTAACAGGATGGAAGGCTGTAGTCTATTGTCTAGTACCTTCCTCTGCAATTTCTGAATCTGCAAATGACCTCTCCCATTAAATGCAATGTCAATATTTGCAGGTATGCTGCAATTATACTGTATTTGTTAGGTCACATTGATTTAATCCAAAAGTTACTCTGGCTTCCATTTGGGGCCTGATCCTGTGAGGTGCTGAGGGCCTCCTGCAATGTGCCCTCATCTCCCACTGGAGTCAATGGAAGCTGAGGATACTCAGCACCTCACAGGTTTGGGCCCTGATTAGTTGGAAAAACATAATTATGGGTTTGGAGCTAGGTTTATACAGTGTAAATGTAGACTGTCATCCAGTTCTTTCATTTGTGAATCTCTCCTATTTTATGACCGCTCGCTTGCTAAGTGGGAGACTTCAAGGTGAACTTGTACCTCTTGTTAAATGGATGTCTTAATTTTCCACTTTTTTTTTTTTTTAGTTTTAGTGAGATGCTCTCCAGCCTTTCATCATCTAGGGGAAAGGAACAGGGCACCTAATCAGTCTGTCTGAAGGAAATGCCTTTTTAATGAGCCCAAATCTCTGGCAGAACTCAAAATAGTAATGTGATCAAGGCTGACATCTGTATAAAAAGCAATTGTATTAAGAAAGTTAGCATGTCGTTGGTGCCCTGTAATTATTGTTGCTGATCCACAAGTCACTGCAAGGTAAAGCTGACTCCCCATCAGCATCTCTGTTGTAGTCAACTCACTGGACTTCCTTGCAACTCTTTAACAAGATGTATGCCTTAATCACACATGCATTCTGCACTGGCAAGTAATTAAAATCATTCTCTGTCACCACCTTACGGGGGCAGACTCCTCCACAGGATTTTGCATCAGAGAATTGCAGAACATAACTTCTGTCCAAGTCATGATGGAAGGCTTTCATCTAGCATCGCACGGGGGAGGTTGAGCGGCTTGTTTTGTGTAGGAGAGGGAGTTTAGTTCCCAGCTTTGAACCATTTCTGAAATTATCCCTTATTTACTTAACATGACATTGTTCTTCCATACAAATATACCAAGTGGCACTTTGCAGGGTGGGGAGATATTAAGCAGATGCGATTTATGGTACCTGTAACTGCATTTTGACACAGCAAACCTCACACCATGTGAGGCTTTTCTCCATCAAAATGGCTCATGCTGCGCTCAACTCAGCCTCTATATAGCAAGTTGCACAGGAAAAGAAATGCACCATCTGAGTAGTGCCATTGGGCATGGCTCTTAGCGCACCGGGGAATCTCCATTGATGTTCATGGAGCTGCTGCTGGTTTATACCAGTTGAAATAAGAGCTGCATAAGGCTCATCAATACCATTCTGCCTATATAATACTGCCAGAGCTACCAGGAGCAGTATGCCGAGAAGCCTTGGAAAAGAGGTAGCCTGTGCTCGCAGCAGTGTGCTCTAGTTGGAATTTCTAGCAAACCCCCTCCCCCCCGCACAGACCTGTCCCCTCTGAGAGTCCTAGCACTGCAGCAGCCCAAACTGAACTGCTCTCTCTGCTCCCCTGGGCTGCCTCCTGAGGGGGCACCTAGGACACCAGGAGCCCTTCTGCCCTATCCCGTCTCTAGTGTAGTGTAAGGCATATCTTATCCCATTGAGGTGCTGAAGCTTAAAATGTGGGTCTGGGGTCTGTAAATATGACTCTGAATGGGACTGGCAGGATGGCACTTGATGGTACAGACCAGCTTTCTGTGTAACTTCAGATAAAGGAGGTGCTCACTCCCTTCCCCTCTACAGGGGACTCACAAGCTGTTCTGCGTTCCACCTCCTGCTATTAATACAATTGCCTGCTAGGTGTGAGTTCTGAAGTCTTTATTAATGGTGACAGCTACTGTTGATGTATGAACCTGGGGGAGAGGGGGAGAGTTTTTAGCCTCTACAACAATCGTCCCCAAACTGGGGGCATGCTTCTCTACGGGGGTATGAAGGAACATTCGGAGGGGGTGCAGTGGAGCCTGGGCCAGCCCCCATTGGGGGTGGGGAGGGAGTGCTGCTCTGTCCCAGCTCCTGGCTGTGGCTCCACTCCTGGCCCCACCCGCAAGTGTGGCTCTGGCTCAGCCCCTGGCTCCAGGCCATGGACCCAATCACAGCCCACCTGCGGCCCTGCTTCCAGTCACAGCCCCAGCCTTGGACGCGAGTCCGGCCCCAGCCTTGGCCTCCAGCTCCCAACCGTGGTGAGGGGGGAGGTCAGGGCATTGATAGGGTGGAGGGGTGTGAGGTAAAGAGTTTGGGGACCACTGCTCTACAACTTGATGTGCTGGTAGGGAAGAGAGATCTTGGCTTGGTTTGTAATGAACCAGGGTTGACCTGAGGCCCAAGCTAAGCAGAAGGCTACCTATGGCCCCACATCTCAAGGGGGCACTGGCGGATTGTCACTGCAATCAGCTACTAACTGGTCAGTTCTGAACAGCTGTTTGGGGGCATTGTTGCACACGTGGCCTGCATCCACTTCTGCTCAATCCTCTGCAGTGTCCACCTCCGGGTTACAGGTGTCCCAGAATCCTTTGTAACACGCATTGCAATACTTGCTTTAAAAGTAGCATGGAGCAAAGAATTGTAGGGTACGGCAGAGGACTGAGCCTACAGGATGCCCTTTAGGAGGAGCAAATAACACAAGGTAGAGCTGTGGAGGGCGGGAGTGAGCAAATGACAGGAGGCAGCACAAAATCCCACTTTCACCCAGGCCATGTCTGGCTTGGAATTTACAGATTTAATTTACACAGAGTCCTGTTTATGAGGGCACCCATTTTAAAGAAATGACCGAGCTGCGGTTAAAGGTGGCCTACTCAGGCTTAACTACAACCCTAGTGCTGCTACTTTTAGCTCAATGGAGGTGTATATAGAAAAAACTGAGCTGGGAACTGGATCTTCTGAGTTCTATTCCTAGTATTGCCACTATCTCGGGGTGTGACACTGGGCAAGTCACTTATTCCGTGCCTCAGTTTCCCCACTGATGACCTCGGGGAGTAGAATTGTGAATTACTGCCTCTGGATGGAAGGTAAAGGAAAAATGTGAAGTATTTCATCTGCTCTGTGTTTTGGCAGGTTCTGATGGTGAAGCTCTCAGGGTGTGGCATATTGCAGAAATCCTGGAAAGCTTGGGTGCCTGTTCAAACTCTTTGAGCCACCTTCCCATTCTTTTTCCTCCTTCCTTTCAACCTACACCTCTACCCCGATATAACGCTGTCCTCGGGAGCCAAAAAATCTTACCGCGTTATAGGTGAAACCGTGTTATATAGAACTTGCTTTGATCCACCGGAGTGCGCAGCCCCGCCCCCCCGGAGCACTGCTTTACCGCGTTATATCCAAATTCGTGTTATATCGGGTGGCATTATATTGAGGTAGCGGTGTATTTGGGCCTCAGCAGGTGATGATAATCTCACTTCACCTTTAAAGAAAGAAACTAGTTTTCCTCAAGAAACAAATGGGCAAAATGTCCAAAGCTTAGTCTCCCCCATATCCTTGCTCCGTTGGCTTTATTGGGATTTATCTGCACAGAAAAGTATTCTCATGATGGGGAGGTGGTGATCATTAAAAGACAGAATTAGCTTTCTTTATTAGTTCTGTGTTCTATATGTATCTGTTTTTCACCAAGTTTATAAACTTATTAATGACCAACATACTATAACAACATAGGCATCAATGGTTACTTTATATTTTCCTGAAGCAAAGCATGAAGGGGAAGTCAAGATTTATTATAGAGCTGGCTTCCAGCTTAACACCAAAGAGACATCAAAGGGCTCCTGGAAACTCTTAACAGTAGTTTTCTATGGATGTCAATGGTGTAGATCTGCACACACTATCAGGAGCTGGACAGGAGATGCTGTCCCAATCACATACCATACAGGAGATTCTTACTTAAGGAATCATTTCCCCTTTTTTTTATAAAAAGGAGAACATATTATGGAGGCATTGCAATATTTTCTTTCCTTGCCATCAATAAAATTTTAAATTTATGTCATTATTCAGTGAGGGGAAAATCACAATTTTATTGCTTTTTGGAGGCTTATATTAAAGTAACTTATTATCTATAATAAAACTTTGGTGGAAGCAGATTCCTGAAAATATTTGATATGACTTAAATGTCTGGCCCTTGGCTACTTTGCTATGAATATTTTGGATTCTCTAGGTTATTGCAAAAACTTATGGTTGCTATTTGTGGATGAAACTCAAAGAAAGGTGTTTAGCCAGAGAGGAAGGTTCGTCCAGTGGTTAGACTCAGGGCTTGTCTACAATACGACTCTGTCTACACTGAGACTCAGATTCAATTCCTGCTCTCCCAGAAGCTTTGTGTGTAACCTTGGACAAGTCACTTAAGTCTCTCTGCACCTCAATTCCCCATCTATAAAATGGGGGTAATAGTGCCTCATGACTTTTAATGTATTTACCCTCACAACCCCTCTGTGAAGTGTTCAGATCTTATGGTAAAGGGGGACTATATAAATTCCTGAGATAGACTGTTAGTCCTATCTTATAAAATCTTCATCAGCTGGTAAAGATGTGGCTAGAAACGAGGAAAATGTTTGCTTGATGATGTGAATAATAGCTGCTGATTTTAGGAATGGGAAGAGAAAAGTTGTGTGTTTAGAGCTTAAAATAGCCTACAACAAAGGCATAATTCTTCAATCAGACTACTGATAACAGCTGAAAAGAGCTACAAGTATGAATCAATGTCTGGAAAACACACCTTATAGTAAGAGACTATAAGGAAACTTAATCTATTTGATTTGTTCAAGAGACGGCTAAGAGGTCATGTGATCAGTTTTACACATACCTGTATGGAGAAGAAACTGCTGATGATAGACAGTTCTTTACTCTAGCAGACAAGGAATAATGAGATCTAATGTTTGGAAGCTGAAGCTAAACAAATTAGACTAGAAATAAGGTGCAAATTTTTAAGTGAGGGTGATTAACCATTAGAACTGAACAACTTACCTAGGGTTGTGGTGGATCTTCATCACTTGAAATCTTTAAATCAAGATTGGATATCTTTCTAAAGAGATGCTATAGCTCAAATAGGAGTTATCGGGTTGGTGTAGAAATTATTGGCTTGTATTATGCAGGAAGTCAGATTAGATCAGAATGGTTTCCTCTGGCCTGGAAGTTTGGGAACGTGACACATCTTGCTAAAATATCAGTATAAGTAGAAGACATTTCAGCAAGACAGATGAATTGCAATGTATTCTCTGCTAAAATATTTCAATGCAACAGATTTATGGAAACCAGGAAAAGGGAATTCCAGGGCTATTGATGTATCTGACTGAAAATATAATGAACTTAATTCTTTTGCTTAACACCAGAGCAATTCCACAGTAAGTCAATGGAGTTATATAATGCTTGAAAACCAGTATATATGAGAAGAGAATCAGGTACACTGTTCCTGGAGGACAGAGTACTTGATGTCTGCCATTTGCTGGGATAAAAATGCTCTGCAATCCAGCCAGAAGTCTCAGGCAATCAGTATGAAACTTGGATTCCTTAGGAAGCTGTTCTCCTTGTCATAGATGTGTCAATGCATCTGCCTCCTCAACCTGAAATGCTAACATAGAAATCTTTTGTGACACTCCAAGGAGACCTAAGACTCTCCCTTCCCTGATCCCAGGCGTTGAAGCTTCTCATCCTCTCTTATTAAAGATTAACACAATTGTTAGACCCATGGTCCATCTCCTCTGATATCCTGCCCCAACAGTGACTTGTTGCATACTTCAGAGGAAGGTGTTTGTTCTTTGTTTAGTCATTGAACCCTGTACTAGGCAACTATATGGACTAACCTGAATGGAGGGCTGGTCAAGGAATGGAAAAACTAGTTTGAAATGAAAACGACTTAAGCATTTTTCGTAAGTGTTTGAAATGGACCTTTTTTCAATTTAAAGAGAAATAAAATTAATTATTTTAAATACGATTGCAATAGTTTATGAAATGGTTATTAATTGCTCATTGACTTTTTGCAACCCTCCCAGCTTTTCAAAAAGGCAATTTTTCAAATGAAAAATGAAGACCCCCTCTACTTTTAAGTCAGTGAGTGGTTATCGTATGCCCTGATTGATGACCGGGAACATTTTCAAAAGCATCAAGTCCCATTTTCAAAACTGACTTTCAATCAGTGCCTAAATCACTTTTGAAAATGGGACTTGTGTTCCTGAATCATTTAGGCACTTTTTACGGTACTTATCCTATATCCTCATAGAACTGAAGGCTAGAAGGGTTTACCAGATCATCCATGCTGACTTTTATGTCACAGGCCACTACCCAGCTATCCATACAAAAAGCCCAACAAGCAGAATTTCCAAATGCAAGTACTATCCACAAAAACCAGAATTTCCAGTAATGCCTGGTCCACATACCAGTGGTCGGGGCATTAATAAGGTAAGAAACCATGACAGAATATGAGAATGCACACTCAAACTTGAAAGGTATGCCCTCCGAGCAAAGCAGGAGCTCAGGTTTTGCTGCTGGACGGAGAAGGAATGTGATCTGTAATGGTAGAAGTGCTATACACTGGTTTTTAAAAGGAGATCTCTTGAAATTAGAACTCTGGGGCTGGTGATAATGTAAAGCAAGTGACGATTAAGAGAAGTGGTCATGCATAGGACGCACGTACCTTAGAATAAGAGCTTGTCAGGGGGCATAGAAAGTGGTAGTGGGAGTGAATTTCCATTCTCATGACTTGTTTGCAAGCAGCATAACTTGCTTTTGGTAGGGTTCTTAGTGGCCGAAAGTCCATGTGTTTTCAGACACATAAGAGCAAGTGCTTTCATGGGGGCACGACAAGAAACGAGATGGGGCTGGATCCTCCGCTGCAGCAGCTCATTGTACCTCTACTGCTGCAGTCAGTAGAGCTATGTCCGTTCACATTAGCTGAGGATCTGGCTCTATTGTCCACAGTTCTCTCTCCCCCCCCCCCTTTTTTTTTGACTGAGGCTTGTGTTCAAACAAACTCTCTACCTAGACTTTCGTACTGGGCCCCTCACTGTGGTATCAGAATTCCCCCTCTGCCCATTTTCCGGATTGGAACATCTAACATTTCTGGTCTTGCTCCTAAGAGGCAGTAAAGCAGGTTGCACTAGGAAAAAGTCACAAGGGTCCAAAAACTAAAGCGAATTGTAATGCTTGTAGCCTGGGATACATCTCTCTCCCCCCCCCCCCCCCCCCCCCCCCCCCCCCCCCCCNTATGGAGCAGCCCCGAGTTGAACCAAGCAGTTGGGAAAGGGAGAAAAAAAATCTCTCAATCCGATAGCCTATTTCTGGGGGCTCTTACAAGCTAATGGCAGGCACCCAGCAGTCAGTCTGTATAGCCAGCCGCCTGGGGAGTGCAGGTGCGAAAGGAGACGCCACAGATGTGCAGGGGAGCAGTGGGTTTGCCTGAATCCTTGGCTGGGGCCCGAGCATTGTCTAGTTGTTGCCTGGAGTCTGTTGGTCAGCGCCAGGGCGCTGTGGGTCTGCCTGGGGTTGGCATGGGCTAGGGAGCCGGGGTGCACCAGGCAGTGCCCAGGAGCTGTAGGCTGGTGGGTGCCAGGGAGCGGGTGGGCAGCTGGAGGTCGCCCGGGCGGCAGAGCTGGCAGGATCCGTTCAGCAGCTGGATCCTTCTTGCCACCCTGGGGAAATGGGCTGCGGTGGGCACTGCCCCTTGCTGAGAGCTGCCGCTGGGACTCCGGGAGGGGCTGCACCCGCTGCGTTGTCCCGGGACAGGCCAGCCCAGCAGCCACCTTAGCCCGGGCTCAAACCCCCTTCTTTGCCCACACACAGCCCCTCCCCGGCTGCAGCCGCAGGAGGAGGGGGAGCGCGCTCGGCTGGAGCCGGGCTGGCGAGAGACAGCGGCGCTGCCAGCCCGTGCGCAGCAGGGCGAGCGGAGGAGGAGAGGGAGGAAGGAGGGAGGGAGGCAGGGCGAGCGGAGGAGGCGGCGGCGGCGGTGGGGAGCTGGCCCTGGCAGCCAGAAGAGAGGCAGGAGCCGGGCAGCTGCCGCTGTGATTGGCACACCCCGCTCCGGCATAGGCGGAGGCGAGCAGCCGGGGACGCAGGAGCCCCGCTGCGCCCCTCCATCCCCTTGGCAGCCCAGCGGGAGCGGGCAGCTGCTGGGCTCCGAGGCGCGGGGAAGGATGCCGGGGAAGAAGCCCGGGGGCTCCGCGGGCGGCGGCGGCGAGCTGCAGGGGGACGAGGCGCAGCGGAATAAGAAGCGGAAAAAGAAGGTTTCCTGCTTCTCCAACATCAAGATCTTCCTGGTGTCCGAGTGCGCCCTGATGCTGGCCCAGGGCACCGTGGGCGCCTACCTGGTGAGTGTGTGCCCCGGCCCCGGCCCCGGGGCATGTCTAGGGGCAGCAGGATCCGCTCCCCCTTCCCCCAAGCAATCGGCTCTCAGCAAGTGCTGCAGAGGGGATGGGGAGTCCCAGCCAGCGGGGAGGGGGCCGGGAGGTATTGGCGCCCCAGATTGCAGAGGGAAAGGGCCGGGAGCTCCCCTGGGGCTGGGCTTTCGATCCTCAGGTAGCCGAGCCTAGCCGGGGTGACCCATCTCAGCTAAATCTACTCCTGCCTCCGCTTCCTGCTCTGTATTTAGTAGTGCCCGAGCTGTGTGCTCCCCGCTTCACTTCGTGTCTTTCGGGTCTCTGATCATTCCCCGCCAGGAAATGGAAGACAGACAGACAGACACACACGCGTCATTGATAGAACATTTTCTGTACGTCCTACTTGACGATCCGCAATTGTTTGATGCAACAGACAAGCTCGATGCAGTAAAGTGTGTGGCCCAGATCTCTGCCCCAGGCTGTATGGGTAGCGGTTTTCTTTCTCTCTCTTTCTCTTTTTTTTTTTTCTCGTCCCCTCTCCTCGAGAGCCATCTTCCACTGCTGCGGTGGCTAAAGTTACAATACCTGATGAACGGCTGCAAGTTGTTGTACTTTCTCCTGCTAATGCTTAAAGGTGAATTTCCTATCGGCCCCTGCTGCTGCTGTGAATGTGTCTGGTGATTGCAGAAAAAGACAAGGGGAAGTGGGAGGGGGTTTCCGTTAACCCACTGCAACGTGGCTTGCAAACCCCAATGGGAGCAATCGTGTTTAAGCTGTGAAACGCTTGACTGTTGTAAATGACTCAGCACTGCTGAGGGGTTACCCTTCTTCTGTGTCTCTTGTTCGCGTGCATGCCTAACTCTAGGGAGACTAGGGGGCTGGTTTCAAAACCCGAGCGCATTTAATGGGCGTACAGAATAGATTGGGAGGGTTGCTGGGTTTCCAGCTGGCCGGTAACTGAGATCAAATGTCACAGTGCCCGAGTTCTGTTGAATAGATACGAAGCGTAGATAGAATAGGGCATTTATTCCATCTCCCCCGTGTTACTAGTATTCCTTGTGCTAGTCAAGTGATACACCGGTAAGTACACCACCACCACAAATCTTCACTGTTAGGTAAAAGTGCTGTAGATTGTCTATCACAGAAGCTACATAATGAGGTCTGTTATAATGGGAAGGTGCAAACCTCATTGTGTCTGGTATGAAAGGCAAAGGTAATAGTGAAAGAGCGAGAAAACGATGTACATCAAACTGAGTTTGCTTTCTGTGTGAACAACTTAGGGATACCTCTGTATAAACATCAACACCCTTGTATATGTGTTGGGAACGGAAAAGTATTCATCTTTCGGTGTGTGTAAATATGAGTGGGGTTTTTTTCAAAACAGCCTATGCGATTTAGGAGCATATTTCCAATTGAAAGCCCATGGCACTTGCGTTTCTAAATACTGTAGGTTCTTGAAAATCTCTCTCATCCCACATAGTATGGTAGACAATATGTAACTTAAAGTGAAATGTAACTATAATAAGCACCATTAATATACCTTATCATATTACATAAACATTTGCAGTTGTTTCCATATAGTGATACATGTAGCTTTATATATGTATAATAAAATGCACCACATTTTAAATTCAGCAATGAAATCATATTATATGAGCTTCTATGGATATTTAATTTTTAAGTGACAGATTGTGCCATGCTTTACTCACATTGAGTAATATCTTACTCCATGGGTAGGTACCCCAATTTCAGTGGGAGCTACCTGTCAGTGTGAATGAGTGAGGCGCAACCTGATGCTAAACTAATAAACCAAGGAATAAAATACCACTTAGATGGTCTCGCTTTCAGTGGCACCCTAGTGCCATTTGCTTTCAGTGGCAGCAGTAGAGGTAATTTATATGAATTTTTACTATCTTAGGGGTTTATGCACATCCATCACCGTAGTATCTGAACGCTGACCATGTAAAATCAGTAGCAACAGTGACGCTCCAGATGGAATTCAGGGAGACTCTGGCACCTCTGCCTTTTGGGGGTATAAATTCTACATAGGCCTTGCTAAACTTTACCCTCCTCCATCTCTTTTAACAGCATGATATAGTCAGACTTTATCTTGTTCAGCAGGATATCCTGCATTAACACCTAGCCAGATCTATAAACAGCACTAGACAACTAGCCAATGAAAAATACCACAGCGTGAACCAAGGCCAGTGGTTAGAGCTGCTGTTTTCCTGTATCACTTATTATTCAGCCTCAACAAACGCCAGACAGTCTTTAAAGTACAACTAACAGATGCAAATGTGGAATTTCATTTGAAGAGCAATATATAAATGGCTGCGTCTGCACTAGCATTTCCCTGTCTGCGCTAGCACCTGTGGAGCTGAACGTGTCCCTGAGCAGGGGTGGGAAATGTTTTGTAAAATACTGATGTCAAGGTCCTTATTCAGACAAGGTGTCCCGAATCCTATTCTCAGTAACAGTGGTGAAAATCTGGAGTGACTACATTGAAATCAATGGAAGTACTACAGAATTGCACGGAGGTGACTGGGAGCAGAATTTAACCCATTGGAACTACTCATATGAGTAAGGACTATGTGCATGAGCATGCATGGATTGCAAGACTGAACCCTGATTGACAACTCTGGCTGAGAAGGAAGCCAGTGAGAACAGAGAAGGAAAAGCAAATAGAGAAATGCTATGTGGTATAATTACAATATGTAATACTGCTGGGAAGTTGAATAAAATCCTTATTTTGCCGTGTTAGGAATAACCAAATAATGCATTCATGGTTCCATTTTGCTTGACAAGATAACTTTCCTCAGTTATTTGTAACTCCTGGAGGTTTGGGGGGGGGGGGGGGGGGGGGGGGGGGGGGGGGGGGTTTTTTTTTTTNCTTTTTATGTGGGAGTGACAGACTGGCTTGCTCAGAATTCATTTCTGCTGTGCCATGCACACAGTGAGGATGATTGGAAAACTTAACTTCAAAATCTGCACGTATGTAAGAAGTTTTTTTTATTTCCCTATGAAACCAGTGACCACTAGCAAATTCCATAGTGTCAGAGCAAAGCACACTTGCTTGCTTGTTAGGCCTGACTGAATAACTCATTCCTGGCTGTGCTTTGCTTTGACACTATGGAATTTGCTAGTGGCCACTGGTTTCATAGGGAAATAAAAAACTTCTTACATACGTGCAGATTCTGCATGTGTATTATCTAATCTTATTTATATACCCACACAAGCATGTGCTGTGTGTATACATGTTCTCTCTATACGTCCTATAGCTGCTGTGTTCTTGGGTCAGGGCTCTCTTGCTTTTATGTGTCTGTAAAGCACCGTGAATGGCTATGATACTATTTTAATAATCTATATAGCTCAATCCTCCTGCTCAGGTCAGTGGCAAAATACCCCAGGGCTCCAATAGTAGATGTATATGTTTAATCAGCTTGTCTCTTTGAGATTATATGTGAAATCTTATGGAAAGTTTGATGATCATTACCTTCCAGAGCATTTGTCAGTTACACTGCACTTGTCTGCTGTAATTTACATATGTGAAATGATTGTGTGTGAAATGACCCATCCTTATTATGAGCCTCTTTTGCATCGCGTATGCAAATGATAACCTATGCTGCGTGCTTAATTTCTGAGGCTGGTGCATGCTCCCTGTTTGCATGGTCGCTGAAAAATTTGTTTGGCTTAGTCAAATTGTCCTGTGTCCTTTTTGAAAATAGAATTGATCAGTAATTGTAGTGACAGCGGTGAAAGCCCAGCTTTCCTGCTGCAGAAGGCTGCCAACGAGTTGCTCAAGATTTTAAGCAGCAACTTGAAAAGCTGGGGTTTTTTTTTTCTTCTTCTGCAGCATAGGCCCACAGGTGAAAACTGAGATTTACTATCTTTACTTGTGTGTATGATGAATAAAGTGCCAATAGCACAAGCAATGAAAGGCCGGAGCCGAGATCTTTCAAACGAATGCAGCAGTATGATCAGTCGTGCTGGCCATGCACAGTGACAGTGATTTAGATGAGGCTGATCCAGATACCTTGGCAACAGTTATTTCCCTGAACTCTTACTTTCATTATATTTTGGAATAGTTTTAAGTGGAGATAATGTAGCAAGTGCACCTGACCGTTGATCACCAAGCTGTTTTATCGCCCTGCCACTCAAATCTCTGCTTAACTGGTGATGAATTCATTGCTTTAGCGTAAGAGAAGAGATCTGTTTGACAGCCACAGTCTGTGGAGCAGGAGCACAATTTAATTTTCTCTCCTCCGCCTTTAGCCTCAGATAGCTCCAGTGAAAACTGACCTAGTTGCGAGGACATAACATCTGCTGAAGTCAAGGGCCATTTAGATAAGGGGCATGCATATGGGAAATACGTTTGAAAAATACTATGCTTTTGGGCACCTGTTTTTACAGGGATCTACTGAGATGTCTGTTTGCTATAAACAGCTTTGAATGCAGCTATTTGTGTGTTTTGTCAAGTGATGGAGGAGGATTGGTTAGGGTAAAGGATACAAAGGAAAAATAACTGTTGGAACCTCTTCGTATGTTGGAGCTCACATGGAAATGAATGCAAAACTGGTTTTTTTTTTAGTTTCCTGAAAGAAAACTTTAGAGGACTGTACTCAACTCCCTCTGCAGAGCTTTACTGTGCAATAAATATTAGCTGGAGCTGGCAACACTGAGCTGTGCAAAACTGAGTGTGCTTTAGGACTGTATGAGATTGGAATGTGCTTGCATTTGGTATCTGAGGCAATACTCAGGCTGTTCTCTTTTTTTATCCAGAATTATGTTACAAAGCTTTTTAAATGCCAAATTCAAGAAGAAATAATCCTCCAAATGATTCCAGCAGCGGTAAACACAATCAAAAAGCCCCTCAACCAGACTCTGCTCTGAGATACATGAGTATAGTGCTTAGTGACCAGCATAACTGAGCTGGCTCTGACATCTTTTGCTTGTTTCAGTTTAAAAAAAACCAAACCACACAGACACGGAAGAGTAGCAAACATGGTACTAATTATGCAGTTATTTTACTATATGTCACTAACAAATGAAAAAGATGTTTCAGTGCTGCAGTCATGCTCTAAAGGTAAAACTCCCATGGGAGGAGGATCTGAATCCAGGCCTTCATTAGACATTTCTTAGAAATATTTTGAGTATACTAGCAGTATTTCAGTAGCACCTCGAAGCCCCGGCTGAGGCCCCATGGTGCTTGGTGCAGTACAGACAGATAGTAAGAGGCATCCCCTGCCCCCAAAGGGCTTGCAATGTAACTAGACAAGACAACTAAGAAGGACGGGAGGAGGGAACTATTATCCCAATTTTTCAGATGGGAAACTGAGGCACAGAAGCTTGATCCTACACTCATTGAACTCAGTGGCAAAGCTTCCATTGAGTTAAATACTGCAGGACCAGGGCCCAACTGATTAATCCAAGGTCAGACTGTGACAGCGCAAGCAACTGAACCCAGAGCTCCAGTCCATGGCTTAACTGCAAGGCAAGCTTTCTCCTGCTAGTTTATCACATAATTTTGATTCAAGTAATTATTTTCCTATAGTGAGAATTTGCATTAAAACCTCTTTCTTAGCAGTGCTGAGGAACTAGCTGTAAAGTTAATATGTTCACCACTTGGGTATTTTTGAAAATAACGTAGAGTGAAAAGAAATGTTTTGGTTGGGATGGAACTTGCCAGGAATTGTCTGGTTGTCGCTTACGGTTCATTTTTCTGTAATACATCTTTGCTGGCTGTGTTATTTCTGGAAAGCTGTCTCTGATGCTCCTTTCCCATTAGAGAATATTGTCCGTTTTGCAGCTGAAAGTCATTCTGGCACTGAACAAAACCTGCTGGTTTGATAACATTTCTACTTACTGTGTGAGGATCCTTCTGATGTTTCTTACTTTGGGGCCAGAGAGGGTCTGTGACTGCAAAATGGGGATCAACCCCATCCAGATCAAGATGCTGAACATCTTCAAATTCCTGGGGATGTTTAGATCAGGAGTTTGGTTTGACCCATTGTAAAGCTTTTGCATTGCAAACCACTGCAAATCATTTGCAACATTCTGATCCAGATCTGGGTTTGGATTTTGAACACCCCTAAAGTTTGGGGGAGATCGTATTTGGGATTTTGGTTTGGGACATTCTTTTACTTGCTGCTAGTAGATAAGTATTTATATGGGTAGCATTATAAAGATGAAGAATGCTACAGTACGTGTCTGTTCTTTGTCTTTTGCAGAATGCATGTTTTGATTATGGTTTTTGATTAAATGTGTAAAGGATTAAATGTCTGATCCTATAGCAGGCGTTTGGGCTGATTAGTTTCATGAATTAATTTTTTTATGTAGAGAAATGCTTAACAGTAGCTTCTGCTGCTGTTTTCCTTAGGGGCACAAGAAGTACTTTTGATCTCTGGAAGAATGATCAGCTGCTTAAAAGTACTAAGATCCATCACAAGACCAAAGTCCTCTACTGCTTTCCTTGTCTTTGGCCAGCCTGAGCTTCCAAAATATCTCTGCCTCACATATGCACGGCAATGGCCAATCATATCCGTGGGTATTTTAATGGCCTGAAGTATTATAAACCTAATTAGTGGTTGAAGGGGCCTTGAATTGGACAGCAGAATGAATTGGATCCAAGAGTCTCGTTCTGACCTTGCTTGCGCAGTTTAATGCAATTTAAGTGAGAAGAGTTGCATTGCAGGAGTCTCTTGTGTTAAGTCTGTAAACAGCGTTTAGCCTTGTTAGCCCCTTCTGCGTTAATGGCAGTCGTGCTGGAACAGTGTTTATACTGGGGGTGCTGATGATGGAAACTATGTATTTGGTGGTGGTTATTACGACTTCAAGCCAGGGGGTGCGGTAGCACCACTGAACGGTGGGCCACCTGGGCTGCAGTGTCCCTCTGCTCTGTTAGGAAAAAGATAAGTGATCCTCCCCTTCCATGCAAATTGGTCACTTGGTGACAAATGGCCTTTTTGGGGGGGATTTTCTCTTCTCTCAACTTCATGTTTCAAAGGTTCAAGAGGAATCAAAGATTCAAGAGGAACTCCGTTGCTTTGGTGGAGTTGTTCTGTATGTACAGTATGAAAGAAGAATTGTTCTCTTATTTATGTATTTACCCTGCTTCCAAACCATCCTTCCATACTAGCAAAAATAAGCGTATTCCACACACAATTTAAATAGTACTTAATGGGGCAGATTCTTAGCAAATGTGAACTGGTGTAGCTCCATTGACTTCAAACAAATTCAGGTTAACACTAGATGAGGATCTGGCTAGGTACTTCAATGGATAGCCATACGATAGTATGAAATCGATACATACTACATGACAGTACTTTGCACTCTACCTCTCCTTTGGGGGGGGCAGGGATAGCTCAGTGGTTTGAGCATTGGCCTGCTAAAACCCAGAGTTGTGAGTTCAATCCTTGAGGGGGCCATTTAGGGATCTGGGGCAAAAAATCAGTACTTGGTCCTGCTAGTGAAGGCAGGGGGCTGGACTTGATGACCTTTCAAGGTCCCTTCCAGTTCTAGGAGATGGGTATATCTCCATATATTTATTTATATAAACACGCCTTTGATTGAAGAAGGTAAGAACTACTATTTCTGTTGTCTAGGTGGACCAACAAAATTGTGAAGTACTGAGATGTTTTAGACTTACAAGGTTTCATAACAACTCAGTGGCAGACTGAGAAATAGAACCCAGGAGCCCTGGTTTGACATCACCCTACTATAACCACCAGCCATTCTTCCTCTTCATACTGATTATTTGTATTACAGTATTGATCTCTCTTGGGTTTTATACTGCTGCCCATCATGATATCTGAGTGCCTTCTATGTAAAATCAATAGCAACAGAAAAGTGCCTAGTGGAATTCATGGAGTCTCTGGCACTTCTCCCCACCAGTAGAAGTGCCTGGAAGTCCTAACTAAAATCCCAAAGGAAGAGAAAATCCCTGTCCCAAAGACCTTACAATCTAAATAGACAAGAGAGACAGAGGAGGGGAGAAGAGTGCAATAATACTTCCTGTTTTAGGGATGAGGAACATGACTTTCCCAGTGTCACACAGTAAGTGTGTAGCAGACGTGGGAACTGAATTCAGATTTCCCAAGTCCAGTAGCCAACAATTTTTTTGTTCATTTCCAAGCCCCACTTGACACCCTAGCATGTTGGTGGAGCTATACATATAATAATTAAACTGTTTGGGGGTAGGGACTATCTTTTAGTTTGGTTTGTGGAGCATCTGGAACCAGGAGCGCCGCCAGCTTTTTCGGCGCCCTAGGCGGCGGAAGGTCCCGCCCCCAAAATTCTGCTGACGACCGGGGCGCCGGCGCCCCCCAAATAGTGGTGACCTAGGCGACCGCCTAGGTCGCCTAATGGGTTGCGCTCGCCCTGTCTGGCACAATGGGGCTCCTAGGCTCTCACACTTCAAATAATCAAGGATTCGAAATGACTGCTTACAGCATTAAAGGGGAAAACTCAGTAACTAAAGAGACAAGAGTTGTTTGTGTATGTATTGTTTTTCTTCCCTGCTGCTTAGGAAGCAGAAAAGCAAAATGTGTTTTCCCTGATGATGTCCCTTCCCATTTGGCAATCACGGATCTGATTTCCCTGCATTTCTAATTGACCTTGAAATTAACACGTCTTTATATTTTGTTTTCTGCATCTACCTCCTGGATGTCAGCACCACTGTAAGAACAGCATGGTATTTTTGGTTGGTTGGTTGGCTTTTTTCTGTCATATCTACATTATGGACACTACTATAGAATAGCTATGCCTCTATAACCCCACAGTGCAGATGCAGACTAGCATTTTTTCTGTCACTGTAAGAACTCCACCTCTCTGAGCAGCAGTAACTAGGTTGATGGAAACATTTTTCTAGACCCTAGAGGGCTGGGTTGGTACAGCGATGGCACTTGAGGGCATGATTTTTTTTTTTTACTCAGCACAATAGTTCTATCAACCTAAGTTCTAAGTGTAGACCAGGCCTTAGCTAACAGCTATGGGAGCACAGAACTTTGTATTTGTCTAGGTCCTACATAATGAGTTACTTTCTCCACAATCCTCCTCTTGGCAATAGAATTTTGGAGATTTTTTAAAAAAAGAATGATTTAAATGTCATTGGAAAGCCCTTACATCATCAAAACAATCTAAATTCTTCACTTATGTTACTAATAGCACCTGAGCTTACTGGGAAGTGGAAAAATTTAAAACAGCCAGTTTACTGTCACTCTATGGTGTTTATTAAAAAGTTCAGTCACTTTATGAAAGTGCTTGGACAACTCTTCTTCTTTTGAGGTCCTTATACTACACCAGTCACTGTAGTGAATGAAGTAATTAATCAGTTTCACTTTCAGGTGCTTGGTGTGTCAATGTTTGTTTTTGATAGCATAGGGAATGGGAGGGGTTTTTGCAAAAACAAACAGACCAGGCTGTTTTTATCAAAAAAATTTTTGGGGGGAATTGTAGAAATACAACTTTAGTTGGCATTTAAAATAAACTCTGGGCCAAAATAAAATTGACACCCACCCTTTATATCTGGAGCATGTTGCTTTGAAGATGATATATCGTTATTTGTAGTGCCTGGCAGCTCCAGTTTTGGATTAGGATCCTATTGTACAAAGCACAGTACAAATACAGAACAAAAATACATTTTAAAGTAATGTCCAATAGGCTGAATTTTGTGCCTAAAGTACTTGATGTGTTTTCCCTTTTAATTCTAGATTTGGCATATAATGGTCACATATCATTAGGCGTGGGAGGATTAGATTTTTATCAGTAAATGGCAGTAAACATTGATTTCACCGTACCCACACAAACTGATAAACATCGATAATCGACATTTCAGATAGGCAAAACAATGCTGTTTGAGAACTTCTTAGTTTGATTTCAGCCTTTCTCAGGATGTATATTTTGGCTTGCGATGTTGACAGTTTTGTGTTTGAATGGTTATAAAGCTTTAACTTTTTGAATTGCAACTTCTGTCATTAAATTGTCTGATTCCCCGAATGTCTGACCCCCGCCTATAATTTTCCACAAATGTGGAAAAATTATATAAATATCAATATCAGTTGAAATTAAAAAAAAAAAAGTGCCAGGCCTAGATACAAGCACGAGTGGTGATTTGTTCTATTTTAATGATCTGTGAGTGAATACTTGAAATAACAAATGTTATACTACAGTAGTGGTGGGCAACCTGCGGCCTGTGAGACAGTTTGTTTACATTGGCACAGCTGCCTACAGCTCCCAGTGCCCGCAGTTCGCCGTACCTGACCAATGGGAGCTGCGGGAAGTGGCGGCCAGCACATCTCTGTGGCCTGCACCACTTCCTGCAGCTCCCATTGGCCAGGACCAGCGAACTGCGGCCACTGGGAGCTGTGGGCATCTGTGCCTGCAGATGGTCAATGTAAACAAACTGTCTCGTGGCCCCCCAGCCGATTACCCTGACGGGCCGCGTGCGGCCCACGGGCTGCAGATTGCTCACCACTGTACTACAATATTTGATCAAAAGATGGGTGTTTGGTTTTTAACTTTCACAGTTCTGTTTTTCTATGTTTCTAGGGTTGCCAGGTGTCCAGTTTTCACACACCCCCCAGAGCCTGCATCCCCAGCCAGAGCTCTCACCCCTCCCTGCACCCCCAACCACCTGCCCCAGCCCAGAGCCCCCTACTGCACCCTGAACCCCTCATTTCTGGCCCCATCCTGGAGCCCACCCCCCACCCCCAGTTGGAGCCTTCCCGCTCCCCCCTCCCACACCTCAAGCCCCTGCCCCAGCCCGGTGAAAATGAGTGAGGCTGAGGGAGAGCGAGTGATGGAGGGAGGGGGGAGGGAGTGAGTGGGGGGTCGGGGCTCAGGGAAGAGGTGGGGCAAGGGTGTTCAGTTTTCTGCGCTTAGAAAGTTGGCAATCCTATTGATTTCACATACTAAGCTATCTGTTCTTGGAAACCTGAATCTATTCTCCCTTCTCCCACCCCCTCACTGGCATCTAAAGCATGGATGACTCACTTCACATGGGGTTATTCAGTTTCTTCACTGTCTCTGCAACCATGTGGCACCATCCAGGGCCGGCTCCAGGCACCAGCTTAACAAGCAGGTGCTTGGGGCGGCCACTCGGCAGAGGGGCGGCACGTCCAGGTATTCGGTGGAAGTTGGGCGGAGGGTCCCTCGCTCCCGCTCGGGGAGAAGGACCTCCCGCCGAATTGCCGCCGCAGATCGCGATCGCGGCTTTTTTTTTTTTTGGCTGCCTGGGGCGGCAAAAACCCTGGAGCCGGCGCTGGCACCATCACTTGGCACCTAGGTTCAACTGTGGCCTGGTGTCATGTGCGCTCTGAAACAGATGAATTTGTATGTGAATTCACATAAGCAGAAATGTAAATATTTTTCCCCTTGAATGCATTTGGAGTCTACATTACATTTGGTGAGGCTCGAACATTCTCAGATGCCTATGAGCACCTAAATGCTGGGTGGGCAGAAAATGCTTCATATGATGCCTAGATTCATTGTGACAAGCTGATGGATACACATTTCTGTGTTAAAGATCAGGACAGGGCCCTAAATTTCATGTAGCTGCAGATTTGCTTTATTACTTCCATTCTGTGAGGGAACAATGGAATGAGAAAATACTGTACTACTCAGGTTTACAGCCCATCGTGTTAAACAATGAATGTGTTTTTCATTGAGCTCCAACAGGAAAAGTGCTGCAAATGCCTTTTTGAAAGGGAGGATGTGAATTAGCTGCTACTTCTACCCACTTCTGGCCTCTCACCCAGAGAATATAAATTGGCATGGCATTAACAGAGGACTAGTATATTGCTGAGTGTCATTATTACAGAGGAGTTAGGGCCGAATTGTGCAGTCTTGACTCAGACAGAAGTCCTGAAGACCGTGGGAGCTTTGGCCTGGGTGCAACACCAGGAAGAATCCTCACTGCTGCCTAAGTTCAGAGTATGACATATTTGGGCGAACAGGGCAAAATGCAAAAGGAATGACACGCTCTGCATTTTTCCTTTCTTTTAAAGAGATACTATGCGATTAGCAGGCAATAATGTCAGCTTACTTTGTATTTCTTGTATCTGTTCGCAAATATTGTGTCATCTTATTTTGAGGGTTTTTTTCATCTGCTCCTTTTTCTTATAAGGCCAGCCATTGTGCATGATGCTACAGCATCAGAGTGCGCTCTGCCCAAAGCTCATGGAATCCCTACAGTCACAAACCAGCTTTCACAAGGAAAGCTGTGCGAATAACTGAGATTTTTTTAAGTGGCCTTTACATTTAAAAAAATAAAATTGAAATATAATTTGAAACAAAAATTGTTTAGAATCCAACATTAGAAAGGATTTTATTCAGATCTCGTTTATTTGCTTTGATCAAAGCAATTCGGCAAACCCGACAAGAGCTTTCAAAATGGGTTAGTCAACCTGAATCTGCATTTTTTTCAGTGGAAAAGTTTTTTCCCCCCAAAAGATCTTTGCCTAGCACTATTCCGGAGCATTTCTACAATAACAAATATGTCTGTGCAGCCCAGTGATTGAGACCCTATAATAACAAACCAAATTGTTCAGCCCAGCATTCATGAGCAACTCTACAATAACAAACCTGTGTGCCGCCAAACTATGATGAGACCCTATGTTTAAAAAAAATAAACAAAAATCCCTGCAAACTGTTCAGCCTTGCATCCACAAGCAATGCTACAATAAGAAACTGGTGTGTGTGTGTGGTCTAGCCCTTACCAGCAACATTACAATAACAAACCCATTTGTGTGTGCAGTCACATATGTAATGGGGAGTATTCAGAATGCAAAGATTCATAGAATCATAGAATATCAGGGTTGGAAGGGACCTCGGGAGGTCATCTAGTCCAACCCCCTGCTCAAAGCAGGACCAACACCAACATCAGTTTCAAGGTTCCAAAGAGGAGTTATAAAAGGTGAGTAAAAGAAATCAATTTGGAAAATTATGAAAAACACCTTGATGTACTTTTAATATTCATTGAACTTTTCCAGTCACTTTTGTGCCATATTCATGGTTTTCTTTTAGTGTGAAGATATATTTACTTTTCACTTTGACATTTGTATTGTGCATCATTTATTTTAAGATACCAGATTAAAAAAAGATCAATAGATAATTGGGAGGTAAGGGGGACAAATACAATGTATAACAGATGGAAGATTCTTGGTCTCTAAAGATGTGAGCTGGGATTTAAGTTTTCAGTCCTATTGCCTGGTTCTCAACTTCTGACTCAGCTGCGGGTAGAATTGATTGTCACAGCTCGCTTAGCAAAGTCTATCTCAAAGTCACTCTGTCAAAGCTTTACATTTTCTAAACTGTATGCATCCTCTTGGCAAAGTGTGCACCCATCATAAGGCTAACCTGACCAGTGTTTAGATTGGAGACCTCCAAGGATAAGACAGGAAGTGGTGTGAGCAGTAGCGGCGCCAGCATTTCCGGCGCCCTAGGCGGCGGAAGGTCCCGCCCCCGAAATCCCGCCCCCAACAGCGGCGGCGGAAGGTCCCGCCCCCAAATTTCTACAGCCGGCCGGGGCACCGGCACCCCTCAAATGTTTGTGCCCTAGGCGACCGCCTAGGTCGCCTAATGGGTTGAGCCGGCCCTGGGTGTGAGTGATTTGATAGTAATCCTGATCCTACTGAAACAATATTGCATGAATTCCCCCAGTCCAGTATGGGGTATGCTCTTCTGAGAAAGGTGCCATCTTTTTGACCTGAAACTAAAGACTTAGCCATTTGCAGTCACCAAAGATCCTTTTGCACTTTTTGCACAAGTATTGGGTATTAACTCCAGTGTCCTGGCCAAATTTCCATTTGGGAAACAATATTCTCCATCCCTGAATTCCTCCTGCAGTTTCAACTGCACACAGTGGTCTCTATATCCTGACCAAAACTGTTGTGTAGTATTGCTGTTTGATGCTTCCAGGTTCCACCCAAATGAGAGGTGCATTTCAGTGGTGGGCGAAACCATTCATGTGGATGTAACTTAAATGTAAAGTGATCTCGTAAAGTGTTTTAAATGTAAAACAGGGATCGGCAACCTTTGGTCTGCCAAGGAAAGCCGCTGGCGGGCCAGGACATTTTGTTTACCTGCAGCGTCTGCAGGTTTGGCTGATCGCAGCTCCCACTGGCCGCGGTTCGCTGTGCCAGGCCAGTGGGGGCTGCGGGAAGTGGCACAGGCTGAGGGATGTGCTGGCCGCCCCTTCCCGCAGCCCCCATTGGCCTGGGACGGCGAACCGCGGCCAGTGGGAGCTGCGATCGGCTGAAACTGCAGACGCTGCAGGTAAACAAACCGTCCCGGCCCGCAAGCGGCTTTCTCTGGCAGGCCGCGTGCCAAAGGTTGCCGATCCCTGATATAAAACTTGAGATTCGTTGTCGTGAGCCGCACTATATAAATGAAAGATCCTATATACATAAAGCGCATAGAAGGAATACATGCTCTTATAAAGTCTTCAGCGGTATAGATTCTTCTTGTGGCATTTAGAAGGACAACATTTATTTGGGCTTCTAGTACCAGCAGAGAGAAGCCTGTGTTTTTTGTTTTTGTGCCTTGTTGGACAGACATTACTAAGGGCAACTTAATTACAATGAGGCCTTTCAGCCTCTTCATGGGAGACGTGCACTGTGTTTCCTGCAGCATATTGCTGGTTATAATGCAAGCCCTTATGTCTGAAGTTAGTGCAGCTGAGCGCTGGTAGCTTTAGTAGAAGGGAAGCCTTGTCTTAAAGGGGGAGTCAAACATATCTTTGGTCGCTGTTCCCTAAGGGCAGTAGCATTAGCTGTAGTGAGGTCAGCCAGTTCAGAAGATACTGTAGTTCACAAAATGGATCCTGGGCACTGGCTTAATCCTGACAAGCGTGGAGCACCCTCTTCAGCAATGCGTCTGCAGGGAATCTGCTGGTGGTTTTGGTTCCTCCAGCTCTGGGGTTGGAGGGCTATGATTCCGTCCTATGCTCCACTTCTGTCCTCAAAGTGTTGTTGTATCGAATGCCCTATTGCTAGTTTGAGCATTGGAATCCCAGTGCTAGCTTAGTTTTTCTCTTTTCTGTTTGAAGTCCTTTGCTGGGAGACTAGATTTAGAGACCTCCCTAGAGTGGGGAACCAGCCATTCTGGACAGTTTGCCCATGGTTACTCTAATCCAGGAGTCGGCAACCTCTGGCACGCGGCTCGCCAGGGTAAGCACCCTGGCAGNGCAAGAGCTGAGCCAATGAAATGTGCTGTAACCTCGCCTGTACAGCCAGGCAAACTCATCCACCGCAAACGGCTTATTTGCCTGGTGGATGTTCATGCGTCCCTCTACAAACAGATCAGTTTCCATAAACCTGTTTGGTGGGAGTTACTGCTGGCTGCTTTAGGATAGCACACTTCAGCCTCTGGGGCGCTTGCATGCTGTTTTGCTGAGCGTGTGGCCTTGGCTATTCGATTGCAATTTGAAACTTGAGCTGGTTTGTTGGGATAAAATCTTTAGTGTTCTGGAGCCCTATCGCAGAACTCTGGTATGTTTTCTTCCATGAGTGACTTTGTTGCCAAGGGACTGCTGCAGGTGTCATTCTATACACCTAGGAGCGTTGTGTTGGTGGGAGCCAGGGCTATCTCACTGCTAGGGAGGAGAGCATTTCAAATTTCTAGTCTTTGTCTTGTGGAATTACGTTAATTTTATGATTTCGCCTCTGAGAGCTGAGGCAGTATTGATTGATTTTTTTTTTTTTTTTGAGCAATCAACTTAGTTCTAACCTGGCTAAGCTTCTGCCAGTATTTTTATGTTGCCATCTATCATTTAAATAGATCTCTAGTCTCTTACAGTAATGGTACCTGATAGCTCGTGGGAAGCCTTGGACACGATCTCTAGAAAGACTTATGCTTACGTCATGTTTTTAAAACTTAGATTGTAAGCTCTTTGGGGGTGTGGCCCATCTCTGTGTTTATGTTTGTACAGCGCCTAGCACAATAGAGCCGTGATCCATGACTGGGGCTACCACAGTGTAAATGTGTGTCATGTTTGTCTGTTTCTTTAGTAGGAATTTATCTCCAAAACAGAATCCAGGGGCAAGATAATGTCCGATAGGTAGATGTGTGTATAGTGTTCACTCTGTTGGTTGGGATGGAGTGGTGGGGTCTGTGGATCAGCTGCATCTGGGCTTCCCCTTTCCCCACCCCCAGTCTTCAGACTTTGGCCCATATGTGCTCTCTTCAGATCTGGGGATTTGTGCACGGGGAGAGGTTGAAAGGGAGGCAGAAGGGTGGTGGTTAACTTCCCAATGGGGCCCACTCTGTGCTTGGGGAATCCCTTTACAATGGTGCTATGGCAGGTAGGGGAAATCCTGGTAATGTGGCTCTATTGGAACTGCATTTCCAGGAACCTAGAGGAAGCCACAGTGGGTCTGGGGACGTCTGGCTTCTTTATGGTTAGTCCTGTATGTATACTCACAGATCTTTGGGGATTTCAGCAGGCAGGTGGCAAACCTTACTCCTGATGGAAGGATTTCAGGAAACTACTGGAGGGGAATCTCCTGGAAGTTTACTCTCTCTCCGGTAGGAGGCAGTGTTGGCATCTCTTGTGACTCATCGTGAATCTCATACCATTTTGGTGTTTTTATTTTAAGCCCCAGCTCCTGGACTCCTGTGACTACATGAGAATCTCAGCTTTTTTTTAAAGCAAATTTCTCTCCCTTGTGGTGGTGGAGAAAAGCTTGAAAATAAGAATTGAGTGGCCCCTAAAGCCTCAGACACCAGAAAGCAAATAAAAATCCCCAATTTTTAAAACTATTTTTAAAACTGCATGGATGTAAAGCCAGTCTTCTGACTTTTGAGCACTTTGCATTGGCAAGTGGAGGCATGCTCTCACCCCACGTTTTCATAGGACTGGAAGGGACCTCTAGAGGTCATCTAGTCCAGTCCTATGCCCTCATGACAGGACTCATCTGCTCCTGCTGTCTGTTCCCCAGTTACATCATCAAAGCATCACCATCATGAAGGATCCAGGTGTATATATAATGAGCACTTGGAGCCAATGGGAAATGCTGGTCTTCGTGCATTTATTCCTACTTACCAAAACCACTGGAAATTATATAATATAGAAAATAGCACACATTGGAAGTGGAGCTTGTGGGTTTGGCACAGGGATGGGAGTTGGGGGTTGTATTCCCAGCTCTGCCATAGGTTTCCTGTGCACCTATGGCAAGCTATTTCCTACTCTGTGCCTCGGTTTCCCCTTCTGTAAAAACGACTGTTTCCTGGGAGTGTTGAGCTGGGAGGCTGAATTAACGTTTGCAAGCACTTTGGGATCCTTGAACAGATGGCAATCGAGATGGGCAAAGGATTTCTATTAGCTGAAGAAAATGGGCCCTGAACAGAGGACCAAATTCTCTCCTGTTGTAAACGGGCACCGCTTCAACGTCACTGATGGAATTTTGCTTCTTTACACTGTAGCCTGATTTGGGGTGTGCTAGTAGTGTTGATTTAATTTATTTACTTAATTTAATTTTATTTAATTTTGTTACTTAATTAATAATTTTAATATTAATTATTATGGATATTGATTAGTATGGGTTTTGGCTTGCCAATTTATTTGATTAGAAGATAAAGTTTGTTTTGAATTAGGCTTTACAGAGTTTATAAAAGGAACTTCGGGGGTATGATAGGAAGCTTACACAGAAACAGATATAGTCCTAAAGACCTTTTATTAAAATCAATGAAATAATAAGCAAATGGTAAAAACAGTTAGAATTACAGAGTTACACTTGTATTGCTGTTATTTAAAGATACATATGATAATGCAATGTTTATGCTTGGAAGTGGTTAATACTCACTTTGTTTTAATAACCTGGTGTTGGCAGATATGGGACCACGCCTGTGGCAGTACCGTTTTCACACCTGTGGCAGAGGAAGCTTAAATGCAGAGCTGTTACAGTTTCTTACTTTTAACTTTGTAAGCTTTACTAAAATAAAATATAAGGGAAACCAGGTCCCTTTAAACTTATCATAGAATCATAGAATCATAGAATCTCAGGGTTGGAAGGGACCTCAGGAGGTCATCTAGTCCAACCCCCTGCTCAAAGCAGGACCAAACCCAACTAAATCAGCCCAGCCAGGGCTTTGTCAAGCCTGACCTTAAAAACCTCTAAGGAAGGAGATTCCACTACCTCCCTAGGTAACCCATTCCAGTTCTTCACCACCCTACTAGTGAAAAAGTTTTTCCTAATGTCCAACCTAAACCTCCCCCTCTGCAACTTGAGACCATTACTCCTTGTTCTGTCATCTTCTATCACTGAGAACAGTCTAGATCCATCCTCTTTGGAACCCCCTTTCAGGTAGTTGAAAGCAGCTATCAAATCGCCCCTCATTCTTCTCTTCTGCAGACTAAACAATCCCAGTTCCCTCAGCCTCTCCTCGTAAGTCATGTGCTCCAGCCCCCTAATCATTTTTGTTGCCCTCCGCTGGACTCTCTCCAATTTATCCACATCCTTCTTGTAGTGTGGGGCCCAAAACTGGACACAGTACTCCAAATGAGGCCTCACCAGTGCTGAGTAGAGGGGAATGATCACATCCCTCGATCTGCTGGAAATGCCCCTACTTATACAACCCAAAATGCCATTAGCCTTCTTGGCAACAAGGGCACACTGTTGACTCATATTCAGCTTTTCGTCCACCGTAACCCCTAGGTCCTTTTCTGCAGAACTGCTGCCCAGCCATTCGGTCCCTAGTCTATAGCAGTGCATGGGATTCTTTCGTCCTAAATGCAGGACTCTGCACTTGTCCTTGTTGAACCTCATCATATTTCTTTTGGCCCAATCCTCTAATTTGTCTAGGTCCCTCTGTATCCTATCCCTACCCTCCAGCGTATCAACCACTCCTCCCAGTTTAGTGTCATCTGCAAACTTGCTAAGGGTGCAGTCCACACCATCTTCCAGATCGTTAATGAAGATATTGAATAAAACCGGCCCCAGCACCGACCCTTGGGGCACTCCACTTGATACCGGCTGCCAACTAGACAAGGAACCATTGATCACTACCCATTGAGCCCGACCATCTAGCCAGTTTCCTATCCACCTTACCGTCCATTCATCCAGCCCATACTTCTTTAACTTGCTGGCAAGAATACTGTGGGAGACTGTATCAAAAGCTTTGCTAAAGTCCAGAAATAGCACAATAGTTTGCTATATATAAATAGCACAATAGCACAATTTCTTTTATAGTTTGAAAAGAAATAAAGTACGGCTTACTAATAGTTAATAGCCGTCGTAGATGGGTAGCATCGATACGTAGTTGAAGGTGGAGGCAATGAAGAGTAGATAGGTGGGGAGATTGCCTGCCTAATGGCGAGCTGCCTCGCCTTTTATATAGGGCATTGATCGGAAATCCTTCCTCTTATGCCCAAATTTTATCCTTCCCCTACAGAAATGTTAGGGTGCACTTGCCCCATAGGCTAATATGTGTGTGCGTATGAATGACAGGTAAGTGCGCACTTGTGGTGTACTTGTTACATTTGTCAGACTACTTTGAAAAATCCCCTTTGCCATTTTCCATTGTTCATTGGTTTAGGCAAAAGGTCTCTAGACATTTGTGTGGGTGTTTTGTTTATTATTACCTTTCTGGGTAAGGGTCCCAAAAATGTGCTAACTTTGCCTTAGCTTAGCATACAGGGTTTTGGCCTGTAGGTCTTTTGCATTACAGCCAAACTTATTCTTAATATAAATTTATAAGCCTATTACATTAAATACTTAAAGTTATATAAAAAAGATATTTATACAAACAAGCAGATTTAATTCTTAGGGCTACAACCCCAGGGGAGAATTTGGCCAAGGATGCTATCCAGTTTTTCATGGCGTGTCATCATTGTGATGTTGCAAAGTGTGCTTCTGAATAAATCTAAACAAAACTCCAAGGTACTGGAAATGTAAGTTGAAAACGAAATGACCTCTGCTTTCCCCTTGTTTCAATGGCTTGCAGTGTATAGATTCAGACATTTTTTCGATTTGGTTCCCAGCGTCCTGATTACACTTGGAACAATTTGTATCCAAACGACATCACAAAAAATTACATTCATGGAATATATCCAGGACACAGTGTCATCATGTGTTTCCCTAGCCTTCCCCCTGATCCCTCCCCCTCCCACCCCTCCCCCACACAACGGAGAGAGATTAAATGATGGGGAAACAGTAACTTGTTTGCTTTAAGCCGGTACTCACTATGCAGAAAATGTTGATAGTGACGTTTTGGCAGTGACTGCTCAACATTCCTGCCGCACTTGGTAGTGTTTTAAAACCGGAGTCTCGCTCTGCGTTGTGCTCCCTGGAGCTGTCACATCCAAACTGTCTCCCTTCATGAGTCAAGCCTTTAATTTCCATGCCCAGAGAAATCAGCTTTCATTGGCATTTGAGCGGATGCGACACCTGGCAGTCATGGGAGCAGGCGCCCTTGTATATCTCCTGGTACCAGTGGTTACGGAACAAAGAACAGGTGCCTGGTCTAGTGGTTAAGGTACTGGCCTGGGATCTGAGTTCAATTTCTGGCTCTGTTTCAAGCTTCCTGTGTGACCTTGAGTGAGTCACTTAATCTCTCTTTGCCTCGGTTCCCCATATGTAAACAGGGATAATAGCGTGGGTGTTGAGAAGATAAATACATTAGTGTGTGAGGTTCTCACAACCACCAACTATTATCTGATGCTGTAAAGTCTTCACTGGCGCAGGTTTGGGAAGATCGCACTATTTTATGTGGACCAAACCCTGGCATGTGCTCCACACAATTACAAACTGTGTCTCATGGCACTTAGGCGGGTTTTTTTGCATTTCTGTAATATGGTCAGTATTGTGGTTTGTCGCTCTCTACTTCCAAACGGGGAAAAAAAAAGCATATTAGTTGTGATGGACCAGAGGTGCTGTGAGTGTAGGCACAGGGCCCTATCCAAAGGAAGGATCAGACCCACTTTTTAGTGATACCTACAAATGCAATGTAAAGCCACTTTTATATATTAGTTTGAAATGTAGTCTGTGGCTGGAGGAGTTAATGGGATGTTGATCATGACCACAGGCATAGAGTGCATAGATAGAGAGGGGTGCGAACTACCATGCGCCATCAGTAGCGGCGCAAGGTCCCGCCCCCGAAATCCCACCCCCAACAGCGGCGGCGGAAGGTCCCGCCCCCAAATTTTTACGGGCGGCGGGGGCGCAGGCGCCCCCAAAATAGCAGCGCCCTAGGCGACCGCCTAGGTCGCCTAATGGAAGCGCCGGCCCTGTGCGCCATTGTCTGGGCACCAGTGGAAATCTCAGCACAGCTCAAGGATAGAAAACTAACGTCAGTTAAAACTTTTAGACTCTCTGGGCTGTCCCATGGGAGGCGTGGGGGAGGGATGGGGAGCTTCCCTAACCTTGAAGAAAGGAATCTCTGGGGGCTGTAGAATTGTATAGCCAGCCCTATGGTGCCTGCTCCTGCCACACAGCCCAATGTTGGAGACACTGGGGGGAGGAGAGGTGTGAAGGGGGTGTCATGCCAGGAATGTGGGAGGTTGTGGTTGCTGTTTCAGCTAGTGCTCAGCTGTCCCCATGATTGGGGGAGGAAAACTACCCGTGTGACTTTCATCCCAGGTGCACTGTGAAGAAATCAGGTGGGCCTGAGCAGGGCCGGCTCTGGCTTTTTTGCTGCCCCAAGCAAAAAAAAATAAAATTAAATAAAATCGGGGCGGCCAGAATGGCAAAGCAAAAAAAAAACAAAAAAACCCTGCGGGGCGGCCAGGGTGCAGGGGGACTCCCTGCGCTGCAGACGTGCCCCGGTTAGCGGGGGGGAGGAGGAGTGAGCGGGGGGGGGGGGGGAGAGAGAGAAGGGGGGCAGCCAGGGCTTCAGCAGGGTGCTCGCCTACCCCTGCTCTAGTCTGTGAGTCTCTTGATTACTGTCCATGTAACATCACTATCAGCTTCCAGGCTCAGGGTATGCATGCCCCTCTTTACTGAGATATTTGTGGCTCTGCTTTGCCCAGCTTAATGCACGGCATGCAGCCGTGTCCCTTCACATTCCCTTGCTCAGAGAGTATCTCGGGCTGGAATTTGTGCAGCTCTGTAGAACGTAACCTTGGGGATGGCTGGCTCCTGTTATACAGCCTGAGTACTCCAGCTGCATGTGCTGCAGCTATTGCCCGCAGATACTGCGTGGCCTGTGTTAGCAGTCCCTGATATGAGGAGCAGGAGAAACTGAGCGGTCCGAAGGCAGTACAAGTAGAAAAGAGGAAAGCTAGGGCTTGCATTGGCAGCAGTAGCCAGCTGTCAACTGAGTCAGTCTCTGATCGGGTTTGGTGTTTTATTTAACTGTGCATAGAAAGCTCTTTTTTTTTTTTTCTTCACCTGCCAAGACTTGAGTTCCGAGCACTGTGGGGGAGCAAAATACCTGCCACTGAGATGTCATCAGTGGTTGCAGCAGAAACACAAGAGCCTTGAATTCGGATCTTGGCAGGTAAGTAGAGGAGAAAAGAATTTAACTCCCTTAAATATATTTAACTTTCAAGGGCCCTAGAGCTGCACCATGCTGGGTGTTCTTAGCTCTCATGGGGCACTCAGCACATGGCAAAAACTGCCCCCCTAAGATGGCACATGCAGCCTACTGGGGCAAAATTCAACCCTCTGGGTACAGCCCCTGAGCAGCAGCCTTTATGTCCTGGCTTTCTGAGCGTGCTGCTTGCTGCAGTATGTGAGCCCTCTTAAAACCTTACAGAGCTGAGATTGCACTCTTTGGTGAGGGAGGTGGCTATCAGTGTCTCCGTTTAATGGGAGAAACTGAGGCACGGTGAGCGTCTGACAAAGCTGGGCCTTGAACTCCTATCCCTTGTTACCAGTGCTTTTACCAGAAGACTCCTTTTCTTCCCCCTATGTTGTTTATTATTTAAACGGCCTCATGGCTACTCATGGCCTTTTGCAGCTACATAAAGGGGCTCCCAGTTTTAGTGAGAGATGGCAGAAAGAGGGCAAGGGAAAAATGAGGTTCATTCGATATGAAGTCACTAGGCTATTTGCTGTGTCATTGCCCACCTCAGGTATTTAAAAATCATGAGCCAGGGTCCTCAAAGTTCTGAGTGGCTCAAAAATCACAAGAACTTTACTCAAAGGCTGTTCTTTTGATTTCTCTTCATGGAGAAGAGTCATGTTTTCAAGCTTTTCCCAGACCTCCAGTGCTACAAACTCACTTTGGAAGGAGGCTGAGAATCTCGGGTAATAACCTGATTCCAGACACTGAGGCTTTAAGAAAAACGCCAGAGAACATGAGGCTTGCAATAGAGTCACAAGGGACAGCAACGCCACTTGGCTGTCTTGTTAGGTCCATTTTAAAAAAGGCTTCTCCCTTTCCCCCCGCTCGCTTTATTGGCTTAAATATTTCGGGAACAGGACTGAACATCAGCGATATCGTCAGAACCTATGCAGCAGAGGAGATAGGTCCTGCTCCCCATGTCGTCTGTTTTCCCCTCTTAGTACGTAGCCCTTGTATAATCACTACTGTCCTCCAAACACAAGGCCTGAACTCTGCTTCCTTTGAAACCTTTATTAATGCTGCTTGAGAACGGCTGGCGTGTGTCACTTCTGTCCTGGTTCCCTGCTCCTGCCTGGGAGCTGGGAAAGCTCCCATGACCAGCTCTGTTGGCCTCGTTCACCTTTGGCTGCAGCGAGGCCGTAACTGTGACTCAGCCTGTAGCCCTGGATTTATCTCACGACCATAAATTAGGCTAACGATGTTAAAGCCTCTGCATGGCATGTTTCCCTGCAAGGGTCTGGTTGTGGCTTCTTCTGTGGTAATTATTTCTTGTTGTGTCATAACTCCTCCTTTGCAAGCGTAAAATCAAGCAGATTGTGGGTGGAAAGACTTCCCATTGCTGTAGGGAAGACACATCATGTAGATGGGGAATTCTGCCTCTCTAGTGATCAGATACACGGAAGGAGGGGAGGGGCAGGGCTTTGTTCGGTGCACAGGTATCTTCACCCCCTGGGCAAGGCTCTTCTGTCACCCTACTAGAGTCCTGAGTACTTCCACTCACCCCTTTTTTACAGCCCTAATCTTTTAGGCCTGACATCACAACTGTTGTTCTTCCCACTAAAGAGGATGGGATGGTTTCATTTCAAAGCTTGCCAGCCACCCAGAAGGAATGTCGTTGCTAATGAGGTGGGTATGCTGTTCCCTGGTGCCATGAAGGGTGAGAGCCCAGGATTTGGAATTTCACCTGGGTCAACTATATTGTAGTGCAGAGTGCTACCCTACTGCATGACTCTTATTGTCCGTTTCACTTCTGGCTAAGACCTACTTTTCATCTTGTCTGAAATGACTTGTAAATCAACTCCTTCGTTCAAATTAAAGACGTCCTCATTCTACTCCACGCAATTGCACACTGAGCACAAGGGAAATCGGAAAGTCCATATTAGGGCCAATAGGAACCTCATCAGGGACTGCTGCAAAGGTCAGTCCCCGATGTCTTAGCCACCCCAGTATAAACAGTCTGCACAGGACTCCATTAGCGCATTTCAATCAGGTATTAAGCACTGCACTTTACTAGTGCTATCGAGGTGAATGTGCCACTTTCATGTTCATTTGGCTGGATGTAATGTTTAACAATAACCAAGAATTGAAATGGCCTCTGGCTTCACCATATTTGTATTATTAAAGACCAGTAAGTCTCACAGACCACGATAGTGGATTTACCACGTAGATATGTTTTTCCAGGCCAGAAAATCAACTGGGTTCACATCCCAGATGTGAGGGTACTGGAAGAGTGATGATGGGCAGTGTTACCCCAGGCGCCGAGGGGCGATCCCAGTCAGGATTTATAGCTGTTTATTTCTGAAAATAAAAAAATCCTTTTTGCTAGTGAAGTTCAGTGCACTCTAGTGGTTAAAACGGGAGACTGAGTCAGGACTACGTACTGGGTTCTAGTCCCAGCTCTGGCCCTCTGAGGTTGCTTATAGTGAAGCTGACTAGCTGTGACCCTCTGGTCAATTGTCCTTGTAGCTGAAATGGCCAAGAGTTTCTCTGCTGCTGAGTCAAAAATGACCAATGAAACCTTGTGAAAGGGCCATTCCGGTACCGGCGGATTCTGGTAATGGTGCCTGATCTGCTAGGAGACGATGTCCCTTTGGAATTTGCCATGATGATGATTGAAATTCACTGAATTGCTGTGTGGATGGGTGTTAAGGGAGGTGGGGAGCAAATCACGGTACTTAATCCCTCTTTACCTTATCATCCCTTCCTATAAAATGGGATGATACCCCCTTCCTCAGAGGGAGGCTTACTTCCTGGCTGCCTCCCGTACTTTGGGATCCTTGGACAGTAGATGCTAAAGAAAGTGGCAGCACAGTATTGTTACTGACTGCTGCACAAATCTATTTGTACACATCTGGATCCTAGAATCATGGCTTTATACAGCATGTATAATGATCTGTAGGCTTACCAGACAAGCTTAAAGTTGTTCTGGGTCAGCTTTGAGATGCACCCAATTAACTTTCTGTGGCTGGAACAGAGGGGTCCTTGCTGTGTTTGGTTCCCCTTCTTTTTTGTTATCCTCCTTTCTCCCATATGCCCTTGTAGGCTGTCCGGCCTCCCTTATGTCGCTGACAAGATCTGTGTGATGGGAGCTAGTTGGAAATGGACAAAGGTTTTCCATTCTGAGTTATGACCCCCGGACCGAATGGGATATTCCACCTGTATGCTGAGTGTTGTCTGATCTCTTCATGATGCACAAATAATCTGGTTCCGGGAACATGCGTGGCATGGTTGGGACTATGCAGAAGGGCGTCACAGAACTGCTTGCATTCAGCTGGGTCCTGCACCAGCTGAGGGCAAACAAAATGGACTGAGAGACTGCTGGAAAGCCGAGAGAGCAGGATCTGTCTTTCAGATACAACCAGTGTTTTGGGCAAGCCTGTAGAACAGCTCTGTACAGATTCCAACCTTGGAAAAACACAGTTTCTGAATTGGGGGTTAGGTGGCTACAGGTTCCTTCACGGTGCTCCAATTTTACAGGCTGTAGCCTATAACAAGAGGCTTAATAGAAATCACAGCAGAAACAATAGACACTGTGTACCCTGCCCTAGAGAACTGGGATAGGTTAGATTAAACCACATGCTATTACTGAGCCCCATTCTTGGTTTTCCTTAGCTTTAATATGGCTTGGGATCGTAGGTATTTTTTTCCTCACTGCTTGAGATGAGACTGTAGTCTCTTGTCTCAAGTATTCATGGTAGCCCCAGCAGACTCATGTCTTTTCTGCAGAGCTCTGATATGGCTGGCCAATGTAGGCAAAAAATGTCCGGCAGTGGAAGTCACAGGTCTGGGCAGCCTTCCTGAGATATCACACATTGAATCTGTCACTAGATATTGCCCATCCTACACTTGGGTGGGGAAAGAAGGGAACATTTGTCAGATAGGTCGTTTTAAAAACAAAACATGTGGCACACACACAATGTTGTGAGCAGTCCTGTGCAGAGATGGGTTGGCAGGCTGGCAGCAGATGAGGCCGTCAAGGATGCATGATAATGATGGTCTAATTTTTTCCACAATTTATCACATGGCTGTTCCACTTTCATATATGGGATGCATGTATATGTGTATCGTTATGGATATAGTTAGGTATCAATTCTTGGTAAGACTTACTGGCACATTTCTCCCCTCTATGCACAGGGGGCATTGCTCTGAAAGTCCCATTAACCCCGGCGGCTGAAAGACCAATGCATTCTGCATTGAATGATGGCAAAAGTAAACTCCTCTCTCCCCCAAGCCTTCCTTATTGCTGATTTTTTTTTTTTACCTCTAGCATCTATGTCCATAACTGCTGATAGATATACCTGGTGTACTGTGCAGAAGGGAGAAAGCATCTTCCATGCCATGCTGTTGAATTTACCTGGTACATCCTCAAGCTGCAATTCATTGCATGGGCTGGAATTTTCAAAAAGGCCTAAGGGGGTCAGATGCCCAATTCTCATTGACGGGCTTTCAGTGAGAGTTGGGCACCCAACAGCCCTGGGTCCCTTGGAAAATCCCAGCTTTAAGCACATGCTTAACTGTAAACACATGAATTATCTCATCCCTATTCAACAAAGCACTGAAGTGTGTGACTTCAATGGGACTTATGCATGTGCTTAAGCTTTAAGTGCTTTAGCTGGACGGGTTCCTGAGTTCACTGGAATGTAATAGGTGACTTATGACCTGTAATGCAAGAATGAATAAATAAGGTCTTTTCTACCTACCTGAGCAGAGAGAAGCACAACTGGGAGTGGTAGAGCCGTGGCTTTAAGGATGCTTCTGGTAGCTCCTTCTCTGCATGGCTGGGTTCTGTGGTTGGAGTCCAGGAGAATCGTTTCCTACCCTCAAAATCATTCAGCCAGGCATCTGTGCCAGTGTTAATACTGCTGCTTGTGGCAATGATTGCTGCTTCTTCCCTTCACCTCTCCGTGGTGAGGGTGGAAGTACTTGGCAAGGTGCAGTAAGGCAACTCTAGGTATGTCTGCACTGACTAAACACCTGTGTCTGGCCTGTGGCAGCTGACTCAGGCTTGTGGGGCTGTAAAATTGTGGTGTAGACGTTCGGGTTGGGCTGGGGCAGGAGCTGGCATCTACCCCGAACATCTACCCCGCAGTTTTGCAGCCCGAGCCCTGCAAGCCCAAGTTAGCGGACATGGGGCAGCTGCAGGTGTCTAATTGCAGTGTAGACGTGCCCAAATCTTCATGTATTAAAAAGGCTCTAGCTCAACTGCAAGTTACGGGCTTGAGGCAGGATTTACTGGGTGAGATTCTCGGGCCTGTGCCATGCAGGAGGTCAGACTAGATTATCATAACGGCCCCCTCTGGCCTTAAAATAATCCAGCTCTGTTGCTTGGAGGGGAACAGGAAGGCCAGTACTCCTGAAGAAAGGCGTTAATCTCCCCCCCCCCCCCCCCCCCCCGCTTTCAAATACATGTAAGGGAGACTATCCAACCTAGGGATTCTCCTGGGCTCAGTTCCCATTCTGTGGGCTTTGCTGGAGGAGAGGACAATATGTGTTCCAAAGAAACAGTCTGAGGAGTATAAGATGGAAGCTGTGCACCTTGGTAAGGTTTTGTTGGCTCTTCAAGGAATCTGAAGCTCTATGGATCTGTAATGGAGGCTCTGGGAATCTGGTCTCTTTTGTTTCTCCCTTGGGGATATAGTTATCAGGCAATTATTTCACACCCTGTAGCACTGCAGACATGTCTCTTCAAGTCCAGTCCCTTACCACATAGCCGAGAAAATGTATTTTACATTAATAAAGAAGCCTTTAAAGAAATGCCCTCCAGGCATAAAGCCGATGTGTTTTCTATATATAACCCTCTGTTATTAATACAATGAACTTCTCTTCAGACTCGCGGGGAGGGGGGAGGGAATATGACTTAATCACTGGAGATATGAACGATATGATACTCCTTTTCAGTGCATTGTAGGTCTGACTCCATCATAGCGCCCCTAGCCCAAGTTTCATTTTGCAGCGATAAAGCAGTGCAAGACTCTACAGCAGGTTTATGTGACATGCGTTCCCACGGAACATTAGTATAAAATAAACAGATTATAGAAGCGATCTCACATTGGCTCAAAGATGCCAAGATATATAGATCTGGGCAGAGTGGAATGATAACCAGCATGTATGATTGAAAACTTGCATAACAAAAGCCCCACTGGTGTTCGTGATGGTAGTAAAAGAAATGTTGCTTTAGCTTTGATTTTTTTAAGGTGATTATTGATTTTTGTCTCAGTAATTTGTCACTGTTTATTATATGAGATCTTTTCCCCTCTGGTTCTAAACATTGAGGAATATTTTATGGCGCTGGTGAACCAGACTTGAGCAGCACAGATCCTTGTGAATGCTAAAGTCCCTTGGAATCAAGTCAGGAGTAAATCCCTTCTGTTATAAAAAGTACATAATTGGGCTTTCCTGGCTAAGTTAACCCAGGGAGTAAACTGCAGTTACTCTTACATGGATGTAAGCTTGCACATAATGGATCTAGAGTTTTTTGAATTTTAATTACGGGTATAGCATCTTAGATGTTTCGTTCATAAATGAGTAGGAAGACAAATGAGCAGATTCTGATCTTGTTTACACTGGTATAACGGAGAGCAGAATCTGGCCTAAAGGTATACCTTCAGAGTACCAAGTGCCACGTGTCCTCACTGAGGCCCATTGAACCCATGAGCACTAAGTCCCTTGCAGAACCAAATCCTTCGAGATACAGGACAATATTAAAGGTTGGGCACAAGTGTGAGCAGGTAGAAGTAGAATGGAGATGACTGATGGAAGGTGAATGGAATGGATCAGGTGACGAGCAATTTGGAGGCAAGGGAAGTTATAAGACACACACAAGGTTGTTCCAGACATAGGCGTTGGCATGAAATATGGTACTAAGCCATGACACGGGAAATGAAGTCCTGAACCCTGCAAAGGACTGACTGCCCTCAACTCTTATCAACTTCAGTGGGAGTTGAGGTTGCTCACCAGTGAGCATCTTGCTGAATTGACTCCAAAAGAACAATTAAAGATTGGGAAGTGTGTAGGACATGAGGTAGCAGAAGCAGAGATGTAGGCAGGGGTGGAGCTATCCAGACGTTTGAAGCATGCTTGTATCACCCACATCCATGTGCATACATATATGTGGTGTGCATGATGCATAGAGATTAGAGCTAGCTGAGACTTTTTTCCAACTTTTTTTGGATGGAAAATCCAAAATTCATTGCAAACTTGTTACAGAAAAGTTTCACGGGTTCAGGATGGAATTTTGGGGGGGTGCACCCACCCCTCCATCCCCAAAATAGCCACCTGTCTGGTAGTTATTGAGAGACCGGGCTTGAGTCCCTTCTCGGACTCAGGTCTTTCTCTTTTTCTCATGTGTTTTCATAAAATTTTTTGAATGATAATAAGAATTCTGTTTCATGAAAAGTTGAGGTTTTGAAGTTTATTTTCCAGCCAGCGCTAGTAAGGATTAGACTGTGTGTTTAGTAACTGATATGATTGTATGTTTAGTGTTGCTCTTAACATGCCTAGAGATTGAGACAGACATTTCTGTAACTCTGAGCCAATAAGGATGGTGAGTAGGAGTTGATTCCTAATACACTGGGGGGTAGGCTCATCCATAGGTAATATGAACAGTAACAAACAGTTCTCTTGTTATATCTGGCAATGACGTGGTCTCAGACACAACCCAAGCTGTTTATTCGAGTCACAAAGGAAACCTAATGCGTTTTGAGATTGTTGTACTTAGGAAGCTGTATAAAAAGAAATGGGATGGAGAGAGATGGAAAAATGTTTCCAGTGTGCAAGAGGTTGTCCTGAGCAGACTCTGAGCTTGTAATCTCAGATAATGTCGCCGCTATGCTCACAGCAATATGGCAGAGGGCCTGAATATTTATAGGTCATAGCCAATGTCAAAGCAAGAACTTGGGCTGCAGCTGCTTCTGCTGCTGCCATCCTGATATCACATAGTCATGTTTCTGCATCACCTGGTTAAAAATCAGCATGTCGACAGTCCCCTCTTCCAGGCCCCCTCTCTCCCCCCTCCCCCATCCCTTTCTTTCACTACTGCTCTTCCATGACTCTTTGGAAATGGCGGAGGCCACTTTGCTGGCACTGATGTCAGCTACTTTGCTTGCAGATGCCAGTTTCCCCTGGATGCTTGCAGCTGGTATGATGGGGTTGGCCCTTACCAGAGAAGTGCAGCCAATTTCCCCGTCCCTTTGCTTCCAAGGCCAGTTAGCTAAGGGCAGTGTTTATATCAACTGTGAGAGCGTTAGTAGCCACTTGAGCAGTACCACTGCACCCAGTATGGGACAGGGAGGGGCTCGGTGCCCCAGCCATGGAGAAGGGGGAGCTGTATGGGAAATGTGGCTGAGCCAAGCAAGGGAAGAGGGAACTCCCATCTGCTTCTCGCAGAGGAGAGGAAATAGCACTTTCCCTGCAGACATTCCCCTTGGATATAACCTTTGGCTACACCCATCCAGTCTCCCATGTTCTGCATCCTTGTGTCGCAAAGTAAGAGCCCGCTCTCCTTGTTCACTTGTAACTTGGGCTTGTGATGGGGGCGGGGAGGATCCAGACGTGTGTTTGAATGGAGATGATTATTAGGTGGAACGTGAGAATTGTTGAGACTTGGGGCCACATCCACATGGGATGTTAGCTTTCAGGAAAGGAAAAGATGAAACCAAGCCACCCCCCACATTTAGTGGCTGAAGAAGCAGAATAAGAATCAGGACTCCTGGGTAGGGTGACCAGATAAAATATATGGAGATATAACTATCTCATAGAGCTGGAAGGGACCCCGAAGGGTCATTGAGTCCAGCCCCCTGCCTTCACTAGCAGGACCAATTTTTCCCCAGATCCCTAAGTGGCCCCCTCAAGGATTGAACTCACAACCCTGGGTTTAGCAGGCCAATGCTCAAACCACTGAGCTATCCCTCCCCCCCAATATAGCAAGTGTGAAAAAGGTGGGGGACAGTTTTTCGGGAGTAGGAGGATATAGTTGCGTCTATAAGACAAAGCCCCTAATATCAGGATGGTCTCAATAATATCAGGAGGTCTGGTCACCCTACTCCTGGCTTCCATTTCTGGGCCTGCCATTGGCCTGCTCCGCAAGTTACCTCAGCTGGAATTTTCACATCAAACTGTTTAAAATCAGGTCAGATTTTGTGCAGTGCTGAGCTCCCCTCTGGGCATCTTGACTTCAGGAGGACGTGACTCTCTGCATCTTTGAAAATCAGGCCACTTTTTAAAGTGCTTAAATATGCGTGGGTGGTAAGGGGCTAAATTTAGACAGCCAGGTTGGATCCTGTTGGGAGAGACTGCCAAAGGCACAAGGGATAGTTGGGGACCCTAGCTGCCTTTTGACCTTTGCAAACTCTCCCTTTGACTTTAACCTTGTAACTCAAGTAATTTTGTCCTCATACTTGCCTCGTTAATTAATTTGGCTCCCTGTGACTCAGTTTACACACATTAAGAATTGTCACTCCTATTCTGATCTGCCCCATAGGGGAAGTGGGGATCCCCAGAAGAGAAGCTCTAGGAAAGCGTTTCCTGTGTTACTGCAAAGAACATCTCTGGACAGATGAAATTGCTGATCCCAGAGGAAGGGTAAATTCTCTAGAGCAGTGTTTCCCAAACTTGGGACGCCGCTTGTGTAGGGAAAGCCCCTGGCGGGCCGGGCCGGTTTGTTTACCTGCCGCGTCCACAGGTCCAGCCGATCGCGGCTCCCACTGGCCGCGGTTCGCTGCTCTAGGCCAATGGGAGCTGCTGGAAGCGGCGTGGGCCGAGGGACGTACTGGCCGCCGCTTCCCGCAGCCCCCATTGGCCTGGAGCGGCGAACCGCGGCCAGTGGGAGCCGCTATCGGCCGGACCTGCAGACGGGGCAGGTAAACAAACCGGCCTGGCCCACCAGGGGCTTTCCCTACACAAGCGGCTTCCCAAGTTTGGGAAACACTGCTCTAGAGAGTGTCTTTTAAGAGCAAGAAACGTATTAAGTGCACATAGGGGAATCATCACTGCTGTGTGCCTTGGTTTCCCTACCTATAAGATGGAGATGGTGGGCAGATGTTACTGTGGCAAACTGTTTTGCACTCCTCAGATGAAAGGTATAATGGGAAAGAGTTATAATTGTTCAAGTTTCCTGAGCTGTAGATGGGTAGGAAATGGGATAATGGACACAATGCCTCTTGCTGAGAGTTGCTTATAAATCTTAAAGGAACCTGCCCCTCCTCCCCTTTAAAATGGGTGTGATGGGTTGGGCCCCACTTTCAGGGTGCTTTGTCTTGAAGCATGGGATTCGACTTTTTTCCCCATGTTGTCTTATATTCCATATGCAAATATTACTAGTGGACCCCTTCGAATTCAGCCCCACCCAGTATCTGACCTGACGTCTTCCTGCTGCAGAATGTCTATGGAGAGCTAGCCTACTGCTTATAGTCAGCGTCTCATGGGAGTTGGCCCTTGGCCATGTGTTTGATCCTTTAGGTATGTAATCATTAGAATTTTGGCCCTAGGCTGCACCCTAGATTTGGGGTGCTTGGTTCTGGCAACCACCACTATCACTCCCAAGCATTTCCAGGATCGTTTTTGCTGACTGCAGTGAGGATCCCGATAATGGCTGCTCTTAGAGGCCCCCACATAGCTGAGATTGGTCTCTCCCCAGGCCAGGTGCATTTTGCTGACCTCCTGCAGATGAGTGACCATGGTGGCATCTCCTAACTGTGGTGCACTAGGGGGGCTGCCTGTTATACTGATGCCTAGATGCAGCTCTTGGTACAGTAGACAGGGGGTGCCAAGTCACAAGCACCAAAAAAATAGTGGTTTGGATTCGGGGGAGGACGGTTGCATCTGCAAAAATGATTAACATTGTTTTTCATACTGGAGTCTTTGGATGCTCAGGAAACCGAGGTCCTTATCTTTCACACAAGTAAAGTAACAGAAGTCGGCTATTCTGTTCGTCCATTTTATTGCCAAGAGGCATTTCTTTGGCATAACAGCATCCTGGTGTATCCTAATAGGGTCTAGCTGCCCTGAGAGGAGAGCTGCTGTCAGAATACTTTAAAGTTGGACAGAACATTTCCTGCTTTTTGAGGTATATCAGCAAAGATTCTGATCGCCTCCAGTGGGAGACTATTTTTATACTGTCCAGGGGCTGTCTTATATTATGAGATCGCTATCACTTTTTTTTATTTGAATCCTAACTGCATGTCTTAGGTCCGGATGACCTTAAAAATATCTCTGAAAAAAACAGACCTGTTTCCAAGATGGAATTTTGGGTTGCCTTTTTTTAAGGAGACATGACCATGAAAATAAAAGTATGTTGGATTTCTTCCATGAGCGTGGCAGAGAGCAGCTGTGGTACCCAGTGCTGCATCTTCTTGGCTCTAAACTGATGGTGCATAAAACCCACAAGTGTATTTCTTTGCATTATGTAAATCTTAATTGGCCTATCTCTTTTGAAATTGTCTTGTCAGTAAGTGAAGCTCCCAGCCATTAATTAATCTGTAAAAGATTCTTTTAAAACGTTTGTTTGACTTAATTTTTATTTATTTTTTTTGCAAAGAAACTTTCCGTCGGGGCTCAACTCCTTACCTTTGTGGCTGCTTCTTGAGTCAGTTATGTGACACGCAGCTGGCATGTGAGCCAAGTGTCAGTGTGTTAGCAAGGCCATGAGTTCAGACAGAAAGGGATCGGGTGCCTAGCTTGTCTGATGTGTGCTTTGGTGTGCGTTCTTCAACTGCTCCATGGGAGAGTTGGGTTTCAGTGTTAAAACCACAGTCTCAAAAGGGAAGGGGTGAAAAGTTAGGCCAATGACAACAGGCAATTTAGTTTTGCAGAGTGCACAGTAGCAAGGAGCTCTCCGCACACACCAGCTCCTCCAAAACATATCTACTTCTGATGGGAACTCAAACTAGTACTGAGGAACAGGGGTGAGTTTGAGGGGTTCACCACTTGTGCTGCTCAGTGCTAAGGATGTGCTGGAATGATACCCATGCAGCCAATCAGATTCAAGCTTTGGGGTCAACGTTTGTAAAGTGCCTATGGCAGTTAGGAGCCTTTGGCTTTTAGGATTCCAAGCCTCTTTGTGAATGTGACTTAGGTGCCTAAGTCATGCAAGCATTTCTGAAAATGTTGCCCATGGTCTTACACCAAGGTCTAGAAGGCTTTATGGTTACCTTGCCTAGTGCTGCTCATACAGCATCTGATACTAACACCCTTGATCATGTCCCATAGCCCCTTGCTTCACAAGCAGACAGTCGTTCCAAGGGACTACTTGCAGTGTAATGGCCTGATCCAAAGTCTACTGAAATCAATGGAAAGACTCCTATTGACTTCCCAGGGCTCTGGATCAGGCCCAAACATACTAACAGCTGTGAGTCATCATGGTAAGATCGGCAAATGGAGTAAACAGAATACAGGCTATTAGCTAAGGTGGACAGGGATGGTGTCCCTAGCCTCTGCCAGAAGCTGGGAAGGGTGGACAGGGGATGGATCACTTGATGATTACCTGTTCTGTTCATTCCCTCTGGGGCACCTGCCATTGGCCACTGTCGGAAGACAGGATACTGGGCTAGATGGACCTTTGGTCTGACCCAGTATGGCCGTTCTTACGTTATGTAGGTGATGTGCTCTTTAAGTAATTGTCTCTGGATTTCTCTCTCTTTGTAGGTGAGTGTTTTAACTACCTTGGAGCGGCGATTCAACCTGCAGAGCGCTGACGTGGGGGTGATAGCCAGCAGCTTTGAGATTGGGAACCTGGCCCTCATCCTCTTTGTGAGCTACTTTGGAGCCCGGGGGCATAGGCCACGTTTGATAGGATGCGGCGGAATAGTCATGGCTCTGGGCGCCCTCCTTTCGGCGTTGCCTGAATTTCTGACCCATCAGTACGAATATGAATCTGGGGAAATACGCTGGGGGGCTGAAGGGAGGGATGTATGTGCTGCCAACGGGTCCACCAACAACGAGGGACCAGACCCGGATCTTATCTGCAGAAATAGGACTACCACCAACATGATGTACTTGCTTCTCATTGGAGCGCAAGTGCTCCTAGGCATTGGTGCTACCCCTGTACAGCCACTAGGAGTTTCCTACATCGATGACCACGTGAGACGGAAAGATTCCTCCCTGTATATAGGTAAGACTTTGAAGTTTGTTGAATGCAGTTGAGGTGTTCCTGCTATTGCAGCTCATTCTGTTGTCTGGTTTATCTGGCATCAATAGGAAGGATGAATTTGGGGTTCTTCTCTGTGCTTCTATGTCTGTGAAGGTACCTTGGCTTTGATCTACCAAGAACTAACTAACTACAAGAAACATCTCTCTGCCACTGATCACCATTGTGCCCTCCCTGCCCCTCTTCCACTTAAAATACCATGGCAGAGAAATGCAGGGGTCTTCGCTCTTAGTAGAGAAAGCTGGTGATGTGTTGTCATCCTTTGGGTTGGCAGCCATAATGAGGCAGTGGATGATTAGGAAAGATGTTCTCTTTTCACAGCAATTTCCCATGTCCCTTAAACTCTAATGATATTGGTCACTTGTGGTTGAGCTTTAGCTGCAGAACATCAAAGTATCTTATAAGACAGTAATTAACCACTTATCCAGTGTACTCTAGCTGCCTCCATAGTGTGTTAGTTGACATGTCTAATGATTACTGTATGAAGGCACTGGATCTGAGGGGCATTTCTCCTTGCAAGTTTTCTAATAATTCCTTAGAAAAGCTATTCTGAGCACCCCCCCACCCCCCCCCACACACACAAATAAAGTTATCTTTGTAGAGCAGGTGCTCCTACTCAGCATCTTGTGGAAAGACCCCAGAAAATGTTACCTATAGGGGAGCAGGATGGCAAAGCTGGTAAGTCTGTTGTGATATATGGGGAGTTAGGCATCTAAGGTATGTGCGCAGGGTGGTAAGGAGGAGGGGCCATCAGGAATTTTGTTCGAGGCATTAAATTTGCTGCGTTAACATAACCTTTAAAGAGTTGATGGTTTAATTGATGCTGGGAAAATACTGCCAAAACAAAATCTACTCAACAATCATTTGAATTTCCTCATAAACTTGCTTCCCAACTGTTTTGGTTTTCACTTTTTGCAAACAGCGTTTTTTTGTTAAAATGGCATGAATGTCCATGAAAACTCATTCCTAGCAGTTCAAAATGTGATTATTTGTGCCAGAAGTGTGTGTGCACTCATCCAATCGGGGTCCAGCAGTATCCACGAGTAATTTCTGACCCATCCCACCCCTGCATCACAATTTGATTTGTTAAATACTGTTTATCGAATGCTTTCTTCAGACTGTGATCAATTCATTGAGTAAAAGAGTGAAAATCATTCTCTGAATAAATATGAATACAAAATAAACCAGAAGAAATCTGGATCTGCTTTGTATTTGTCACAAGCAGGAATGAAGGTTAAATTCTTCAGATAAAATACTGATTGTGAATTATTTGCTCAGCGTTGAATTTAGTTGACTTTTTCAGTGATGTCAAATGATAGAATTTTCAGTGACCTTGGCAAAAAGAAGCATATCAGCTCTCAGCAAAGCTAGTTAAGTGTCATGACTGGTTCATTCTCCATTGTGTTACACAGGGAATAACTGAGGGTGTATATTGTCACCGTGCAGTATTTTATACCAACCTTCTCCTATAATAAAGTGTTCACTCTGTAGGGGCTGTGCTATATGCATCCAGGATAACAGGTTTCTGGGATGAGTTCTATAATTTTAATTCAGGAGTAAAGTGAGCACAGATTACTGCCTTAGGAGAGAAACTAATTAATAATGATAGTCCAGACAGTCATCTTGTCACATTAGACAGCTGCAAAGAAATGATCATTTCTTGGCCAAACTATGTAACTTTTGCCATATGGCTCACTTCAGTAATGTGCATATTGTGTCTGGTCTATGATTGAGCTAGGCAAGGCATTTATCTGACTCCTAGGTATTAGTTAATATCTGCTCACCCCTGACTTGACCAGAAAGGATAAGAATTCCTTCAAGAGTGCTCATACAGGGAACTGGATGGAACTGTCCTAGTGTACGTTGTCTATTTCTTTTTATTCATATTGCACAAGAGTGAGACTTTCTGGCCACCTATCTAGTGAGAAACTGACATTTGGGAAATGCTTGGTGTGGGGAAACTCCACCATAATATGGGGTGTGGGGGGAGGGAGAGAGTGGAGCATGGATTTGAAAAGTATTGTGAAACCTGATAGAATTAAGGGAAGGATAAAAAAAATTAGAACTGCAACTGTGTGGGCCTCAGGGCTGGAAATTTGTTACTACATAATACAGATATTGCAGTTGATGGGCCATCCATTCCTGGTGTAACTCCACTGAAGGTGATGGAGAAAAGGATGAAGTTAGACCATTCTGTCTAGGCCCAAAACCTGCAAAGACTTATGCATATGCTTAACTGTGCACTCTCTGTGAATAGTCCCACTGGATCTAAAATGCAAACACTTTGCAAACTTAGTGTATTATAGTCCCACAAAATGTAGATATGTCTTTACATGCACATATGCCATATGAAGTTATGTTTAATTAGCTACCCTTACCACAGCTGCATGTACAATTTGGAAAAGTGTGTGTGCTAGTTAGGGCCCTGATCCAGCAGTTGGATCCATGTGGGCAGATCCTTGTGCCTGTGCTCATCATCATGGACTTCAGTGGGATTTCACGTGGGTCCCGTTACAGGTTTAAGAGTGCAAATTCATGTATGCACAATTTCCCCCACTCCACTTTTGGAAAATCTGACACATGGCGTTGGGAAGAGTGCCCAAGGCTCTGACTTGGCAAGGTACACAAACATGTGCCTAACTTTAAGCATGTGTGTGTTCTCATTGAAATACAGGACTACTCAGGTGGCTAAAGCTAGGCACATGTATATGCACCTTGCTGAGTCAGAGGTGGGGCTTCTTTGGATTTCGTCCTCGCAAAGAGCAAGGGACGATATGCTAACAAAAGGATATCTCATCGGTATGGGCTCCTGCTATGTTGTATTTCAAATTTCTAGAGACAGTAGCAGTGCTTTGGGTTTATGATGCATGCAATATGTTGCTTCCAATCTCAAACAGACTGTTGCTGTAGTAACCAGCCCTAGGAAAATAAGGAGGAGGAATTTTGTGGTAACTGTAGGAATATCAAACCAGCGAGCCCCACTCCATACAAGGATTCTTAAAAGAAAAGACAGTTTTGCCTTAACATAGACAAGGCTCTGCTGTCTTTGATATCTGTTCCTACTAATGACAGGATACAAATGTTTTCATTTCATCAACCATGAGTTCATTTAGCTCAAAGGTTATGACAATAGCAAAAGGAGCCAAAGAGATTAAAAACCCCCAAAACCTGTTAGATCCGTGGTTCCCAAACTTGTTCCGCCACTTGTGCAGGGAAAGCCCCTGGCGGGCCGGGCCGCTTTGTTTACCTGCCGTGTCCACAGGTTTGGCCGATCGCGGCTCCCACTGGCCACGGTTTGCTGCTCCAGGCCAATGGGAGCTACTGGAAGCAGCGACCAGCACATCCCTCGGCCTGCGCCACTTTCCTCAGCTCCCATTGGCCTGGAGCAGCGAACCGCGGCCACTGGGAGCCGCGATCGGCCGGACCTGTGGACGCGGCAGGTAAACAAACCGGCCCGGCCCGCCAGGGGCTTTCCCTGCACAAGCGGCGGAACAAGTTTGGGAACCACTGCATTAGATCATTGAAGTTGTGAAAGGCATTTGATTCAGTGCTTGTTTATTTACTTTTTTTTTTTCTTATCCAACATCATACTGTTTCATCTCTTTCAAACAAATCTGATTTCATCTCAAAAGATTCCAAGCCAGGGAGCAGTTCCAAAGCAGTTTACCTACTTTACACATATGTTTCTCCGTAGTCATCGTAAAGAAACAATTTTGGATGGGGAATTCCCCCCAGGGGAACCTGCGCAGCTTGTTGTTTCGCTACCTTCACTGACAGTGAAGCTTCCCTCATGATATCCATATTTTCTAAACGGTAAATTATTTCTATAAAATAAATGCTAACTTCTAAATAATGACATTCTCTCTCATTACCCCTGCTAACAACCTTTATGATGAGGCATTCTGTGTTTATACTGTTCAGCTGCCCATGGGTCTGATCTTCACTACTGAAGCCAATGGGGATTTTGTTACTAGAAGGATTGGATGCCATATGGGACATATAGTGCAGTTGGGGAAAACATATTTATGTAAGTCCCTGTTTACCATTTTAAACTTGCTGCCTTCTGGAGGAGTGTTTTGTGGTCATAAACCATCCAGCAGTTTAGACATTAATTTGTGTATCCTGGCAAAATGCCATTTTAAAGTAAAATAAGCCATCTCCCTAAATTCCTTCTAGGTGTCAGTGGATTAAGGCATTTTCCTTCACTTCCTACCCTTAACTGTTGCATAAAGTTGCCATTAAAGGCTGCCCCATTTCACCCCAGTAATTGTTGCCTTTTGGAGCTGAGTGAATGACCTTTGTATAGTCAGTGTCTGACTTGGCATAATTAGAGATGAAAGATGCTACATGTATTCGGGAGATTATTACTATCTAAATTATTCTGTTGATATAGAAAATTAAAAGGGACTACATCAGATTGCACTGGCTTTCCATTCCTTTCATTGGGCCCCAGATTGGGCCCTTAATGTATTACGTTTGAGCGGGCCCCAAAATTTGTCCTTCCCCAACATTGGTTTCTTTATTGACACATCCTCTGAATTCAGGATTCCCATCACTTTAAATCTCCCATGGGCTCGCAAGAATGGATCCCATCTGGAAGATGGAAGAATTGCATTAAGGTACTTCCAGAATGCTGCAAAGCAGCCCTGAGCCAGGAAGAGTAGCACCAGAAGCAGGCACACTCCTGTAGTGCTGCAGGGAAAGTAGAGAATGAGAGGAGGGAGAAAATAGGACAGGTCCAGTTAGGCTCTCCTAGTTCCGTCTTCCAAACTCCATGTCCTTGCACCATATGTAGTCACTGACACCTAGGCAAGGTAAAATGCCATCACTGGTGTGGGAGTGGAGAATTGATTTCAATATTATCTCCATCCACTTTGCACAGGACTTGATGAGGCAGGAGGGAATCGAGCCCTTTATTTTCAGTATTCACATTCATTCCTGCAGTTAGAGCATCTTTTTCTTTTCTTTTCCACGTGAATGTGTGAAACTATTTTTTTTCAATTCCCAAGAAGTGCTGATACTCGCCTCTCGTGAGCTCTTGTTTAATTTAAGCACCAGCTCAAGTCTGCTGAGCTGCAATACAGTAGCTTGAATCCTGAAGTCTTCAGTGATAAATGTCAATTTAAAACCCACTCAAATTAGTTAGTGTCAGTCAAAAAGACAGCAACCATTGTGCCTGGGAGAAGCAGAAGTATTTTCTTTATTGACAGGTATTAAACCTGAATATCAGTAACTGTGGCAATGGGTTAATAGCCAGTTTGAAGCATAGGATGCTGAATATAGAAGGGCATCAGATTTTGTGTTCTGGCTACCACTGCTTGGTATTACAACACAAAACGTTGACACGTTTGTATTTTAGAGGTCACTTTAGCAAGCTAAACAATTACTGTGAACCTCAAGACCATATATTTTATATGTTCATTATGTTAGGGCTGGTCAAAACATTTCTGTCCCTTTTTTGATGGAAAATCAGATTTTAAATTAAATATATTTTTGTGAAACTGAGCACTCGAATAAGGGCCAGATTTGTCAAATGAGCTCATCACATCAGTTGAGGTCCTTGAAAATCCGGCCATACATTTTGCAGTATTTGCTACTGGGTAAACAGAGTACTTCTGAAAAGTCTGGCCCTTTGAGGTGGGGCATCTGCCCCACCCCCATGCTAGAGGGGGCTGCAGCAGGCCAGTGCGCCTGCACAGACCGGCAGCCAATTAGAAAAGGGCTTATTGGGAGGCAATCAGGGCCCAGATTGGAGGCAGCCAATCAGGGCCCAGATTGGAGGCAGCCAATCAGGGCCAGGCTCAGTCCTACAAAAAGGCTGCTCAGGAAGGGAGCAGGCAGTCTGTTCCAGGCCTTCGAGAGGGGAAGGTCAGTCTCCAGAGCTGGGAGACTAGCACCTGGGACAGCGCAGCGCAGTGCTGGGCAGGCCTGGGGGAGCAGAACGGAACTCCAGCCAGGTGTCTGCCAGGCTGCAGGCCCTGAGGGGAAGGGCCTAGCCAGTGCGAGGAGCCGAAGGGGAAGCGGCAGCAGCCCAGGGACGTGGACAGACGGAGGGAGAGAAGGAGGGCAGGACGGCTGCCACTAGAGGGTCCCTGGGTTGGGACCCAGAGTAGTAGGCGGGCCTGGGTCTCCCCCTTGCCTTACACCTGGCCGACGGGAGTGGCCGTCTTGGGCTGCAGCAACCCCCTGCCAAGAGGGGTGTGACTGTGGGGGTGCAGTTGCCCATATTGGCTGGGGCGCAGAGAGACAGCTGATTGACACACCCCCCCCGGAAGGGGGTGAGGATGGACTAAGGGGCACTGTTGGAGGGCAGTGGCTCGAAGAGGACGCCCCAAGGTGGGAGCAACGCGGGTCCACACGCCAACCGAGGGTGAGACGACGGACAGGACAGCACCAGGAGGGGGTGCTCCACTGGACTGAGCTAATTCCCGAGGACGACCAGCAGGGGGCGCTGGGTGGTGAGTTCCAACCCTGTCACACCCTTATTTAGGTAAATAGGAGCTGAACACTTGAAAATCTGCCCAGAAGCTCCATTGGAAATTGGTTCCCATGTTTCCTTATGTAACACATTAACCAAAGTATAGTGTCTTGTTAAAACTGTAGACGGGTGGGGCCCCTGAACACATGCAAGAAATGCTGCCAAATTCTGCAGAACTGTTTTTCTTACTTTGTGCAGTATGTGTGTGACTCTTCCCCCCCCCACCTCCCCCGCAAGCAAATTTACTCAGATTTCCATGAGAACCGAAGTAGTTTGTTGGTGCTACTGACAAGTTTTAAAGAAAACTTAATTTCTCACCCAGTCTTGTCCATCTTTCTGAATTTCCCTTCATTTTCCTGAAATGTATGTTTAGGATCTGCACTGTAAAACAAAAAACATTTGCCTTTAGAATGACGTTTCACTGTGTCACTTTTCTCTGCTGGCTGAGTCATTACACTACTTGAATCTCTTTCCTTATGATAACTATCCTTACACCTCCTGTCAACTGTCTGTAATTGACCATCTTGATTATCACTACAAAAGTTTTTTTCCTGCTGATAATAGGTCATCTTAATTAATTAGCCTCTTAGAGCTGGTATGGCATCTTGTGTGTGTGTGTGTGTGTATGTATGTATGTGTGAATATATATATATATATATATATACACACACTTAATATATGTTCCATTCTATGCATCTGATGAAGTGGGCTGTAGCCCACAAAAGCTTATGCTCAAATAAATGTGTAAGTCTCTAAGGTGCCACAAGTACTCCTGTTCTTTTCTCTGCTGGCACCCATTGCTCTCACATTGAATGAGTGGGATAGCTAGGATAGAAAAACTGGGTGGGCCCTGGCTGTCAGGTGGGTGGGCAATGACAGAGAGGCCGCCTCTCCCCATAGAGGGGAAGTATGGTTTTGTGGGGCCCTGGGCCAGGACAAGTGGGGGTCCCTCCCCACCCCTTCCCCCTGCAGTCTCCCCCCCCCCCCCCAACTCGCGCTCCTGCCGGGGAAATGGGCTCGGGACATGGGGGGCTTGCCCTGTCCCCCCATCCGGTGCACCAGGTGCGGGGGCTTGTCCCGTTCCGCCCACCTGCCCAGTGCTCCTGCCGGGGAGTGGGGTGGGGGTGCGATTTGGGTGGGCCGGGATGCCTCTGCATTGAATTTAAGCTCCTTGCCACCATGAAAACTCTGCCCCTCCCTTGCTGAATCTTCCAATTGCTCCCAGCCCCCTCCATCCTGCCAATGGTCTCCCCACCCCCGACCCATCCACGTGTCAATTCCACACAATCACATCAGTACCTTCTCTCCTGTGGCCCTTTTATGCTTGGTCCCACTTCCCTGAGCTCATCCACAAGGCCTCTTCCTTGTCCATATTTAAGACCCTCTAAAATTCCACTTCCGTCATGCCATCTACAGTGACTCTAGTTGGCTTGTCTACATGCACCCTGTTTCCCTCCCCTTAATCTCTATCTGATCGTCTCTCAGACCGTATGAGCTCCTCAGGGTAGGGAACCAGTGATGTATCGGTAAAAAATGAAGCGGGTAAATTCCCCTTTCTGGTATTCCAGGGCAGTGGCCTGGTAGACACTGAGGATGCCCTTATTTTGAATCGGGTTTAGAGTAGGATGACAGGGCCTGAAAGTGCCATTAAAATGCACTTTTGGGTGAGCATAACTAACTAGTAGCTAACGTGCATGGCAGTTGTGATGTTCATACAGCCAGGATGTACTTGTCACAGGAGCATGGGAATGAATAAATGCTTTATCCCTTAAATGAGAAGTGGGTAAACTCCAGATTCTCCAACTGAGATGTTTTCCCTTGACTACACTACTGTAGGGACCATCCCTTTTGAATAGCTGGAAAGCATCCTACATGTTGTGAGCCATAAACATATAATAGGTTTGCTTGTTCCAACTCTGTCGCTCATATTCTCACACACTCTGGGCACAGGCATTGAATTCCCTACGAGTATGTACCGTTTTAAAGGTATGTAATGTTTTTAGCCTTAAGGATTTGACAGTATTTTGTAATCATATTTGCTAGCACTGCAGTAAACTCCTTTTCTGGCTGGTGATTGGAGAGAACCTTTTCTTTCTGCTACATACTCCCCACGGGACATACATTGAGAAGGGACAATGTATTAATGCCAAATGAAAAGGAGAGCCATCCCCCGCTTGAATGCCATGACATCTCTTCATCATTAAAAGGTGTCCTCACATCAGATTCATTTCTCTTCCCCCACCCCCATACTGATTCCGATAAGACTAAATTGCATGGCTCCAGAGGGATATCCCTGCACTGTCATAGGCCACTGATCCATAGATAACCTGCAGTGTGTTAAAATAAATTATTGCGCTTTGGAGGAATCCATGTTGATCTCATTTGCTGTATTTGAGTGGGGCTGGGTTGGTTACACGTGCCCCCTTTTACAGCATGATGCAGGTAGTTAAAATTAAATGGAAACATAAACAAGCGTGTAGCCTGCTTTAGAGGGCCAACAATAGCCAATTAATGGAAATATCCTGACACACTGCAGGCAGGAGAATTGAGAATGGAGGCTGTTAAATGGATGTACTTATTCAATTAAAAAAATATACAGTCATAACTGCTGTGAGCTCCATTATTTTACATCAATTGCTCCAGTTCCCTTAGCCCTCTGCTAATAGCTTTCTGTGTCATGAACTGAATAAACAAAGTGTGCATCCAGACAGCCACAATTCATTTTGTGTTTGGTGGGTAGGTGATGCTGGGATTTGTTTGCATGTTACTTTGGAGTTCTTAAGCATTCTGCAGTTGCTTTTGATTTTGTGCGGGGCTGTAGTACAGTCTCACTTTGAGTGTATGTATGTTGATTTTTATGCTGTATTTAAATGGTTGTCAGTGGGGAGAGTCTCATGAGATGTACCATCCCCATGGAGAGAGCTGCTCCGTGCTTAATTGGCAGGCACACTAAGGAAAATACACACTACCCAGAACTCAGTGGTAAGGTTCCTAGAGGCAATTAAACAGAGGGGCTGGTCCACACTAGGGCAGGGATCGAACTAAGTTAAGTTGGTTCTGAATGCTCTATTAGTCATCAGAGAGACAAGGTGGGTGAGGGAATATCTTTTATTGGACCAGCTTCTGTTGGTGAGAGATGCAAGCTTTTGAGCCCCACAGAGCTCTTCTTCAGGTCTGGGAAAGGAACTCCGAGTGTCACAGCAATAATACCAGGTGGAACAGATTGTTTAGCATGAGTAGTTAGCACATATTGTAAGGGACCATGTGCTAACTACTTATGCTAAACTATCTCTTCTACCTTGCATTTTTTTGTGATGCTAGGAGTTCCTTTCCCAGAGCTGAAGAAGAGCTCTGTGTGGCTCGAAAGCTTGCGTCTCTCACCAACAGAAGTTGGTCTAATAAAAGATATTACCTTGCCCACCTTTTCTCTCTAATATCCTGGGACTGACCCAGCTACAATTAGGTTTTTCGTCTTCCTCTGCAGCATGGGGCACGAGTCACCTGCAGGCAGGTTTAAACTAGAGTAAATGGTGGATTCTCTGTAAGAGAATATAAATAATATTATATTATTAATAATAATATAATATAATTATTATATTATTATTATAACTTGAAGTCTTTAAATCATAATTTGAGGACTTCACTAACAGCCAGAGGTTAGGGGGTCTATTACAGGAGTGGGTGGGCGAGGTTCTGTGGCCTGCAGTGTGCAGGAGGTCAGACTAGATCAGTGGTTCTCAAACTTTTGTACTGGTGACCCCTTTCACATAGTAAGCTGCTGAGTGTGACCACCCCCTTATACATTAAAAACACTTTAACACCATTATAAATACTGGAGGCAAAGCCGGGTTTGGGGTGGAGGCTGACAGCTTGCAACCCCCCCATGTAATAACCTCGTGACCCCCTGAGGGATCCTCACCCCCAGTTTGAGAACCCCTGGACTAGATCCTCATGATGATCCCTTCTGACCTTAAAGTCTGAGTCTATACAGCATACTGTTATTCATCAGGCAGATACCACATAGGCAATAGCAGTGGAACTTCTCCCCTAATGGTACCCTGGAGGGTTGATCTAGGTGTAAATTTGCTGTGTACTATAATTCAACCCTTTTCCTTTGTCATGGCAATTGGACTGAGACCCCTGAACTCGTTTAACAAAAAACACATTTCAGGTGATAAACTTCCAGGGGCCAATTCTGCCTCTGCAATGCTACCAGCGTGGTGTAATGTAGCCATAAAGGCACTGGAACTCGCTGGAGGAGATCTCCTCCAGCGAAAGAGTACAAAGCCCCTGATGAAGGGAGTAGGCCAGAATGAGAGGGGGCTTGTCTGGCATGTGTTAGGGGCAGTATTGCTGTAACTTATGCCGAGGATACATTGGTCCCTATCTGGCCCAGGATTAGGGTGACCAGATGTCCCGATTTTTATAGGGACAGTCCTGATTTTGGGGTCTTTTTCTTATACAGGTCTGTCTCATCTTACGCTGGGGTTACGTTCTGCAGTCAGCGCGTAAAGCAAAAACCACGTATAGTCAAAATTCCATTGAGTGTAATGGCGGGTGGAATCGCCCGCACTACAGGAACAGTATTTAAATGATTGTTTTTCTCTCCTTTTTTTTCTTTTCCCCCCCGACCGCGTAAAGCTGAAATTGTGCATGTTAAATGCGCGTAAGATGAGACAGACCTATATAGGCTCCTATTACCCCCCCACCCCATCCCGTTTTTTCACATTTGCTGTCTGATCACCCTACCCAGAATCTAGGCAAATATAAAGAACGCTTAAAGCCATATTTTGCCCTCTGGGCTTCACCTGCTGTGTTGTCCCTCAGTCCACACCAAGTAGGGTCCTCGACTTGAACGGATGACCTAGAGGGGAGAGCCTCCCTAGCCTGGCATGAAGCCTCTGATGTGAGTCCTCCAAGCAATAGGAGCAAATATAGAATTGGGGGTGGACGATCTCTTAATACTTGTCAGAAAACGTTATCCCACTTGTCCTCAGCCAAATGAGCAAAAGAGAGTTTTCAGAAATTTCTCCTCTCTGTCCTTGTAACCTTGCAATGAGTGATGAGCAGTGAACAAAGTGTCAGGGGCAGTAGTGTTAAAAGATAATCACTGCCTTAACAATTGCGAAATAGTTACTACTCTTATTATATATCCTGACACACTCATGCATGACCAGGGCTGGTATCTTACTGCTACCGGCACTTAACAGAATGTGTACTGATGCACAGAGGTGTGCATCCCTTCGTACCTGCCCTGCCATGTCTCTTGACTGTACCTCGTTGTGAGTGACCGCATTCATGGTGCACAACAATGTGGGTTGCATCATCCCAAACATCTTTGCTTTTGGCTCCCTGTCTATTTCTGTAGGGCAAGGTGTTTCAACTAAGCAAACTTGAAACTGACTCACTGCAAGAACCTTGGTTTATGTTATGCTTCCTGCTGTGCAGTGCACATTTATGTATGTAACACACACATGTATTGGCACTTCGTTATGATTTATTGTCTCACACACACACAGGCCAGGGTCACATACTGAGGTCTGAGAGACTTGTAAGCGATGCCCTCTGGGCTTAGTTTCAGGATCCTGTGATGTCCTTATGAGAATGAAGTCCACTTGCTCTTGTAGCTGGGTGGCATGTTAACCCAATTTTCATCACTTGCCCGGGGCTCCCTACAATTCCTGATCTTTGGCCCACTGTGCGCACACACACTCTTCAGATGCCAGACATGTGAAATATGCCTAACCTTCTCCAAGTTGTTTTTTGGAAAGCCCTGAATAGTACAGTAGGATAAACATAAATGTCAGGCCGTGTTCCCTTGACATATGAGGGTAGGAAGCCCTTGCATAGTTACCATTAAGCTAAATTTTTATCTTGATGGCCTTCCTGTATGCTGGCTTTCCAGTGTAGGTCACTCAGTGTAGGTTCGCTCGCAGCACAGCTGTTAGGAATCATATGCATGGGGGGAGGGGAAAGAGTGAGCTTTTCACACAAACCTTAGAGGGGGAATTAAGGATTGATGACAGATCAAATGGTGGAGGAGATTTCCCCATGGCCTTGAACTCTGCAAGCGTAAGTGGTATCAGACATCCAAGGGGCTGGCTAATCAATGCGGTGGGTTCGATACGTGCACCCGGTGAATGCCAGGGGAATGGACATGACATGAGGCAAAGGTGTTAAAGGGCCCATCAAAACATCTGGTATTCCTTTCATGAGGCCAAGGGACCAAGCGATTACATGGCTGTCGAAACGTCAGCATGATGCCATTAACAGCAAATGTATGGTCATTCCAGGTGGGACTAGGACAAGATAACTAGTCCAGTGAGGTTTTATTATTAGGGGGCACAGACAGCTGCAATTGACCACTAGATGGGACAGTCATGTGTGCGTTGTAGATGGATAAGACCAATCAGTTTCTAGGAAGTACCCCTTACTTTTGTTGTTAACCAAGAGAGACTGGTTAATGGGTGCAGTATGTGGGCCCCTGGTGGGGGGAGGGTGTGGCTGCTTTCTAAAGAACTCTTCAGCGTCCCACTCTGACAGACTTTCCAGTGCTGGGGTCCATACCATCAAAAGCCTGCATAGACTCCTGTGAATCTGGCTCATGATGTTAGCGAGAGACCATGCTGTATATTGCCCCCGAGCTGTGTTAGCACTAACTGACTAGTGATTTAGTATCTTTCAGAGCTGCCTAATCTACCAAATAAGAATGCTTGTCACAGAACAAATGTGCTGCATGTTCCTTTTTTAAAAATAAATAAATAAAATAGTCAGCTTATCACAAATGACAAATCTAGGGAAGTGTTTGCTGGCTCAGACTGAAAAACAATGCAGGACAGATGAAAAAATCCACACCCCTTTTTAAAATGTTATAGTTATATCATTCAGCCTAGACTTCCTGCAATCAGGCTCTGATTTTCTGTCCTTTGATGTGTTTACAGATATTGGGGGGGAGGGGGGGGGAATTAATCAAAATGGCAACTCTACGACAGAAGTGAAAATTGATGAGATGCCTTTCATGTTACTGGTGCATCACCAGGGGTGCTGGAACAATTTTTATAGTGCGGGTGCTGAGAGCCATTGAACCAAACTATAAACCCTGTATCTAATGGGAACCACTTCAAGTCAGGGGGTGCAGCAGCACCCCTAGTTCCAGCACCTATGCACACCATTTCAATTACCCATCTGTGTGGACAGAAAGGCAGATTCAACTGAAAGTGATTCTCCCAAAACAGAAAAGTGTGTGTGAGTGAAAGAGATGCCCTGACAATACAAAGAGGAGGCTGTTCACTGGGACAGAGATGTTGGGCTTGTGGTCTACACACTAGGCTGGGACTTGGGGTCTCTGACAGCTTTGCTACTGTCTTTCTGAATGGCTTTTCCCCCTCAGGAACTGGCCACTGATCTAGCTCTTCACTTGCTATTTTAACGGCACTGCAGTGCTTTGCCAATTTCTTATTGCCAAGATACCACAGATCCTCTAACTGCAGTGCCAATTACTTACTTCAGTTTCCCTTAGGCCAAATTTGGATCTTCTTCCTCAGACCAAACCCTCCATTGACTAGAGTGCAGGTTTAGTCTGAGTGAAGACATCAAGATTTGGCCCTTTCTTAATCGCCCAAGATTTGAGGATTTAAATAGGCTTCGTGGGCAGTTTGCAGCAGGGTCAAATTCTCACTTGTTATAAAGTTTGACTCTGAGTATTTCATGTTAATTAAAGCCCAGGGTAGGATTCAACCTGGAGTAGGAAGGGCAGGATCTGACCCTAAGGCACTCTGATCAAAGCAGCAGGGGAAATTCAACAAGAATGTTTTCTAGATAGGAAAGCAGGGGTGGGGGGGGGGGGGCTTTCTTTTCCACTTGCTTAATTTAGTCATCCTAGTTCGTTTTTAGGTTTCTGACTCTGTTTGTGCGCAGGGAGGGGATGGCTCTTATGAGAAATTAAAGGAAATAAAATAAAAAATTGACGGCTTTGCTGTGGCGAATGTTGTTTGTAATTGCTGCACATACCAATTACCCCCCCCCTCAAAGACCACCTGCATCTTATTAACAATCAGCTAATGACATATGGATCTCTGAATTCAATCAGACTGATCATCCAAAGAATAATATACTAGCTGGAGAAAGCTTGAGAGCTTTCAGTCTTTGGAGCTATCATGAGAGACTGATGCACTGTGGGGATAGAAGTGGGAGGGGGCATGCGGGAAGCGAATTACCTTCCATCAGGAGGAAACTAGGCAGAATATGTGAGCGCTAGTCAACTCTTCAGTGACCAAGGCCAAAGGTTTTTTTTTTTGTTTGTTTTTTGAATCACTCCTTTGGGCCCGGGCTGTGATAACTTATGTTGTATCATAGCAATGCAGCATCTTTTGCAATATGAAAATGTAGTGTGATTGCTTTTTCTTTCCTTCATGCACCTTTTTGACAAACAAATTCCCTCCCCCCTGCCCCCCATAAATGTAAGGATGTTTTACAGCTTAGTGCTTTATGGGAATAGATGGTCTTGATTGATGTCCCCTGTAGAAAGCAGAATGTACCAGTATTTCTGGTGGCAGGCTAGCAGGCAGCTCTCTAGAGCAGTTCCTGTGAGCATGGAGGTATTTCGAGAGGCACAACTGAGGGTAACTGAACTAGCTTAATTTGCAGGAGTTCTACTGAACCTTGGCAGAGAAGGCTACAGTCACAGTTGCGTCTCTTAAATTCGGTAGAGGTACAAGATTCTGTATCTGGTTATAAGAGAGATCTTCTCCATACACGTGCATAACTTTTGATGCTTGTCAATGAGGGCAGTGTCTTGCAATTGGATTCCTGGGTTCTATTTTGACAATCCTATTGACTTGCTTTATAATCTTGGACAATTCTGTAAACCTTTCTTTGTCTCACTTGACCTGTCTGTAAAACATCTACATATAACTGAACAAATGCGGTTTGAGCTGATGGTTTTTTAAAAGTAAAAGCTATTTTCCTTTGTCCCTGAGCCTGCAGCCCTTACTCCGGCAAAACTCCCATTGAGGTACACTTTGTTAGTAAGGATGGTAAATGAGCTTTGCCCGAGTAAGGACTGAGAGGTTGGGCCCATAGCATTTTACTTGTGCCAAATAAGTGGATGAATCCAATTTGCAGCACTCCATGGGACCTGTGTTTATCAGTACAGTCTCCTGGTACACAGTATTATAGCTTAGACAGTGAACTTTGTTGTTTGAGTAACTGCTGACAAATTGTATATTGATCATAACATCTCTGAATGCTGTATATGACCCTCTTTCTGACAGCAGTTCCAATGACATCAGCTAGAGTGGCAAAGTGGGTCACGGTCACTATATAGCCCTTTAGTGATCATTTGTGTACCAATCTAAGATGGCCGCCACAACAGAGAGACGCACAACTAGGTAAACGTTAGCATCTCTGTACACGCTTTGGAGCAGCCAGGTGTCATTCCAGCATTCAAGAACTCAAGCCACTGCCATTAGTGAAAGAACAGACATTTGTAACTCTTAATATAATGGCGACTGATTAACAGAAGTTGTGGGAGGGTCTCGACTGGTTGAGGTATGCATAAACCTCCATAATCAAAGGTATATTGCACTGAAGATGTTAACCCATTCCTTCCTGTTATGCACCAACACGTTGTAAATCATGCAACTGTCCCATTAAAAACAAATACAGCGAGTGTTTTCATATGTAACCCTTCATAAAATGTATCGAAATCACTTTGCAGACATGTAGAATAGTCAGAGAATGTGTTACACAGCAGGGTATTGTGATTCATCCAGGCAGGAAGTGGGAAAACGAGAGAGAGAGAGAGAGCGCACGCAGGCTAAGAGGAATTAAACTTGAAAGATGGAAGAAAGTGTTCCTGCATCCTAGCCCCAGGCACTGGAAAATGGAGAAGGGCAAAAATGTGGGTGGGGTCGGGGAGGAGGAATGGGAGTGAGCGTCCGTGATAGGCTAAAAGTGGGACATGAAGGATATAAAGTGAGATTGAAACCAAAAGTATTCAGTGCCTCAGAGGGAAGGAGAGAATTCCACATAATGGGGCAGTACAAGTGAAAGTTACCCTTAACTTTAGAGAGCTGTGGAGAGGGGACATAGGGAAGCCACAATGGTGGTTTGTTTAGGTTTATAAAAATCTCCCATCACTAGGTCTCCAAGAGCATCCCCAATATTCAATGCCTACCAAAACCTAACGGCATATTGATCAATATTGGCTCGAATCCCACAGTTTCATTGTATTCCAAAGCCTGAGTAAACAGATGAAACTGACACTATGCTCTGTGGTCAGCAAAGCTGGGCTTTGTCAGCCCTATAAGGGTGGTGAATTCCAGCAGGAGTGGGAGGAGGGAGAGGAGGAGAGGTAAGAAGGTATAACATCAGATAGGATACGGTAAAGCAAGTCAACAAAGCACACTGAAATTCAGGAGGCCAATTTTGAATTAAATGTACAGAGCACCAGGAAGCTCATGAAGGTGACTAAGGATGGGGTGGTTCCCTAAAGGGTAAAGATTCAGGAAATCCATGAGTGGAGACTGGATGTGATTAGGCCAGGAATATAAGATAAGAGAGGATTCTAATAGTGGCATAAAGGTGGGGATCAGCATATTTACAGACTGGTGGAATGCGAAAGCCAAAAGAAAGCTCAGGGTCAGGAATTTCTGGCCTTGCACAACAAGGTTACAGTCTGAGCTATGCAGAGCTATAGCAGAGTCCACGATATGGGTCATAAGAACTCAGATGCATCCTGATTTAAATACACTGAACATCTAAGGAGATTCTGGATTATTAAAAATCTGCTAGAAATGACTGAGTACCTCCCAAAGGCACAGCTCCATGCAAGCAATCTTATTTTTATTGAAAGGGGAGCCTTTCATGAATATACAATACATTTGGGTGTTGGGGGGAAATGTCTAGCCACCTTGTTCCCCACGAGATCTCTGCGTTTTCTAAAGATCCCGATTATCGCCTCAAGCCCATTATTATTTGTCTTCCGACAGCGGTACGCAGACACACTGAACAAAGATGCTGACAACTGTGCTAAAAAAGAGTAGCAGCTAATAAGTAAAAAGATCCCAGTCACTGTGAGGCTGCCTGCTATTGACCTCCTGAGCTTATTTCTTGGCTGCCACTTTTGGAGAGGCAATTTTTCTTTAGAATGAAGGTGGAGGAGGAAGGAAATAGATTAAAAAAAAAAAAAAAAAAAAGACCCAGGTGGCCATTTCATTAACTGGGGAGCCTCCAGCTGTGTAACCGGATGCTGTTATGCAGCTACAAGGCAAAACTCATTCCTAACTATGCAACCAACAGTAGTTACTCTTTTGTGTGAACCTGCCTCCTGGGGATGCCATGGATCAGGGGGGAAAAGAAAAGTGACACTTGCCGTATTCTGCTGACCCAATGAAAATGTTGTTTCGTTTGTTCCGGGAATCGCTGTTTTTTGAGTGGAATGTGAGAATTTGAATAAAAGTCCTGTCAGAAACTTGTCAAAATGCACTTCGGTCTGAGCCGAGGTTCCAAGGATGACAGAACCAGCAGAAATACAGTGGGGTTTTTTAACAGGCCAAGTTAGGCTAATACGATTTTTGGTGGCACTAGAGATGGGTCTGAGCTTTAAAGCTCTCCAAAACTTGGAGGTTACTCTAGTGTAGATTTCTACTGCAGTATGCAAATAAATAAATAAAGTCTTGCAAATGATATTCACATGGAAGAAGGCAACAGCGCCTGCACTTAACAGTATCCGCTGGGCACTATCCAGATATTAATGAGTTAATCCTCACAACATCCCTGGATAGAGAACATAAACTCCGGCTCATTTATCCCTTTACTCGCTGGCATTACAGATGGGAAAGCTGAGACACAGAAATTAAGTGATTTTCCTCAAGAGCACGCAACACATCAGTGACAGAGCTGGAATGAAAACTCAGGAGAAGCTCCGAGTCACAGGATCGGTTCACTCTGCCACACTGTCTTCTGTATGAAGTGTATGTAGTAGAGTCTATGTAGATTCTCCAGGTACCCTGCACCAGTGGGACTGATGGTTTCTGGAGGATGAGGAAGTGGTCACAAGAGTGAAGCATTCAGAGGCTCATCATCATTCAGAGGCCCCAAGTCCCTCTGTCTCAATACAGTAACTGCAGCAACTTCACAAGGGGATAGGTAAGTGGTTCACTCCCTAGTGGTACGACCCTGAAGAGCTACAGGGCAGTCAAGGAAACTGATCTACTTCCAAAGCTTTCTGACCCTTTTGCTCTTCCTTCTGCTGGGCTCTATATGCAGTGAAACCCGTTGCTGCTTCATCCTTTGGGATGCTGCCCCTGTGATGTTCGGGTGTCAGTCTTGTGCTGGTGCCCCTTCACTCGGTATGACTATGGAATAACGCAACGCTAACAGCGTGGTACAGCACAGTTAGCCGTACAGGAGCGCTAGGATATGGGGTACGCATGAAGCAATGAAAAGAGGGGGCAGGGTAAATAACAGAGATGACTGTAGGATGCGAGTATTTCCAGGCTCTCAGAAATGGGCCCTCGTTGTTAGGCCCTAGTGTCTCTGACTTCCAATAGGCTTGGGGCCGACCTTGTTCATCGCTTGGCTTAGCGGAGCACCCAGCAGCTGCAGGATGGAGGTCAGCCCAGCGGCATCACTTCTTAGGAGTTCAGCAGCTGACTCGTCGCTTCTCCTGCCAGCTCCTCTTTTGAGCTGTATTGTGTGGCACAAAGTCCATGGAAAGCAGGCGACTGTTATATTTATGACCAAACGGAAGGCTGTAAAAGTTGCACAGCAGGTCGTGTGAGTTCTCTATCTCCAACAGTGGGAGAGTGACCAGATAGCAAGTGTGAAAAATTGGGATGGGGGATGAGGGCGGGTTATAGGACCTATATAAGACAAAGCCCTGAATATCCAGACTGTCCCTATAAAATTGGGACATCTGGTCACCCTGGGGGACTCTGCTTGATCCCTCCCCTTTCCCACGAGACTCCTTTTGAAGATGGGAGGCAGCATGCCGGAGAGTAAACAAACACATGAGCCAGAGCTCCTGTGACACCAGGTGTCTCGCAGGTAGGCAGAGACATCAGAGCACAGACGCGGAGCTCACTGCTGCTTAGGTCAGGAGCTGAGAGAACCGTTTGCCAGGCTGAGAATGCAAGAGCTGAGCAGAGGGAAAGCAAAGCTAGCTCCCATGATATCGCTTCCTGGAACAGTGACACTGTGCACCTCCATAGGGGTCAGAATGCGTTTTACGAACACAAGTGCACTGAGGTGAGGTAGGGAAACGGATGCTGCTAACTTACAGGTGAGCAGACTAGAACACAGAGCCGTTAAAGGTCCAATCCTGCAAGCTGTAAGCATCATCTGCTCTTAGTACTTGATTCTTCACTGTATCTGAGCTCAGCCCAAATGGAGCATATGAGCAGGAGAGGGGGCCTGTGTGAAGCCCATTGAGGCTCCCTGATTCAGGGCTGCTTTTCCCCAGTACGGGCTAGCACTGCAGAAGGACAGCTCTGCTCTACTACACTCCCTCTCCCTGTTCCACCCCGCAGGCCCCTTCCTTCCTCTTACCCCCGTGGTGCAGGAGGCAGCCCCAGCTTTCCAGTGGTAGAGAATTCCCTTACACAGGGGCAGTGGAGTTCTCCAGCTGGTTAAAGCCACTTTGCCTTGCTTACATGGCACAAAATGATAGTGGACTGGAGAACCAAGTCCCTAATTCTCACTGGCTTCAGCAGGAGTTGACTTTGCAGGAGGCACTCGCCACGTGGTAGACCTTGGCCTCAAGAGATTTGCCAAGAGGCTCACAGCAAGTCTGTGTCAGAGACAAGAACCAGAGCCCCCAGTTTCTGACCCCTAGTCAAGTCCGTAAGTACACTAGATCATGCTTCCACCCTGCACACCGTATTCTCGTCCATTTTGGTGCGTGAAGGACTATTACATAGAAACATAGCTGAAGAAGAATGGCTGAAAGACACCAATGGTCTCCCCCTTCAATCCTAATAAATTGATATGCTTACCTGATCTTCGGGGGCAATCCCTGCCCAGTGTTCCAGAGGAAGGTGGACAAAGGTTCCTGCTAACGTCCCCACAGGGAAATGGCAAATCTATCCCTGTGCTTTTGAGTGAGAATCAATATAGCTGAGCATCAGTCACTCTGTTTCTGCGTTGTATTGAGCTGTTTGTTTTCTCCTGTACCTGCTGGTGCACTTAGAAAACAGCTACGTGCTATTTATTTACTATTTGAGTTCTGTCATTGTGTTTAATGTGGTATAACATCTAGAGGCAGGCATGGTCCCTGCCCCATGGTTCTTCCATTCGGCACCAAATAATACACTTCAAACACACACTGCCCTGGATTACCGCAGGATAATAGCCCACTCCCAGGCAGTTCAGATTGCTTGATCACGCTGCTCTGTCTATAGTGGATTAATGTAATTAACGTAAACCCCTTTTGGACTGGGGACCTGTTCTTTGTCTGGCACTGCTCTCCATTTGTACAGTGCTGCACAGGCACACGGGGCTATAAAAACGATGACCATGATCTAATCCCACTGACGTCCCTCAATACCACGGGAGTCCAAATCAATGTCCATTTAGAGGCAAGTTCTCTTCATGGGGGATTTTTAGATTATTAAGAACAGCTAGGAAGGCCTGAGGTCAGGTCAGAGTGATAAAGTGCATCACAAGGAGAAGTGAAATTGACATGCTTTAAATGTAATGGGATCTATTTATGGAGCAAAATTAAAGCTACTAATTGTTATGGGTTTGATTAGAGGCTCTGGTCTACTTAAGGGGCTGTGCAGAGTCTCCCCACCCTAGGGAGCTCCCCAACGTGCAGAAAGGAGCATGCCTGCCACTGCTCAGGGGTGCCACATGCTGTCTCCTGCACCGCCAGCCAGCTCTGCTCGCAGGAGCAGATGGTGGGAGGTGTGTCATGACTTGATCTCCATTAGGAGAGAGCTCTGAGCACCACAGGGCCTGCAGTTGTGCTTGGCTGCTGTGCAGGAGCACAAGACGGTGGGCCGAACGACCCTTTCCCTCCCCTCTGCCTGCATCTGCAGAGCAACTGAGCATGATCTGGTCCTAAGTGTGAGACATAGGGTGCGCCCCTTTCCACTCCCTACATGGCGTTCCAGCTGCTGTAGATAAGGAAGAGAGTGAATTGAAGAGCTGGGCGGAAAATGCCAATGATTGTTTATTGGGAATTCTTTTTTTTAAGCATTTTCTTCAAAAATTTCCCATGGCTTTTTTTTATATGAAAAACCCCCCCACAAAAACTTTGGCTTTAAAAACCCACTGGTTTTGGTTTTTAAAAAATGACTGAATATCAAATGTTTGTACTAGGAAAAAAAAAATCCGTTTTCAGCCAAAAACTCAAATATGAATTTTTTTCCTGCAAAAATTATTTTCAACAAGTTTTTTTAGTTTTGTTTTGGCGGGGTGGGGGAGTTGACAGTTCATGAGTGGCTTGATTCCTGGTGAAGATGTGTCCTTGGCACGTTCTCCAGGTAACCGAGCCTGCCCTTGAAAATTAAGCTGAAAGTTACATTTACGTTTTGCCTGTAGCTAAGAAGCCTGCGTTCTGTCTGAGGGGTCAGAATCAACCACTGAGGGAGCTACTCTAGCCTCCAGGGCTCCACTCAGAAAGAGACTCACACAGATCCTTAAAGCAAAGTCACGGAAGCCAGTGATTTTTTTCGGTCTGTCTGGCCATGGGAATTGGCAGAGCTCCCACACATAAGCTCTCCAGCAGACTGATTTTCCATCCTGCTTCGCACGCAGTCCAGGAAAGTAAAAAAGGCCTTTCTAAAGGGTCAGGCTACAGAAACAGTATGAGACTATAGGCCGATTGTATAACGGACAATATAGACTTGACTTTCAGAAGCAGCCTCTGATTTTGTGTCCACAGGGGTCTCGCTACCTGATCTGTGGACATAAACATTTCAATGTCTCAAGCAATGGCATTTCCCCACCATTTTCCCTCACACGTGAGCCAAGCAGGCTTGAGGCCCACCCATGTCCTGTGGATATATGGAAAGGGTGGCCATGGGGCCCAGGGTACAGTTGGGACAGAGACACTGAGTGGAGGAATGTTTCTCTTTTGGTTGAAAAGCCCAGCATTTAAGCTCAGAGCATGAGGATCATTGTTTGCAACAAAATAAGTGTCCTGGTAGGTCACATTTTTACACAGCACAGACCCTGCTGCCTTCCCAACCCTTGTATCTGTAACTCGCTTGAAAAAATTGCTGACGTCTGCCTGAATGCCGATATCTCCTTAGCCTTAATATCGCAGTTTAAGCTTAGTATCTGAGCTTCACAGTGCTGCCAAATGCAAGCCGCTGTCACAGCAGTTGGAGAGATCCGAGCTTTTAACTCACTGGCTTTTTAATGTTCCCCTCCCCTCCCTCCTTTCATGTGCTCCTGGATTGTAGCTGCCGCTTCAATTACTGATTTTTCTAATTGGCCTACGATTTTCAATGGTGGTCGTATCTCCTGGGCTGTAATCTTATCAGATATTGCACGCTAAGTAGGGTTGGGTCTGGCCAGCAATTGGGTGGTGCTGCCATTTCCTTCCTTGTCACTTCCTCCCTCATTCCCTCCAGAATAAAAATTAGGATGTGTTAAAGCGAAGGATAGGGTGAGAGAGAACTCTACTGGCTCCTCTGCATCCTCTTTGCTGCTTTCTCTCTATCTTTAACCCCCTTACCTTTTTTTTTCTTATTGTGTTCTTCTGCAGTTACTTTCTTGAGTAAATCCCTCCTATGCAACATTTTACCTTGTTTTTATTCTCTCCTTTGTCTCTATGGTGTCTTCTCCTCTTCTAGGGTAGCTTCTGCTGACTGCCTCTGAGCCCTTCTAGGGTTTTATTTTTCTCTTCCCATTTCAGTGATTCTCTTTATCTGAGGGTCACCTAAAGTGCCTTTCAGCATAGTACATCAGCCCATCTCTCTGCCTTACTCATTCATTTTCTCTCTCATTCATTCAGCGTCCTTCTCCACCCAGAAACAGGATCTCTTTTGTCCCCAATGCACACCTCTGGTTAATAAATTTGGACTCTGACAAACTGATGTTTAACGAGGTAGTCCTATAATTAATGGAACCCTCTGAGCTCTAGTCTGATGTAGAGATGGGCCCGAGCTGCAACCTTTTAGATACCAACTTTCACCCAAACTGGTAGCTGGATCCGTGGCTTTGGTCTGGCTCCTTATAGAATTTGTGTCATGTGAAATTTGGATCTATCAGAATTAATAATAGTAAAAATTTTTTGCAAGGAACATTAACCATCGCGCTTCAGGAGTTAAGCCAATTGTTTAGATACCAGGATGAGACCTGTCTGGGAGATTATCACACATCTGCCTTCTGGAAGGCTCTTGGACCATCCTCTGAAACATCTGGGGCTGGCCCCTGACACAAGCAGGGTAATAGATGGACTGCAGGTCTGATCCAGTCTGACAATTTCTGTCCTTACCTGAGCCTTCCCAAATGGAGGGTTGTCTGAGGCGGAGATTTGGGGCCAGCTCCTCCTTTGTTTGATTAGATCGTAGTTCAGTGCTGTGTTGCAGATGCAGCAAGAGTTGCCAGTGAGTACTAGAGCTGAAAAAGTGGGGAGCCTTAACTTTTGACTGAGCATGTGAGAGGAAGGAATTAATGCCATGTCATTTTATTATTACTTTTTCTTAACCATTCATTCTGTGCACCTTATTTAGGGCCTGATTCAGCTCCCACTCCGCCTTTTCTCCCCAAACTTCAGCAGAAGTGGGACTGGGCCCTTGTATCCTTTCTGATGACTAGACAACTATTTTTTTTTCTTGAAAACTCACTCGCTTTATAATGCTATGGCTCCAACAGCCCAGTTCACAGCTCCCTTGAAGACAGCCATAAGCTACCTCTGTGTAACACACACCTTGCTTTCCCAGGTGGAAGACTCCTTGAGCAGCAGAAGCTGTATTGAAACTCGCTGTTTTACCCCCGAGGTGTGGTGGATCTCACTCCACTGCTCAGCCACTGATTTTAAGATTGATAAAGCTTATGCATCATGTCCTGGAGCAGCAGTTTGAAGGTATGACATTCAGGACTAACTGGTATGGACTGGCTCACTCAAGAGCTCTCTGCTGTTGCCAGCAAAAGGACAGGAGGGGATGAAGTCAGTATGTTTCTGCCTAGAGTGCTCAAGGCAGAATTTGCCCTAGGAGAGCAAGGGCAAGCAAAGCTCCCGTCTCTCCCCTCCTGCACTTTGACACTCGTTCAGTGTCAACAGTAAGAGCTTGGAAAATAAATTTTAATTTCAGCTCGGAACAGCTATTAAAATGTTACCCGCTGCAGGAAGGCTCTTTGAGGAGGACAACAGTCTTCATTCATGTGGAATAAGTGCTGAATAATAGAGAACCGTAGTGTTTCTGTAAAAGAAAGTGGCATTTACATCAAGTGTAGATGTTTCAGAGGTGGAGGGAAAACAAACCCAAGCCTGGAAACGGTGGGCAGAATTCACATGGAAACAGAATAGCAGCTTCTTACTTCTGGTTGGTGAGGCCACTGTACAGGCCAGCAGTTGGAGCATGAAGTCATGCCTGCCTCACCTGCTGTGGTGGATACGCCTGGAAATACTTCCCCAAAAACTCCCTCTCGCACAACCCCTCTATTCAGTCTTTCTCCTCTTACCTTTAGTCCAGGAATCCAATTTGTAGCTGCCTCCCCTGCTCCCCAGCCCAATTTACCCTCCCTCTCCTCTTGAGCTAATTCACATTACATGCTTCTTCAGAGGCCTCTGGCAGTGTGTGAGGCATTTCAGATGTTCATTTGTGGAAAGAAATGTGTCCTGAACAGTTTATAGGCTCCCCGCCCCCTTCCTTTAATGCGTTGATTCTAGGAATTGGTATTGCCGCCCTACTGTTACCTACTGTTGAACCCTAGGGGAACTCTACATTCCCACCCCATTGTCAATGCTAAGAGTTTATGGTGTGGTTAGGATCTGCAAAGTGACTCTCTGAGAATAGCCCCTTCTTACTCAAAGGGTTGTTTCCTGTGTTTCTGACTCAGATCTTGTTACCTTATTGACTAATATCTTTTTGTGGCGCCAGTACAGCTCTGGGCGTGCTAGCTGGATTCTCTTCTGCTCATTCATCCTCAGCCAAACATCCAGCAAGTTCCACTTGCAATGTCTCAGTGACTGGTGGTGATGTAGGGGACAGGAAGATCAGGTTTTCAGCTCCCAGGGGAAATTTGCTATTGGAAAAATGTTAGCTTTATTTGACTCGTAAACAGAGCAAACATGATCTGGAAGCCGCTGAGAGAGAATGGATTAGAAGGTGCACAAGGTCAGTTTTCTGACTATCACTGAATTTTAATTTGTGGTTCCTTGCTCGAAGTCACAATTTACTGGCACCAGTATCATTTTCACCATTCCTGATGCCATCTCCTACGTGCTGCTATGTGAACTGCCCTAGTCGACTCTTGACATCTGCACTTTGATGCTGATAGGATCAGCCTTTAGTCTAGAAGAACCTGTCGTGCTGATTTAGCACAGCTTTTTGTGTTGCATGTGTGTTTCTGTCACTGTGAAAAGAGGACAAAGTCCTAGTGGTGTGCGGTTGGTTAAGGGGTTCAGGGGAACCTTTGCTTCACTGACGAGGGCTGCTGTGCAAAGTTACAAAAAATAGGGCACCATTGGAAGGGAGGAGGACAGAAAAATGAGGTTTGGGTCTTGGAGAGCAGGAGATCTAGAAACTTCGCTTGTTGCCAATCGTGGGGTTGTTCAAAAACAGCAAATACTTGTTTGCAACACTTGATGATAAAGTATTCTCCATTTTGTGGTCTCAGGGTATTACCCATCTGGCACTATGGACATATGCGATGCTGTGTTATCATGCACAGCTACCAAGGTCTTGAGAAACCAGGCTCACCTGCAGTGGGACAGAGAGCCTCTCCACACAAGGGAATGAGAGCCTTGTGCTGAAAGCCTGGCACTAGGCATCTGGGGAAGGGAGTTCCATTCCCAACTCTGCTATGGACTTGCTGGGGCATATTCTGTGCCAGTGTAAATAGATGCAGCTCCATTGATTTCACCCATTAACACTAGCAGAGAATTTGACCTGCTGGGTGGCTTTATGCAAGTCACTTAAGGTATGTTTACACTGCAATTAAAAACCCATGGCTAGCCCGTGCCAGCTGACTTGGGCTCGGGCTAAGGGGCTATTTAATTGAGGTGTAGATGTTTGGGCTCAGGGTGCAGCCAGAGCTCTGTGACCCTCCTGTGACGGGTTGGATCACAGAACCCCCACTTGGGAGCTGCCACCTGGTGTGCCAAGACTATTTCTATTCCTGTTTTCCCTGCCAGCTCAGGACTCCAGCACTCTGTCTTGCTGAGCCAGACACTCCCGACTGCTCCAACACAGACCCAGGGTCTGGATTACTTGCCCCAAAGCTGCAGGTTTACCTGAGAACAGCTCACAGAAGTGTGCTTGTCTTTAGCACTCAGATGCCCAACTCTCAATGGGGTCTAAACCCACATAAATCTGTTTTACCCTGTATAAAGCTTATGCAGGGTAAACTCATAAATTGTTCACCCTCTATAACACTGATAGAGAGATATGCACAGTTGTTTGCTCCCCCAGGTATTAATACATACTCTGAGTTAATTCATAAGTAAAAAGTGATTTTATTAAATACAGAAAGTAGGATTTAAGTGGTTCCAAGTAGTAACAGACAGAACAAAGTAAGTCACCAAGCAAAATAAAATAAAATGTGCAAATCTATGTCTAATCCAACTAAATACAGATAATCTCACCCTTAGAGATGCTTCGGTAAATTTTTTCCTCAGACTGGACACCTTCCAGGCCTGGGCACAATTCTTTCCCCTGGTACAGCTCTTGTTCCAGCTTAGGTGGTAGCTAGGGGATTCTTCATGATGGCTCCTCTCCTCCCTCTGTTCTCTTCCACCCCTTTATATATCTTTTGCATAAGGCGGCAACCCTTTGTCCCTCTGGGTTTCCACCCCCCCTCACTGGAAAAGCACCAGGTTAAAGATGGATTCCAGTTCAGGTGACATGATCACATGTCACTGCAAGACTTCATTACTCACTTGCCAGCACACACATATACAGGAAGACTCACGGGTAAAACACAGCCATCTGCAGACAATGGTCCTGGTTAATGGGAGTCATCAAGATTCCAAACCACCATTAATGGCCCACACTTTGCATAATTACAATAGGCCCTCAGAGTTATATTTTATATTTCTAGTTTTAGATACAAGAGTGGTACATTTATACAAATAGGATGATCACACTCAGTAGATTATAAGCTTGTAACGATACCTTACAAGAGACCTTTTGCATGAAGCATATTCCAGTTACATTATATTAACTTATTATCATATTTTTATAAAACCATATAGACTGCACAACGTCACACCTCCCACCTTGCTGGGTCCTAGAGCCTGAGCTCCATCAAGAACCCGAACATCTTCACTTAGCCCGAGCCCAAGTCCGCTGGCACGGGCCAGCCACAGGTGTCTAATTGCAGTGTAGACATACCCATAATCTCTTTCTGCCTTAGCTTTCGCCATCTGCAAACTGAGGCTAATAAATATTTAACCCTCCGCATAGTGGTGGAGTGAGATTTAATTCCCTAATATTTGCAAATACACCTCTACCTCGATATAACGCTGTCCTCAGGAGCCAAAAAATCTTACTGTGTTATAGGTGAAACCGCGTTATATTGAACTTGCTTTGATCCACTGGTGTGCGCAGCCCCCCCCCTCCTCCCCCCGGAGCAGTGCTTTACTGCGTTATATCCAAATTCGTGTTATATCGGGTGGCGTTATATCGAGGTAGAGTTGTATTCTTTCTATTGAAGTTTGCCACATGAAGGAAAACACTATAGCCCCGGTTGTGGGTACGGGATCAGCACAAAAGAGGGTTAAACAAAGGAATGGCAGTATATCTACAGGGCATCTACCACGTCCTAAAGACTCCCTAGTCCAGGGGTAGGCAACCTATGGCACGTGTGTCGAAGGCGGCATGCGAGCTGATTGTCAGTGGCACTCACACTGCCCGGGTCCTGGCCACCAGTCTGGGGGGCTCTGCATTTTAATTTAATTTTAAATGAAGCTTTTTAAACATTTTAAAAACCTTATTTACTTTACATACAACAATAGTTTAGTTATATATTATAGACTTATAGAAAGAGACCTTCTAAAAACGTTAAAATGTGTTACTGGCACGCGAAACCTTAAATTAGAGTGAATAAATGAAGACTCGGCACCCCACTTCTGAAAGGTTGCCGACCCCTGCCCTAGTCAGTCGACCTTTCAGACTCCTCTCTTGGAAGCCCTGCCACCTCCTTTCTGCTTTGCTTGTAATTACAAGAGACAACCGCAAGAAACTGTCTCCTGCAGCATGTCAAGATCTAATCTGCTGGGTATCACCGCACTGCTCCACAAAGTGCCCCAGAAAGATTTATAAAGTGTAAATATTGTACAGTATGCTGCACGTGCAGCAGCATTGGGGCCAAGCTCAGAAGAGGTGAGCTCTGCTCTCCACAAGCCATCTAGTATTGTTCTTTTGAAAATCCTTGTCTTAGAGAGAACTTCATCGATAAATAATAATAAAGTAATTACAGAAAACATGAGTCACAGGTATGGCACTGGGGCCACATTAATAGTGTAAATGTTCTTGCACAGGATTGTGGAGAAAAGGCTCTCTTGTAAAATCGGCTTTTTGCTTGTCTCTGTTTTCCGTGCACTTGGAAACTCAGGTTCTTCACGTCAGGCAGGAAATCAGACGCTGAAATGTAAAGGCTCCAGGTTATTTGGACGCCGCAGAAAATAACAGCGTTGCTGTACACCTGTTAGCAGTCATTCTGTGTGCCTTGTTAATGTAAACATGGACCACTGCTCTCAGACAGGGCATGTTTGTTTAGGGGCTAGTGTCAGTTTCAGTTGCCAGGAGTTCACGAGGACTTTTCCCCCTCTTCTTCTTTGTGTCTCTCTCACTGCATAGAAACCCAAGAATTGCCAGACTAGCTCAGATTCACGGTCCATCTAGTCTTCTATCCCAGTGCTTCTCAAAGCTGGTCCGCCGCTTGTTCAGGGAAAGCCCCTGGCGGGCGGGGCCGGTTTGTTTACCTGCCGCGTCTGCAGGTTCGGCTGATCACGGCTCCCACTGGCCGTGGTTCGCTTCTCCAGGCCAATGGGGGCTGCGGGAAGGGCGGCCAGCACATCCCTCGGTCCGCACCACTTCCAGCAGAAGCAGAAGCACTTTTCTATCCCACCTCCACCAGAGCTCACCACCAGATGCTTCAGAGGAGGGTGCAAGACACCGTAGGCCAGCTTTTCAAAGGTATTTAGACACCCAAAGGTGCCAGTGGGCATCCAGTGGGATTTACAAATGCACCTAAGTACATTGGGCACCTGGCTCTCATTGAGATCGATGGGAGTTAAGCACCTAACCTGTTTAGGCTCCTACTGGGATTGTCAAAAGTATCTATTTGTATCTTTAGGTGCCTAAATGCCTTTGAAAATGTGGCGGAACGTATCTTGCCCACAGTAGACCACCATGGAAGTCTAGGTTGAGTAAAAGATGGTTTTCAGCTGAAGCGTGAGGTTTTATATTCCTTCCACAATTAATCTTTTAGCATTAAGTTCAGGTTTTGAACACCCAAAAATATAAAGCAAAACTGAGTCAAAATTCTCAGATGGGCCCTGTTTCTAGTAGAAATTAGGCACTGAGCCATGTTTGCCAAAAAATGGAGAAGACCTCACCCAGCTGGTTCTGGACCCTTGGTCTTTTGGGGAACCGCAAAGAACCAAGCACATTCCAATCGTTTAGCAAGTATGTAACACCTCTGCGTCTCTGCTTCCTGTGGTATTTTATATGTAACCTCTCCTTTCATTCGGATGACACCCCCCCCCAAAAAAATCCTTAAAAAATGAGGTTTTAATGACCAACGAAATATTTTTCAGAAAAAATAAATTTTGCCAAAAAGAGAACCCTTTTTCAATCAACTTCTTTAAATGAAAATTTTTCAAAATTTTCAAAATGTTTTGTTCTGAAATTATGGGGAAATCCCACTTTCTCTCACTATTTAAACCTTTTCAGAAACTTAAAAATATGTGTTTACCTCAATTTCCCCTCCCCATACTTTCTTTTTTTATATCTTCATTTCTTTCCCACTGGAAAAAGGAGGAGGAGACAATTTTTTAAAAAGAGTAGGACTTAGCCCATTAAAACAAAACAAACAAACAAAAAATAAAATTTCACCTGAAATTAAAAAAATCTTTAAATTTTTCATTAAACATACTTAGCTATTCCAAGCACCTCTAGCTAATAAGTCCTTCTGATTCCATCACCTAGCTTAATATTTGGTGAACTGCCACAAATTTGTTAAACTCGAATCAAGAGAGTAACATTTTTGAGTAAAATTTGTACTGGGCAAGGGAGTAATAATAATAATAATTGGAGATATACCAATCTCCTAGAACTGGAAGGGACCTTGAAAGGTCATTGAGTCCAGCCCCCTGCCTTCACTAGCAGGACCAATTTTTGCCCCAGNCAAAATTTGTACTGGGCAAGGGAGTAGTTTTCAGATAAAGAATTGCAAAGCGGATATGGTAAAGGAATATGCGTGTGTGTGTGTGTAATCATATGGGCAAAGGAGTTACAGCTTTATATACAATAGTGATGGCTTTTTAAAAATCAGTATAGAGAAAAGGCAGAGCCACAGATTTAGCCTTACACCTGTATTGCTCGTGTAGTAAATATTTGTGTAAAAGATCAATACAGGAGCCTACTCAGCAGTGTAAATCCTGTGTAATTATTGAGCAGAGAATTATAGTTGTCACATATTGATTTCCTTCTGCTTTGCCAAACCTTCCTGCTTTCCAAATACCTGATTCACATTCCTCAGGGCCAGCATTACACAAGTGAGGAAGGACTGTGTATGCATGTGAATCAATATCTGTAAANAAGTGTTTGTGCACACATGCCTACACATACATACAGTGTATATTCCACCTGAGAGTACTTACCCAGCTGATTTGGAAAGTAGAATCTCCATTCCATGGGAAATTTAGGTATGTCAACATTTTGTTTTCATCCTGAATAAGGACAAAGTTAAAATTTAAAGTCTTTTGCAGATGGAAAGTTCCGAAAAAAATTAAATTTGGAAATGTTGAAGTGCTCCATTTTGGCTCAGATCAACATTGAACTGCATGAGTTTGAGGTGCTGCAGTAGCTCATGGCAGTTATAGTTCTGCTCCATGGGCAAGGCTGCCTATCGCCTCCTGTCTCACTGAATTGTGGGAATCCCATGACTATAGAGTATCCAGGGAGGTGTAGTCTGGCAGGGCAGCCTCACCCATAGATGAAAACAGGGACATGGGGCATTGAACCACAACTCCCATGAGACACCACATCAGTTCACACAGACACAGATTTTTGTTGAACTGACTCAAAACTAAATATTTCAGTCCTGTTCAACATTAAACTTTTTATTTCAATTTTCCTGATTTGGTCGCGGGGGGAACCCTGGCAAAACTGAAAGTTGCCGAAACTGCATTTTCTGTTGAAAAAACATTTTGATGGAAAACTTCCAGCCAGCTATACTGGTGGCTCATGCTCACTGCAATTAAAATTAGAGAACGTTCTGAAACGCATTAGTAGAAATGGGTCTGTATTAGGCTTCAGACAGGGTAGGGTTTTGGCAAGTTCTCCTTGTAAAATTTGGAACACTCATGACATTGTCTGATTTCTAAAGATCTCTGCCCTCTTGTGCTTCATTCAATTCAGTTCAGGCAGGCAAAGGCCTTTTCTATTGTGATAACCAACTCTTACCCAAAATTATTGTGGTGGGTTCAGATCTGGAGGTTAGTGTGAAGCTGGATTTGAGGTTCTGGCTCAGGCCTGTCTTTCTAGCTCAAAATAACAGCATCAATTGCTCTCCTGAAAAATATTGTGTAATCAGCTGCCACGTTCTGCCCCAGAGGTGGTTGCAATTCAGAGGTGGGCAAAGCGATACATGTATATTGTCTCTAGAGCACTATGGATCTTTAAGATGGCATTTTTCTCCAGCTGTATTGTTATGCTAACTTATTTTTAAGTGCAGTAAAATAAAGAACAGAATAAGGGATTTGAAAGCGATTAGGAAATCACCTTATTTTATAAATATTCTGGAAAGGGAAGTCTTGGACCTCATCACCCAGAGTCATGGGACCTTCACATTGCATGAGGAAACAGTTTTGGCTCAAAGCTACTCTGGAGAATGTTCCTCTCCATTCTGAACACTGGGAGTGTCAGCACAGGTGTAAGCCTAAAACCCAGATCCTAGCAGAGACTTAAACCCACAGCACTCTGGTCCAGGAGCAAGAAGGCTCATGTGAGCACTGTTCATTTGTGGCAGATCAAAGCCTGCATGCTTTGCCTGCTGAACAAGAGACGCTTGGCCTTCAGCTTCCTTACACTTGTGAATGGTGCCCAATCCCCTTTAAGATGCCTGCTGATGTAGCCTCTCCTGCAAAGCTGCTGTTTCATTACTCTGCAGAGGCATTTCTCTTTTCTGGATGGCTTGAGTGCTTCATGATTCTGGCACCTTTGAACATTCCAAGATCATTACTGCCAGGGCTTTTCTGGAAGCCACTGAACAGGGCGCTGTTTCAGCAATAAATGCACTGACATAGAACTGATGGAATCCTGGTGCTGCCCCTGGAAGCATTGGTGCAGCTCTAGTCCTAGGGGATGCAGTAAACTCCTCCTCACTGGCCTTCCCGACACCCATATCTTGCCTCCATACAGATGCAGCCTCTGCAATCCCCTTCTGTATCCATAGCTCTGAGGCAAAAACTGCTCTAAAGCTTTGGACCAAGGAGGAGAATCCTTTGGATGTACAAAGTCACCTTGGCAGCAGCTATGCCACTACTACTTTCAGCTGCAGGGGTGTGTGTCTGTGGCTAAATGAATCTTGAGGCTGTTGGGAGCGGGCACAGATTAGGACAGCTCTGAGGTTGCTCTGATCTGCTTTGGGGATCAGTTAAGTGCAGAGCAGACTTCAGGATCAGGGAGATGCAAAGGGCTTCTTTGCTCCCTCCCTCCCCTCCTCAGCTGAACCCAATGCTCCCTGAGCAACTGCTGCATCCATGCCGCCACCTGACAGCTTTGGCAGAGCAGTGATTGGCAGGCTGTGAGCCTTGTGACCTGAGCACCACAAGATGTGCCGTCCACGGAGGGCCAGAGTCAGTGCTCCTGAGGTCCCTGATTGGCCCAGGCACACTACTTAAGCCTGGAGGGAACACCAGGAAGATGTCTGTGCAACTAGGTGGCTCCCCAGTTGGCTTCCACAACAGGCCTTGCTCCTGTCCTGCTCCCATTCTGCTCCTTCCATGTTCCTTTCCTGGCCTAGTCCACTCCAGCCCTGCTCCCTGGCTTCTGACTCTGGCTCCATCCACTAGGCCTGGCTGCCCACACCTTGGCAGTTACACAAACCCCATAATAGTTGCTTAGTAGCAATGACTTACCAATATAGGGCTAGATTCCCAGTCTCCCTCACACCAATGTAAATCCGGTAGCTCTGCTGATTTACTCTGGTTTTGAACCGGTGTAACTGAAAGCGGACTTTGGCCTAGAACCTCTCTTACATCAGGCCCTGGCATGCAGCGGTTGACATGACTTATTTGTGGAAGGCAGTTGACTTCTTAAAGATGAGGAAGGAGTTGAACAAACGGGTCAGAGCAAGTTTTCTAGGCAGCTCTTGTGATTCAGTCAAGCATTGCCAAATGCCACCGAAAGAGGAGAGGACCCGCTTTGCGTCGTCGTTCATAGCCATGTTCGCTGCTCGTTAATGATTACGTTTGTTTTCAAGTGTAAGACTTTATTTTGATGCCCTGTTCCCTCACCACATATAAAATAAGAAGTTGGTTTATTTTTTTATTACTATTGTTTATTCCATTTGGCGGAGTGGCGGTAACCTCGTAAAGAATTCAGCCATTGTAAGTATGGTTCGCATTGCATGTCATTCCCAGAGAGGAACTTCCCACGTCTGAAGAAAACAAATGTTACCCTTTTTACACTAAAACACAAATAGATCCCAAATTTTCCCCCCTCAGGCTGCACCAAATCAAAGCTGCATCATTGCTCTGCTGGTTTCTATTTACCAGTATATTTGGGTGTAAGCTGCCTGCAATGGAGAAAGCCAGGTCAAGGATGAAAATCCTTTACTAATCCACTGTCTGTTTAATTCCAGCTAACGCCTCCCTCCTTTCTGCCGTTTACCTCTGCAGGGTCAGCTGCCTGGGTGCTGTATTAGGCTCAGTCATGCACTGTCACTGAGGGAGGGAGTTGCCACGTTTTGTTCTCATCCTGATAAAATGCCATGTAACTCCAGCACAGTCATGAGAGCCTTCTCCTTTGTAGCCTCCGCTGTCTAGAACAGCCTCCTGCTGTCTCTCTCTGCGTCACCAACTCTCCATTTAACCAAAGGCTGCAGCAGTGCCCGGTCAAAGCAAAACCAATCTAGATTTTGGCTGCAGAACCCCACATTTGCACACTTCTGTCTCAATATATAAGTGCATCTGCCTCCCAGCTAACCCGCACACCTGCAGTGGCTGTGGCCGAGTCCATTGTACTGCTGGCGTTTACTCTTAATATTCACCGCTTTTCAGATCTCAGCTGGACACCTTCATGCCAGGGCCGCTTTGTTTTTCCTCTGGTTATTATTTAGCACTCGTTTTCAAACATGGTCACTTAGACTGTACCCACAAGCCCCACATTTGTGCTCAGAAATGGGCACTTGGGCAGAGTGGGGGAAGCACTCCATAGGCTGTCGCTTTGGAAGACTAGGCCCCCCACTGTAGCACTGGGCTCTGTAGAATGTTTGGGAGGCAGTTTTGTTTTCTAAA
>QXTE01000017.1:9255719-9426221 GCA_003942145.1 Platysternon megacephalum
AAGAGACGGCCCCGGTGTTTGGGAAAGTGGGAGGTGGAGAGTCTGGTGAACAAGCATAGAACACTTCAGTCTTTGTCCCCTGCTGGAAAAGGCTTCAGCTGGCTTTAGAATCACTAGTATGGAACTTCATTTTACAAGAGCTGGAAATGTCAGAGGTTTTGTAGAGAGATAAAAATGGACACGAGACCAATTAATTTCAGAGATAATGCACCCCCCCCCCAAAAAAAAAAATCCTCTCCCAAATCTGTCTCCTAGGTTAATGGATAGCATAGGCAACAAACACTTGAACTTTGTATCTTGGAAAGTCCAAAAGGGATTCTCAACCCAAGTCATAAAGCAACACACGTCTCAATCCCAAGGATAGCACAAGGAACTGAGGCTAAATCCAAAAGTGTTTAGGTGCCTAACTCCCATCGAAACCAAACCCTCCTGCTTGGTTCCATGAACACAAATATCATTTTCTATTTTTATGCCAGAGCCCCAAAATTCACTCCTCCATGGTGTCGCTGGAGGGGACAAGAAGCTGAAGATCCTGCATGAAAGCTCATTTCCTTGAGATTTACAACCTGGTTTTGCAGACATAAGGGGTTTGATAAGCATCCAAACCACCCAGCATTCAAGTCAGGTCCAGATTTGGGGACAGAACTCAGGTCTCCTGAGTCACAACCTCTGTATTAACCACCTGGTAACATACACTCCCTTCAATATATGTGCATTTATCAGTGCAATGCTTCTTTGCACGATTTGTGTTCAGTGCATCTCCTCTCCTGAGATAATGACATTGAAAGCAAATAAATAGTGCGAGGCCTTTTGTCTTAAATATTTCTATGGTGCCTTGGTATCTTAGGCCTTATCTACACACACAGGTTGTACCACTTTAACTACAGTGGGATAGGCAGGGCAGTACACCCCTTGTGTGGATGCAGTTTTACCAGTATAAATGTGTGTGCAGGAAGGGGGAATAAGCTACAGTGGTGTACGGCATCTTTATTCCACTACAACATCCACACTTGTATAATTATATTGGAAAAAAGTTATATCCCTGATGATACAACTACAAAAACAGAGTTTAGACCTGGCCTTAGTAAACATTCAAGAGCCCATCTTTGAGAACTTGCCTCTCAGATGGAATTAATCCTCTTGCAAAAAAATTTTTTTTTTTTTGAGGACCACAAGTTGCCTTGTTTTGATAGTCATCTGTCCAAAGGCATAAGAACTGAAGAACGGCCATACTGGGTCAGACCAAAGATCCATCTAGCCCAATATCCCGTCTTCCGACAGTGGCCAGTGCCAGGTGCTTCAGAGGGAATGAACAAAGCAGGTAATTATCAAGTGAGGCAGAACAGTGAGGCCCATGAACCAGAAATACTGTAAGCTCAGTTGCCTCAGTATTGCTGTATTTACCAGTGACTGCAGAAGAACGTGATGTTTAATGGAACTGAAAAGCCTAAAATCTCTGATAAACATTGCATCCCCCCCAATCAAACAACAAACCAAGACAGGTTCTATTTGTTTTGACTTGTTGTTCTGGGATGCACGTGGAAACAGAATATTTATATCCATCTAGAGAGTTTCTGGCTGAAACAGGGTTAGCAAAATAAATCTTTTTTGTATTAATACCTAAATATGAAATTATGCTGCCATCGAATATGAGGGCAGAACAGACTGGGAATGGAACCTTGTGAGCTGGGCCACATCCCAAGCAGCTCAGATTCTATCCAACCCGCTCAGCAAGAAAGTCAAACCACATGCACACCACAAAAATCAAATATAAATCTGATGACATATTTTACACTCAGCTGCTAGGCACTCATTCCCACGCAGCCTGCCAGAAAGAGCTGAAATAATGGAGTCAAGTGAATAAGAACAGACAGTTGGGGAATGGGAGTTATTTGTTTCTTTATGGGCTGCAATGCGGATAAAGCTGGGGGGGGATGAGGAGGCAATTACTGTGGAGAAAATTTAGTGAATTTTAAAAGCGCACTGTAAGTAAATAAATAATAAATTTAAAAATTCAAGCTCTGGGTGTCTTTGCAAGCACTCCCCAAGCCATGCAGCCGGTTCCTGGGAGAGCTCAGAAGCTTGCAGCCTCACTTTGAAATAGCTGGGAGCAGGCTATGGATTCTGGGTGTCGGCAGCCATCTCTGCTTTGCTTCTGGATTTCAAATCCCAATATCCGGCTTGGCCAGAATAGGGAGCTTTGGCATCCGGCTGGGAGATGGAATAAAATCCTATGGCCAGATTCTGCTTTCCAGGTATGCTGGTGTAAATCGGGAGTCACTTTATTGGGGTAACCAAGAGCAGAGCTTGGCCGTTGGTTGACAGATTAGGTATTGGGCAATCTAGAAAGAGCACAGCATATTGGGTGCCTAAATGTAGTTGTGTGAATGGCATCTGAGTATCTAGGCCTTAAGTGACGCAGACAGCAAATCCATGACAAAGTCGTGAGGAGGACCCTGGTGTCCTTACTCTGATCACTAGGTCACGCTGGCTCTGAAGATCAGTGTTCGTGTCCATGATTGAACATATCCTACCTACACAGTTAATACAGCTCCTCAGCTGGGGTAAATCAGAATAGCTCCATGAACTTCCGTGGCGCAATGCTGATTTTCACCACCGAGGATCTGGCCTGAGCTCATTCATATTTAGTATTTTATTAAGTCCTATTTATAATGAAAATGTTCAGGTTTTGACTCCTCTTCACCTGCCGTTGCTCTGCATCTCCTTCCTGCGGATTACATCAGTGTCCTTGTGTCATAATGCAATGTCATGCTGGATAATGATGCATCAGGCAAGGAAACATGACTTGGCCCAAGATCAAAGTTGTTTCACAGTTCGATGTACACTGCACAGAAGATTTTTGGGTCATGTGAATTAGACTGCACAGATTCCGATGCACTTTTCTTTATCCTCCAGTTTTTAATGGGTTTTGGACATGCCCCTTTTGAAGCCCTTTAATTTTTTTTTTAAGTTCCTTTCATTTTCTCGCATTTGAGCAATTAATTAATCCATTCACTGGTGCATTTAAGAGCAAGACAAAAAAATGCACCTAGCCCAAGCTCTAGGTGCCCTTGACAATTGTATTAAAACACACATCAGGCATGCAAGCAACTCCAGCAACATCCGTCACCATATACAGTAAAAACTGACCAAGCCTTACAGCAAAAGGGGAACTCAGGGAGAATCATAAACCGTGTATCTCAAGCAATAATCCCCATCTCCAAGAGCCTCTGCACTAAGAGCTTTGGACTAAGGAGTTGATTGGCTGTTTTCTAACCAATGAGGGAGCATGTTTCAAAGCTGAGGGCCTCTCAGGGAGGATGCCCTGCTCACGCTCTTTTCTTCTTTATATTGAAGGAGCTCCTGTTTGAGCACCTCTGCTGATCAGTTGTGACAGTGTCCAGGGTGAGAGGGGGCATCTCTCAGTAAGCAGATCCTAGCCTTTTAGGACTTTATAGGTCAGAACCCACATCGTGCATTTCACCTGGAGAACCACAGAGCATAGAAGTTACATGTTGACAGAGAGAAAACCCACTTACCCAGTTGGGGTTTTTTAACAGCTCTGCTTCTGCTCTTTATTTCCGACTTCCTTCCCAGTCGTCTCTTTTGTGTAATCAGTATCTTCTCCATAAGCAACAAACAATGTCTTCACCCTGGACTGTGGTGTCACTGTGTGGTCTAGTGGGCTTGAACGTTGGACAGGAACCATGAATAAAGATTCTCTTCCTGGCTTTGACACTCATTTGCTGTGTATCATTGAGACCCAATGGAGCACAGAACCTAGTTTGGGTTTATGTATGCACCGCGTATGCATCACCCACTTGCTTTTCTGTTCAAGCAGAACTGCATGTTCACGTTTTCATGTGCACTCTTGAAAATAGACCCTCAGCGGCTTAACCTTTGTTTTATTTTTATCATCCATAAAAAATGGGGATTGATAATATTTGCTTATCCATCTCACAGGTACGTTGACAGGCTTAATTAATGTTTGCACGGGGCTTTGAAACATTATATAAACACTATTAATGTGATGTTGGGAGCAGCAGGAGAATTGTTTTAAAAATAAAGCAACGATCCAGTGATGTCATGCAAATTGTCTAGAATAACAATAAGAAGGAAGAGCAGAGGAATAGAAGAGATGGAAGCAAAACTTGAGTTTCAGCTGAAAATTTCCAAGAGACGCGAATGAAGCAAATTCCCTGCATCATGTTTCAGGCTTTGCAGCTTGAAGCCTCATCTGGTGACTTATAAGTGTTTTAAAAAATAATAATTAAATGAGCAGAGAAAGCTTTATTGAATGGAGTAATTACAGGAGAGAGACAGCTTATAGTGATACGATATGCGAGACTATTGTTATTTACTGAGATTGCTACAGCACACACAGTGCACTAACCAAGCACGCTGCAAACACAGAAGGCGGTTCCTGCTCTGAAGGCTGTGTAATCCAGAAAGACAAGGGCGGGAGAAAGGTGGGGAGAAGGGATATGACATGCCCAGAGAAGGAGTCATGGTAGTAATAGTCGCATGGTGCATGATCCCACATTTTAGTTTTTTAAACTAAAGGGCAAAATCATGGAATACTGTTCATGTGCTGGCATCACAGGTTGTAGCGTGGGAGGATAAGTGGGCTCTGCAGAGCTGCTACCTCCCACATACCCATGAAGATGGGCAAGAGAGAGGGGTGGATTTTATGGAATGGAGGCTCCGTCTCCCAGTATGCCCAGCAGCATGCAAGGCACTAAGTATGGTCCTGGCACAGTTTATTCCCTCCACCCCCAGATAAACAAGGGAACTGGGTGGGTGATTGTGGTAATGTTTGGGCCTGGCTGGGAACTTTTCATCAGAATGATTCTCAGATGAAAAACCGACTTTCTGTAGAATTGACATTTTTCATGGGAAAAATTAAATTTTACTGGGAAATTTTGATTTTTTTTCTATGGGAAAATGATTCCCAGATTCCTGACTCCTGCACTCCTCAGCACTGCAGGAAGCTTCGCCTCCGCGGCTCTGGAACAGCCTTCCAGGGCTCCCAACTCTCACCCTCCCTGAACTGCCCTGCTCTCTACCTGCCACGTTACCAGGGCTCCAGGCAGCTTGTGGAGTGCTGGCAACATTTTGAAAAGGTAGAAACAAAATGTCACTTTGCCCTTTTTTTTTCCAAATGTAATTTATGAATTTTCATTCTGTGAGAAATTCCAAAAATGTTGATTTTACGTTCCATTTCTGAATGAAAATGGATTTGAAATTTCAGAGTTTCCTGTGGAACATGAATTCCAGTTCCCAGCCAGCTCTGGTGATGATATAGCCCAAAATTTCCCTCTTCCCCTGTCATCGTTCCACAACCCAATTTCCTCCATCCCCAGTTCTCAGCTTCCATCCAAGTCTCCAGGTGTCCTTCCCTCCCAGTACACAATCCCCTCCCTGTGTATAAAGGAGCAGTTCCCTCATCTTGTAAACAAATGATCCCTGCTAGTCAGTTGTTAGAACTTCTGTGACATCTACATAAACTAGCTAACTGTAATGGATATTTCTAATCCCTGAAATCATTCAGGAGAACATACAGTCTCTCCCACACAGCCATATTCTCACACACTAGGGTTGTGGGTTTTTTTCCAGGATTTCTGTCCTCCTCACCACTCTAAGCTCATTAAAGTAAAAATTACCACAGCCCACCACATTCTAGAAAGCTCCGCGCACAGTTGCAGCTATGAGGTACTCATTAAAGTCAATGGGAGGGTGAGTGACGTAAACCTCGGCATGAGCCACTTTCAGAAATTGTCATTTCTTATTTTTAAACTCTCCCAGTGGAAAAATCAATCTCATAAACACAGGGGACGTCCTGTGAAGTTCTGGGTATGGAAAAATAATTTCAGTGAATGGGAAGAATTTGTTTTCTCCAGGATATTGAACATGTGTGTAAGATATCTGTGGGATATTTGAGTGTATAGGTATGCTGTGTACATACTGGATGGGATTTTCAAAAGCACTTGGCTTAGGCCTCACCCTCCTCCCAGGAGGAGAGTTAAGCCAACAGTGAGTGGTTTTTGCAAATCCCACCCAATCTGTGTTTGGGGGAGGGAGGGGGAGGAGAGGTGTGTGTGTGTGTGAGAGAGAGAGTGCTTGAGGATACTTGCTCCTAATATCCTGTTTTGATTATTTTCATTTCCTAGTAATACCCACTCTGCTCTTCATTTCTTCTTCCCCTGGAGACCAAGTTTCACCTCTGTGTGGGGCACCTGGTTCTCCAGCTGCCAGAAAAGGAGGTTGGAAGTTCTGAGGTCCCTGGTGCTAGGGATAAACCATGATTGTTGTACTTTTGCCTTAGTCTTTATGTGTCTGGAGAGTCTTCCCTTTTCTACCTCTCCCCTCGCTATGGGGAAGCTGCTTTCCATACAGCTAAGGAGAAATGGAAAATCCAGACCAACTAATTGCCTTTCCACAATCAGCCTATGCCTCACCGTGCAACTGAATTATGTTAGTCTAGAATAAGCACACAGTGCACAGTTGCCTACATAAGTATCCTGAGCACCCACTGTATGGGGAGAACATGCAATAGAGATGATACAAATCAGTGTCCCAGACAACATGTTTGAGGGTGTCCTTGCTAGAGATGGGATACCTCAGGATGAAGTGAGTTGGCCTAGATGTAATGTGAATAATGTTATTTTTTTAGCAGAATGATTCAATAAAGGAGGGTCAGCAGCACCAGTGAGGTGGCAAGAGGGGCCAGGGAAATCGTTTCTTTTTCCAAGTGTGTGGATGAGCTAGTTTCAGTTTTTTTCATTAGATTTACCTGATAAAGAACACGCACTGCCTGCCCTGCTGAGACACGCTCTCGAAAAGCTCTCTGGGAGATACTTGTGGAAGCCAGTAAGTAGACTCTGTATTGAGAGGACAGAATGTTTGCAGAAAGCAAACACGTAATCCATGCTGCTCACCTGCAAAATACCAACGTTGGTTGCGCGTTTGTTTGTTTTTATTCCCTTCACTTTATTGTCCATGCAGATTAATGATATGTCAGGAGTTCCTGCAGGTGTTACAGAGATTGCGCATGGCTGGCTTTAGTTTTTCCACTCTCAGAATTTGGCTGTTGAGTGGCTTTTTAAATATTGCTGCTATGCCTTGATATCTGGCACTGCAGAGCGAAGAAATGAGCCTTTTCTGTGGACATAAAGTGTGCTGAGTCAATGCCAACAATCTTTAGAGTTTTTAATTACCAAGCCATTCAAAACCTGCCACCTCCGAGAGAGAGAGAATTTGATACCAGTTTAAGGTTTTAACATCTGCTCTTTGTACAGAGCTGAGATGGTTGATGGAATCTGTTTAATTTTTCATTGTCAGATGTTTCCTTTGTGTTCCTGTAACCGCGATATTTAGTTGACTGAGTGGGAATACTGACCTCCAAGGAAGCCTGGCTAAAGTGGATCTTTGCGGTGTGAAAATTAGCCGTTTCTCAATCCTCAGCTCCTCCATAGAGAGATGAGTGTGATCTATCATAGAATCATAGAATCTCAGGGTTGGAAGGGACCTCAGGAGGTCATCTAGTCCAACCCCCTGCTCAAAGCAGGACCAAACCCAACTAAATCAGCCCAGCCAGGGCTTTGTCAAGCCTGACCTTAAAAACCTCTAAGGAAGGAGATTCCACTACCTCCCTAGGTAACCCATTCCAGTTCTTCACCACCCTACTAGTGAAAAAGTTTTTCCTAATGTCCAACCTAAACCTCCCCCTCTGCAACTTGAGACCATTACTCCTTGTTCTGTCATCTTCTATCACTGAGAACAGTCTAGATCCATCCTCTTTGGAACCCCCTTTCAGGTAGTTGAAAGCAGCTATCAAATCGCCCCTCATTCTTCTCTTCTGCAGACTAAACAATCCCAGTTCCCTCAGCCTCTCCTCGTAAGTCATGTGCTCCAGCCCCCTAATCATTTTTGTTGCCCTCCGCTGGACTCTCTCCAATTTATCCACATCCTTCTTGTAGTGTGGGGCCCAAAACTGGACACAGTACTCCAAATGAGGCCTCACCAGTGCTGAGTAGAGGGGAATGATCACATCCCTCGATCTGCTGGAAATGCCCCTACTTATACAACCCAAAATGCCATTAGCCTTCTTGGCAACAAGGGCACACTGTTGACTCATATTCAGCTTTTCGTCCACCGTAACCCCTAGGTCCTTTTCTGCAGAACTGCTGCCCAGCCATTCGGTCCCTAGTCTATAGCAGTGCATGGGATTCTTTCGTCCTAAATGCAGGACTCTGCACTTGTCCTTGTTGAACCTCATCATATTTCTTTTGGCCCAATCCTCTAATTTGTCTAGGTCCCTCTGTATCCTATCCCTACCCTCCAGCGTATCAACCACTCCTCCCAGTTTAGTGTCATCTGCAAACTTGCTAAGGGTGCAGTCCACACCATCTTCCAGATCGTTAATGAAGATATTGAATAAAACCGGCCCCAGCACCGACCCTTGGGGCACTCCACTTGATACCGGCTGCCAACTAGACAAGGAACCATTGATCACTACCCGTTGAGCCCGACCATCTAGCCAGTTTTCTATCCACCTTACCGTCCATTCATCCAGCCCATACTTCTTTAACTTGCTGGCAAGAATCTAGTGTTCTGAGTATAGGAGTGGAAGAGGATGGCCTGGATTATAATCCCACACTGACGCTAGCTCCCTCTGAGACCTGGGTAAACGATTTCCCCTCTCTTGGTGCTTCAGTTTCCCCATTTGTAAAACCTCCCATGGTGTTTGGGGTATTACTGATTGGTATCCATAAAGTGCTATTTGCAGTGGTTGCTGCTGGAGTATCAACCTTTGTCATGCCACAGAGTTTTACTTCTCCTTGGTCGTGAATTATAGCTACCACATCTTGTGTTTTCACTGTGGTGTTTCCTATGCTGGGGAAGTTCCATCATTTGTGGGGAAGCCTGATATTTCAGTGAGGCCAGTGTTGGTGGTAAGTGCCCATGTTATAATTATCCCTGGATTTTTGCTAGGGTTAGAGGCAAAAATAGCAAAATGCTGCAGATGTGTTACACCTGGCACGAGCTGAAACCAGGAGCCAGTGATGCTCCACTAATATGAATGTCCGAACAAGTGGGGGATGAGGTTCAATAGACTTCACGGTTCCAATTCGGGAAAGTATGAAGGCAAATGCTAAACGTTCAGTATGTGCTTAAGTGTCATTGAAGTCCGGGCAGGGATTGTCTGTTACTGTGAGTACAGTACGTACCACGGTGGTGCTCTGATCTCAACTGGGGCTTCTAAAGACTACTATTCTATACATATTAAGTTATTTATTATTTGTACTGCAGTAGCACTTGGGATTCCCAGTCATGGGCCGGGATCTCCTTTGGTGCTAGGTGCTGTATAAACACAGAGCGAAAAGATGGTCCTTCCTCCAAAGAGCGTACACTCTGAGTAACAGTAAGTCACTGACGCAGGAAGCTGAGATTCAAAGACTGATATCTGACAGCAGTTACCACCTCCTCTCCCCCATATATTTATTCCCACAGCTTTATTTTCAGAATCAAAATACTGCAGCAAATACAAAGGATTCCTAAAGGGCTGAAAGAAAAAGGGATGGGCATTTGCCTTTTCACTTTATGGTCGTCTGCCTTGAGCTCCGATTTCCTGATGCCAGGCAGGCTGGGGATTTCTGTAGCGATAAAGGGCTTGTACTGCTCACTGTGTGAAGCTCACTTGCATGCGGCAGCCTGCCTAACGTCACGAACATCATTCATATTTAATTCTAATTCTAATTCTGGGTTTGTACCACCGGAGTGGAGAGAAATCTCTGAGCAGAAACTATGCCTCTCTCCTTGACTGCGTCTCAATTAGACACCTGCCGCTGCGGTTTCAAGCTGCTCCGTTCTCCCCAAAGGCAATGTTTTTATAAATAAAACACCCAGTCCACTCACCCTCCTCCACTCTCTACCAGCTTAGCCCAACAAGTCGGTGGCACTCTTTGATGGGCTACTGCTGCTGGCCATCAATCCCTCTTGAATTCCAGAGCTGTGGGTAGCATTAGAGTGCTGTGCCCAAGGTAGCCAGTAGGAGAGAAGTTCAGAGCATTGCCCCGTCAACAGAGGTAACCTCCAAACGGTGCTGCGCTCCTCATGCCAGCAGGTTTTGAATGATTCTATCGTCGTGCGTGTCAATAGTGTCACAACGAAAATGATGATCGTTTTAAGGCACTATTATTACTTTATTAAAGTGTTTGCTGCCTACAGCATTGTAGCATCCGGGGTATCCGAAGGCATGCGGTGAGACCACGTTGTGGTGAGACCACATTGTTTAAAACAGTGGTTCTCAAACTGGGGCCGCTGCTTGTGTAGGGAAAGCCCCTGGTGGGCCGGGCTGGTTTGTTTACCTGCCGCATCCGCAGGTCCGGCCAATCGCGGCTCCCACTGGCCACGGTTCGCTGCTCCAGGCCAATGGGAACCAGGGCCCGATTCTGCAGTCCGGGTCTTCGGCGGGGGTGAGGGGGTGTGCTCCGCGTCTTCCGCAGCACTAAAAGACGCCCCACCGCCGAAATGCCGCCGGAACGGACCGCCGCCGGGTGCCTAAGGTGTGGGGGCCTCTTAGGTGCAGGCGTGGGGCCCTCTTACCCGCGGGACCTGATTCCGGGGAATCGGGGGAAATCGGCCTAAAATCAGCCCTGATGGGAACTGCTGGAAGCGGCGCGGGCCGAGGGACATACTGGCCGCTGCTTCCAGCAGCTCCCATTGGCCTGGAGCAGCCAGTGGGAGCCGTGATCAGCCAGACCTGCGGACGGGGCAGGTAAACAAACCGGCTCGGCCCGCCAGGGGCTTTCCCTACGCAAGCGGCGGCCCCAGTTTGAGAGAACCACTGGTTTAAAACACCCAGTACACTTTAAGGCAGGCAGCGCCATCACACGGCAGCGCCTGCCTCCTCTAGACCTGGTGACAGGTGGCCGCACCCAGGAGAACTCTTTGTTTCTGTTCCCCCAACCTGTCCTTCAACAAATCATGCCCACCTGCAACCCAGCTACTGGGGGAGGGGAAGCCCATTATGCTTGGAATGGTATCAGATAGGCAACGAAGACAGTCCCTGCCACAAAGAACTTTGGAGAAGTTTGGCAGCCCATAACGTCTCCTCCTTTGCGGAGATACCCAGAGGATGTAGCAGCCCAGAAGGTGCGGTCTGTGTGAACAGCCTACGGCAGACTAAAACACTGTTCCCTGTGTGTAAAGGTGGGAGAATCAAGCCATAGCAATTATTGCAAAACCATTAGGTCTGAATTTTCAGACCTAAAGTCAGATCCTCAGCTAGCGTAAACTGGCAGAGCGCTAGTAAAGTCAGTGTAGCCGCTCCAGTTTACACCTGCTGGGATCTGGCCTACGGTCTCGACATTTGTGCATGCCCATCCCATCTCTGACTCCACACATGGAGGAGCAACAAGGGCAACAATCAAGTCATTTCATTTTGAGCCATCTGATACATGGGTGCAAAACTGCCCATTTGTGTGTGTTGTGTTTTGCCTGTACATTTTGCGTGTGCATATTGAGAAGCTGGTTTGAGGATGACTGTAAATTTCGCCCTCGGTCTAATCCAGGGGTGGGCAAACTTTTTGGCCTGAGGGCCACACCTGGGTATGGAAATTGTATGGCGGGCCATGAATGCTCACGAAATTGGGGGTTGGGGTGTGGGGGGGGAGGACTCCGGCTGGGGGTGCAGGCTCTGGGGGGGGGCCAGAAATGAGGAGTTCAGGGTGCGGGAGAGGGCTCTGGGCAGGGAGGTGAGGGTTCCAGCTGGGGGTGCGGGCTCTGGGGTGGGGCTGGGGATGAGGGGTTTGGAGTGCAGGAGGGTGCTCCAGGCTGGGACCAACGGGCTTGGGGGGCAGGAGGGTGATCAGGGCTGGAGCAGGGGGATGGGTCACGGGAGGAGGTCAGGAGTACAGGCTCCGGGCGGCGCTTATCTCCAGTAGCTCCTGAAAGCAGCAGCATGTCCCCACTCTGGCTCCTATGTGGAGGCGCGGTCAGGTTGCTCTGCATGCTGCCTGTCCACAGGCACTGCACCTGCAGATCCCATTGGCTGGGACATGCCACTGCTTCTGGGAAATACGGCACGTGCGGAGCAGGGCAAGCCCCCGAGCCCGCTCCCCAACAGGAGCTCGAGGGCCGGATTAAAAGGTCTGATGGGACGGATGCGGCCCCCGGGCCGTAGTTTGCCCACTCCTGGTCTAACCCCTTCAACTACATCTTGACTATGGAACGACATCCCTCAGGGACGGGCCCCTCTCCTCTCCCATTCTCCAGCTGTTGGAGAGAAAGCACAAGCACTCCTTGCTAAGCTTGTAACGGAAGCTCTCCCAGTTGAGTTATAGAGGGATCACAGACTTAACTTTGGCATGGGTTTTACTTGGTGCCATGGCAATACTTACACAAACACAATCCCAGGGATGTCTCATTTCCTGTTTTAACAAGCCTCGAACAAAAGAAGCAAGCTTACTTTTCCCAGAACTGGGGTGATAAATTTGACCCAAAAGCAGGAGAGTTTTCTATACTTGTCCTTGCAGTGCATGGGAATCAAAATCTCACGCACACAACCCTCATGACCCTCCCTGGAAATGCAGGTTCCATAAAGAATACAGTGTAGTGCAGCTGTTCGCTACTTGTCAAAGGCGGGTTTGTAGAAGCTATAAATAGGGAGCGTGCAGTGTTCGCACACATCTAAGAAGCGACGTCTCAGCCATGCAAATAGCCAGGGCTCAGTCTGATGGAGGTCAACATTCCATTCCTGTTCCTGCCCGTAGTGTTCTCCCCTCAATGCCCAGGTGGGGAGCAGTAAACGCTGAAGGCTGCAAACCACATTCTTGGCTGAGTAGCTGAAATCGCCGAGCGCCTCAGTTACTCCCCTCCAGCCCCACGTCAGCTGGCAATAGAGCAGTTGCTCTTCGTATGTACAGCTCGGCCTGTCTATTTCCAGCTGACACACTGACATGCTGTGTGCTTTCAGGCAAGTCACTTCTCTCGGTGCCCGGCCTTCCCCATCTGTACAATGGGAGTATTTGTACTTTACCCTCCATGTGAAGTGCCTGGAGTGAGATCTTTGGATGAAAAGCACTATGTAAAAGCTAAGTGCTCACTCGCTCTTTGTTTTGTGTCATTATTAGTAAACTCGTTACTATGGCTATCCAGGCAGCATCAATTATATTTCCTTATTTCTCTTAGCCCTGGTGACCTATTCATTCAGTAATTGATAGAGCGGTTAGACCTGGTGATGTTGACCATAATCATCTCTATTTTATGGAATGTTTTATTTCCCTGCGTACACTATAACACAGACAATTGAGTACAGTCAATAAGCTGTTTATTGGAATTAATATTTAGGTGAGATTTGATCAATTAAGGCCCCAATTTAGGGAAGCACTTAAGCATATGCTTAAATCCTATTGGAATCAGTGCTAAAAGGTAACATGATTAAAGCTAAGCGGCTACCTTAGGGATCATAGAATCATAGAATATCAGGGTTGGAAGGGACCTCAGGAGGTCATCTAGTCCAACCCCCTGCTCAAAGCAGGACCTAATCCCAACTAAATCATCCCAGCCAGGGCTTTGTCAAGCCTGACCTTAAAAACCTCTAAGGAAGGAGATTCCACCACCTCCCTAGGTAACCCATTCCAGTGCTTCACCACCCTCCTAGTGAAAAAGTTTTTCCTAATATCCAATCTAAACCTCCCCCACTGCAACTTGAGACCATTACTCCTTGTTCTGTCATCTGGTACCACTGAGAACAGTCTAGATCCATCCTCTTTGGAACCCCCTTTCAGGTAGTTGAAAGCGGCTATCAAATCCCCCCTCATTCTTCTCTTCTGCAGACTAAACAATCCCAGTTCCCTCAGCCTCTCCTCATAACTCATGTGCTCCAGCCCTCAAAGCACATGCTTCCAGTGCTTTGCTGAATCAGGATCTAAACCTATCTAACATACACATTTTTGTGTGTGAAATCCTTTGAAAGCCATGATACATATACTTTAGACATCACCCATAAAAAGAGTGTACAAACGTATCAGCCCATACAGTAACTGTGAAATAAAATGCAAAAACATCTGGTCACAGGAAACATATGCTTGCCGGAGAATTGCCACAAAACTCGAACTCCATTTACCCTGAGACAGGGATGTATTTCTTTATAAGTGCCTAATGAGGGCTGGCAAGGCAAGATCTTTAGGTGGAGGTGTGAAAACAGGAGGCATGAGCTAGGTGGACCTTTGGTCTGACCCAGTATGGCTGTTCTTGTGTTCTTATGTAGGCATCCACCACTACTTTAAGAGCTGATGGTTTATGGTTTTGAAACGCCTGCACTTAATAAGCATATAGCACAGTGGTTTTCAACCTTTTTTTTTCATTTGCGGACCCCTAAAACATTTTGAATGGAGGTGCGGACCCCTCTGGAAATCATAGACATAGTCTGCGGACTCCCGGTGGTCTGTGGACCACAGGTTGAAAACCACTGATATAGCACCAGACTGAGGAGGGATGGACAGATGTGGGAGATCTTGGAGGCCAAATGAGGTGCTTTCCTGACAGTCAGCAATGGAAGTGCACAATTGCAGGACTGAGAGGCAGGGAAAATTCTCCTTAGCTTTAAAGTGCAGTTTTGAAAAGGAAGACAGCAGTTCTCTCATATAATGACATGCAGTCATGTGCAGTTGTATACCTGCAGAATCCACCATCAGCTATGGCAATAAAGGAGCCATCCATGCACTCAGGCCAGTGCTTGTTGGCTGTGCCACTTAACCTTTTCTTTGTACCAGGGTTAGACACCTATTCCTTCCAAGAAGTGCCATGAAGGTATTTAACTTTCATCAGACACAGGGCCAGTTCCTTGCCTGCTTTACACTAATCAAGGATCTGGCCCTTAGTCAGTAGGGATTTCACAGTAACACCGCATCCACAGAATGACACAGCCCAGCACCCCGCACTTGCCCTTGTTCTGCATTATAGTGTCAGCAATTAATGTGTTCAGGGCCACTGCACCTGTATTCCCCCTTGTGGTCTAGCACAGTGGTTCTCAAACTAGGGCCGCCGCTTGTTCAGGGAAAGCCCCTGTCGGGCCGGCCCAGTTTGTTTACCTGCCGCGTCCGCAGGTTCAGCCGATTGCAGCTCCCGGTGGTCGCGGTTCGCCGCTCCAGGCCAATGGAGGCTGCGGGAAGTGGCGGCCAGTACGTCCCTTGGCCTGCGCTGCTTCCTGCAGCTCCCATTGGCCTGGAGCAGTGAACCGCGGCCAGTGGGAGTCGCGATCGGCCGGACCTGCGGATGCGACAGGTAAACAAACCAGCCCTGCCTGCCAGGGGCTTTCCCTGAACAAGCGGCGGCCCTAGTTTGAGAACCACTGGTCTAGCAGGGCACCCCCTCTAGGCTCCTGGCTTCTCAGCCATCACCTCTCTTGGGCAGAGACCTGCATCTCTTCCCCCTCTTGACCAGGGTTTTTCCAGGCTGCACAGTTCCCCGCCTACACCGTGAGTTCCCCAGCGAGTCAGGCTGTCTAAGCAGGCCTACTGTGCTTTCTCCTCAGATGCTATAAACAGTGTAATAGCCCACAGTTAAGTTACCACACAGCTCTTTCTAAGCAAGGACACTTATTCTTAAGGTGAAAGCGTTACAGACAAAACTTTAAACCATTAAAGAACCTACATGCACGCTAATAAGCTGACCAGAGATCGCCCCAACTCCAACAAGGACTCTGACAGGTGATTAGTCCTTCAGACCCCACCAAGGGATTTTTCTGTGGTTACGAGTTCGCAGCAGCTGTTCGCTCAGAACAAGCACTCCCATGAATCTATGAGTCACATCTTTATACAGCATGGGCCTTTGATCTTGGGACCCTGGGAACAGGAAATCAGCAGACAATCACCTACTCCTCAGGACTTAGTTCTTATGGGCTGAGTTTTTGCATAACCAGAGGCAGGATTTACATTCACCTCCCCCTCGCTATTTAACAGGAAATCCCCTTCACCCGTATTGTCCCAGTTCATTCTTGTCTGCCACATTGTTCAATATAGTTCTTTGATTATCCAGGCCCTCAAGAATATATCACCTTTGCATTTAATACAATGGACTCCAAAGATACTTAAATTTAATTCAGGAAGATCTTCCAAAGAGAGTGCCGGAAATTGTCATATCCGACACAATATGAACCCAAGCTCTAGTGGTGAGGGGGTTTAGACCCCACAACCTTCAGCCCCAGAGGTAAGAGTGCTGCCGACTGAATGAAAACCCTGCTCTATTGCAATCACACCAAGCTTTGTTGTGTTCTTTTTCTTTATAGGCCTGATTCCAACAATCTTTATATGAACAGGAGTACTTGTGGCACCTTAGAGACTAACGAATTAATAAATTCGTGAGTCTCTAAGGTGCCACCAGCACTCCTGTTCTTTTTGCGGATACAGACTAACACGGCTGCTACTCTGAAACCAATCTTTATATGAAGATTTTTAGGCCACCATGGTCAGAAACTGATGAAACTACTTGGCCCAATTTCAAAAAACAAATTCCCATTGCAGTTTAGATGCACTAAAAATACATGGGTTTGATTTTTGAAGGAAGTGATTTCCCCCCTCCCTCCCCCAAGTGGGAAATTCTGCCATAATACTTGCTGTCAAAAGCAATGGGAACTTTATCCAAGAGGCGAGAGGTCATAACTTCTGAGCACCTATATATAACTCTGATTATATAAATAGATCTAAAATGTGCTCAAATAGTGTTACATTTCTAGTCCATAAAACAGCCATAATCTGGATCCAGAGGCCATAGTATATTTTCCAGCTGAATCAGTTTATATAAAGTTTGTTAATAAAGGGAGCGGAGTCAACAGGAGAGAGAGAATCTCTGCAGTTGCATGAGCGCCCTCACTGCTGCCGAGTTTAAAGAACGGCTCCTGCAGTTGGACCTGGCAAAGACTCTTTCCATACAAAATTCCTGATGCGAGTCCAGAAAAGAGCAAACACCCCAGCTGTGCCAGACAGAGGCTGAGCGAACTGGCCTATTTCATTCTTTCCATTGCTGCTGTTCAAGTGGACTTCTCTGGGAGAAGGGGCAGACAGAAATAATGATAGGAAACCCTTCCTGAGAGGCTGAGTCTGCCAATCTTACCTTGAGTAGCACCTTACTCCACACAGGGTAATGGGTCTCAGAGCCTGAGCAGGACCGTCTACATGGCTATTTTAAGCACCGTAACAAGAGCCTGAGACTGTTACACCACATTGAGTCTCAGAAGTGGGTCGGGGTTTTTTGCAGTATAAATGTGCAGACACAGAACTGCCGGGAGGAAGGACAGTGGAAATGAGTTTGCCTGAGTAAAAACCAAGGGGCAGATCGATCCCCCCTGGTGTGTGAAGCCAAGGGGCTAGGGAGAAATTCCCACTCCCCTTTTGCAGCCTGCCCTGGGGCCAGACAGAAGCGCAGCCCCTGCACGCTGGAGAACATAGGTTCTGCTTCTTCTGTACTCCTAGAGAGTACCAAGTAGGCACAAGGAGGGATAGGCAGAATTATGGTTGCCAACTTTCTACTCGCACAAAACCGAACACCCTTGCCCCACCCCTCCTCTGAGGCCCCACCCATGCCTTGACCCTTCTCTGAGGCCCCACCCCCTGCTCACTCCATCCCTCCTCCCTCTGTCGCTCACTCTTCCCACCCTCACTCACTCGCTCATTTTCACCGGGCTGGCTGGGGTGTGGGAGGGGGCAAGGGCTCCGGCTGAGGGTGCAGGCTCTGGGGTGGGGCTGGGGATGAGGGGTTTGGGGTGCAGGAGGGTGTGATCCCCAGGCTGGGATCAAGGAGTTCAGAGGCCAGGAGGGGGATCAGGGCTGGGGCTGAGAATAGGAAGGGCTGAGGTGCACGGGTGCCTGAGGACCCGCAATTGCAGGGGAATGATTAAGTAAGTTACATCCAGAGAATGCTGGCAACTGACATTCACCTGCATCCTGCAGAGAAGAGTGAACCTCCCTCCCACCCCTGAAGTCATTGCCAATATGCCCTGGGGAAAATTTCCTTCCTGACTGCTGGGTTTATCCCATAGTTTGGCATCAATAGTTGGCCTCTCTCTCTCTCATGCTTCTGTGGAGAATGACAAGGTTTTAGATTAGTGCAAACATTCTCCTCAGAGCATTGCCCACCCCTGGCGTTGCTCTAATGATTCTGACTGTCAAATCCACTGCAATATCTGCTCCTCGTGCCTTCATGAGCAATGTCTCCATCTTGGGCCAAACACGCTGTCCATCAGGCTTAACAAATAGTACGGTAACTCTCACCTCTTCTGTGCGGTAGGTAACTGAGTACTAACTCCATTTGACAGGAAGTGAAACAGAGGCAAAGAGATCAGTGACTTACATATGGCCACAGAGGGAGAAATTGTTGATGTCAGTGTTAATAAGCAGGAGATCCTGAAGTCCAGTCTTGTGCTCAGACCACTAGTCCATGCCTCTCGGGAAATAACTAGACTTTCTCGTGGAAATACTAGACTGAAGTACTTGTGTATTGTGCATGGTGTTGGTCTTCAAATGCTAGAGTGGAGGGGGTCAGTTTTTCTTTGGTCTGGTGAGGTACTGGAGTTGCTTCTGGACCTAGCTAGCAATGTCCCAACTCTGACTGTGACTGTGGGTCACACAGAGCATGTGATAATGCTCGTAGCTGTCACAGCTCACACTTGAGAGAGAATCAGAAGTTGAGCTGGTCCGAATTTTGAAATTTGTATTATTTTTCATTGAAATTTCTGATTTAAAAAACAAACAAACAAAAAACAGCCAGATTATTTGGGGGCGGGAAACATTCACAACAATTGATGAAGCGTGTTCTCACTTTTTGACCAACTCTAACCACCAGGAAAAGTAACTCTTGTTACTTTCTGATTTGAAAAGTAATCCTATTACTTCTCAGGATTAAGTCTTTAAAAAGCACCTTGTTCCATATTTAAATCAGCTAATTGAACAACCCTGTGTAAAGGTTTGGGGAGAAATGGCATCTCTTGCACAGTGTTTAATAGACGCATAAAAACATCTAGATCTCATTAAAAAAGAGGTGTGCTGGTCCTTTAAATTTCTTGCTCACTAATATGGGAGAGGGAGAGAAGGGAAATTCGTGGTCTGTCTGGACTTGAAAAGGTAGGGGAGATTATTGTCTTCAGCATGGAATGAGTGTCCTAGCGCAGATAGGGCTACTCAAAGTCTGAGAAAATGGTTTTCTAATTAGATGTGCAACATTATAGATATTTAAAATCATATTAAAGGTCCCTCCCTGTGAACTGCATTTGAAAATGCTATTCACGTGTGTTTTGCTCTGGATCGATCTTGGTTTATATGCCTATCCAACTCTCTATTCAAGTTTATTTTTTGTTGGCTCCCATCTCCAAGCAGTTAATAAGATATGTTATTATCTCCTCACGTATGAATTCTTCAGGACGGCTGGCAAAGAGGCCTCAGCTGCTATCTCGATATCACTGGGGCAGATATCAATAGAGTTTGAAAGGGCAAATAAATAAATAAATAGCTCTCTAGCATTGTCAGGCCAGCTTCGTAATAATCAGCCAGCAGCACAGGTGGGAAACAAGATGAGTTTTCTAGAGGCAAAGAGGATACAGATATAGATAGATTCTTCCTGGTGTCTGTGGGGAAGTCATGTCTCTCTGAGTCTCACGGGAATATCTGAACAAAGAAGGGAGCATGGTTTAGTGGTTAGGGCAGAGGACTAGGTGTTAGCACAGGAATCGGCAACCTTTGGACACAGCCCATCAGGGAAATCCTCTGGCGGGCCGGGACGGTTTGTTTACCTGCTGTGTCCTCAGGTTCAGCCGATCGCAGCTCCCACTGGCCATGGTTCGCCATTCTAGGCCAATGGGGGCTGCGGGAAGGGCAACCAGCACATCCCTCGGCCCGCGTCACTTCCTGCAGCCCCCATTGGCCTGGAGCAGCGAACCGCGGCCAGTGGGAGCTGCGATCGGCCGAACCTGCGGACGCTGCAGGTAAACAAACCGTCCCGGCCCGCCAGCGGATTTCCCTGACGGGCCGCATGCCAAAGGTTGCCGATCCCTGCGTTAGCATGTCTGTGTTCTGTTGCCTTTCCAACTTACTGTGTGATTTTGTGCAAATCATTTAACCTCTCTTCACCTCTATTTTCCTATCTATAAAATGGGGATAGTACTTATCTGGTGGTATGAGCCTCCATGTATTGTTTGTAGTGTGATCCAATGGGCAGGGCACTGCACTGGGACTCTGCTGAGCTGCGGTCTACTCCCAGCGCTACCACTGACCTGCTGTGTGACCTTGCAGAAGTCGTTTTACTTCTGTTTCCTCTACCACCCTGTGTCTGTCCTGTCTACTTAGATTGTAAGCTCTTCGTGGAAGGGGCTGTCCAGTGCTAGGTGTCTGTACGGTGCCTAGCATAATGGGAACCTGATCTCGGTTGGGGCTACCGTAACAAACAGTAATCATGTAGAGTGCTTTGAGATTGTTGGATGAAAGGGAAAGTATTATTAGGAATAATGAGTATCTCCTTTCCCTGGGCATTGATCAGTGGGGGAAAGAATAGTCCCCTTGGAATGAAAGGGACTGTAGATGGCATTGTGGCCACATTAATTTGTTCTGCAATCTGATTTCTCATAGAATAATTGTACTATCACAGCATTTACCAACTAATGAAAACCTATTTGCCGAAACAGCAATATAACAGGGAGACTAACAATGAATTTTTTAGAAAGCATCCATTATTCATGAGTCCCCTTTGTACATGTATCACTGTGATGGGTTTGTGGAGGACTCTAGAGCGAACTCCTCAAACCTAATAAAGCCACATATAAAAATGTGTATTCAGAGAAAGAGGCGCTTATGAAAGACCAAGTGCAGAGCCGAACAAGCTATTAATGGTGAATGACGCATTTGTCAAATTTAGTCTTCAATTATTACTATTTACTTGTGCTGCAGTTGAGCCTGGGAGCCTCTGCCATAGACCAGGACCCTGTTGCGCTAGGCATTGTTTAAACACAGAACAAAAGAGACAGTCCTTGCCCTTCTCTGTGCCCACACTGGGTAGCCTAAGGAAGCTGCTGCCCCAATACACATGGGCTGACAGTGCTACTCGGACCTTCTGCAGAGAGAAGATTGTGAAGATCTCTTTGAAGATGGGGCTCCCAGTGGCACCCTTCCCATTCTCGTCTTACTGGGCCACAGGCTAGATACTGGAGGAGAGAGAACACTTCCACCTTTCTGCGTCCAAATACTAGTCAGACCTGGTCCTGTGTGTTCTGAATGTATCACAAGCTGAAGACGTACAGGTGCAGGTGAGCAAGTTCAGGTACATCCCCGTGCTAGAGGGAGTGAGAATCTTTACCCCCCCCCCCCGCCCCCCCCAGGGAAAGCTCTGGGAAGGAGCCAGGGACGGCAGTTCTGCCCAGCAGCTGCGTCAAGGGCACAAGTGTGAGGGTATCGCAGGCTCCTTGGCTCCCCCAGACGCATATAGCATTCTCCTGCGCTGCTTGGGCACCGTGTGGCCCTAATGAACCGAGTCCCTCTGTAGTAAAATATACTAGTTGCACATCCTCTGACCTCCATTGTTAGGTTGCTGACTAATGACAGTGCTCCACATCCAAGTGCTTAATTACATTATTTAGTGGAGTGGGCAGTTGGGATCCCAGTCTGATAATTTTCAGAGCCGTTCAAACAACAAAAAGAAAATAAAAGGGGGTTAAAGCTCCGGTAGGGTTTGTTTACATGTTGTCTGGTAGCTTTGTGTGCATGGAGTGCGGGTATATTTTGCTTCTTTTTTAGCTGCACATGAATTTCAGGATGTGGGACTAAAAGCAGGAACCCAGTGCATATAACGTTTAATCTTGTGGCTTCCAAAGCATGAATGTCTGAGGTCTTGCTGGGCGAAGAAACTTCCTGGATCCGTCTGGAGAAGGTGCACCATAAGGATTACAAGCTAAATACTCCCACACCGAAACCACATTGGTTACTAAAATACTGGGTTCTTCTGCATTAAGAGTGGATTAGCCATTGCCACGGCAGCAGCTACTGTCTGTGTGTTTGGAAAGAGGATTTACAGAATTGATGGCTTTTAAGCTTTCTGACCCGCAGCACGGCCATCAAACACTCAGCCTCACTGGGGAATGGCAGCAGGGCAGGGGGAGCTGCTCCTAGGGCAGGGACCTATTGAATGACAGATTATTACAGAGAGTGAGAGCAATAGGGAGGGAAAACAGGGCTGGATGCAAGTGTATGTTTATGGAAGGGGAAGAGGGTATTGTCCTCTGCTGTGGGCGGCATGGGTGGTGGGTATCATAGGCAGGGGGAGGCTGTGCCTCCCCAGACAGCCTGGCATGGCCCCACCTACGCTCCACCCCCAGACTCCCTCCTGCCTACTGTTCCCTTCTGTGGCTGAGAGGCTGGGGCAGGCAGGCTGGGGGCTGCGGTGTGCACAAGAATCCTGGGCTGGGGCCACGCCGTGCCACGCCGCCCGTCCTCCCAGTGCTGCAACCACGCTGGGGCCGGGGGCGCTACGGCCATGCTGCCTGCCCAGCGCTGGGGCTCAGGGCACACGGGGGGCCAGCGGCCATGGGGGGCAGTGTGCTCCGGGCTCCGGTGGGGAAGGAGGAGCAGAAAGGGCGGGGCCTCAGGCACAGGGGGAGGAGCCAGGGGCTAGCCTCCCCCAAGGGCGCATTCACACGCTGCCCCGTGGTGGGTGGGATACTGAACTAGATAGATCAAAGCTCTAGTGCAAAGGAAGCATCACACAACCCAATGGGCAGGCCACTTCCGTTGTTTTCCTGGCTTTGCAATTGATTCCCTGTGTGTCCCATTCACTTCACCTCTGTGTGACTGTTTCCCTAACAGGGGTAACAGTTAGAACTGGGTGGGAAATGGTTTTCCTGTCCCATGAAAATTCTCAAGACAGCAATAATTTTTCCAATCCTAAACGGGGATAAAAAGTCAAAATCCTGAACGTTTTTGTGAACTGAAAATCTGAAATTTTTCAAAAGGTTTCATTTTAATTTTGACCATTTAACATTTCTCTTTACTCCAGTTAGCTCACATTTTAAAACACAAAATCATTTGAAATGAGGAAAACTGTATGGTTTTTTTGTTTTTAAGAAAGTCAAAACAAAATACATTAACAATTTTGAAACTTTTTTTTTAAATGTTTTGATTCAAGAAATTTGTTGAAGGTGACCCTTTCTCACAAAAGGTTTGTTTGATGAATCGGCATTTTCCAACAAAAACTTTTTTTAATTGAAATCCCAACCCGCTCTAATAATAATGCTCCCCTGCTTTGAAAAGTCCTATGTAAGTGCTAAGCATTGCTATTCTTTACCATCATTTATTATTATAGGAAATCCTGCTCTCTTGTGGGGGAAAGGGACCATGTCGTTGTTTTGTGCCTGTCTCTCATCCCATTAAAGTTAAAGGGTAAAGGGCCATAGGGTAAAGTGAGCAAGTTTTGGCATTAAAATGGCAAAGACCCTGTTCACTGGGGGAATTCATCCTGCTACAGCAGTGGTTCTCAAACTGGGGCCGCCGCTTGTGTAGGGAAAGCCCCTGGCGGGCCGGGCCGGTTTGTTTACCTGCCGGGTCCACAGGTTCAGCCGATTGCGGCTCCAGGCCAATGGGGACTGCGGGAAGCGGCGCGGGACAAGGGATTTGCTGGCTGCAGCTTCCCGCAGCCCCCATTGGCCTGGAGCGGCGAACTGCGACCAGTGGGAGCCAGGATCCCTGGTGAATCCATGTCCATTTACAGAGACTTCATTCTGTTCAGGTTTTTATGTTGCCCTCCTCACTGCAGTATCTGAGCCCTGGTCTACACTAGAAAAGTAATACCAGTACTGTATAAGGATGTTAGTAAGGGGTGTGACTTTTTTCCTGCTGATAACAGTTATTGCTGTAATAGCCCTAGCATGGACGAAGTTATACTTGTACAGCTTATTTTGCTTTCCAAACCAGAATAAGCCATACCAGTAAAAACACTCATGCCACTATAACTGTATCCACAGTATGGGAGGCTGATGGGGGTTGCCTCTTTAACTACACCTATATAGTTAAAGCAGCAAAACTTTCTAGTGTAGACAAGCCCTTGACTTGAACTGCCTGCTCCAGAAAATGCCAGCACACTGGATCGCATTCTCCTCGAAAGCCTGTGGATCCTCTAAAGAGACTTGCATACTTCACCATGCAAGTGCAACATTTTTTTAAATGGTAGTTGTCTCCTTGACCTTTTAATCTAAGTAGTCTCCCCACTCTGATGCTATCCTGTCAGTAATTGAATGCTTGGAGATAAACATTCAAGCTTAATGAGAAACGGTAATGAATTTCTGTTTAAATGTCATGTTTTCACACACCTTTTAAAGCTCTCATCCTCAGATGAGCAGCTCATGGATATGAATGTATAAGGGTATCCTTTTTGTCTGACTCTCTCCTCTAATCAGTCTTGTCCTCCTGCTGCCTTTTTAGTCTGATAAGTTCTATTCTCCTGTTCTGTGATATTTATGGGAATAAGAACGGGAATGTGGGTAACAGATGAAATCCTGTGGCTGAGCACGGTACTGTCGAAGTTGGAGGTGGAAGAATGTTAGAGAGACAACGTGGGTGAGGCAATAACTTTTATTGAACCAACTTCTGTTGGTGAAAGAGACAAGCTTTTGAGCCAGACAGAGCTCTTCTTCAGGTCTGGGAAGGGAACACTCAGCCTCACAGCAAAATGCAAGGTGGAAAAGATTGTTTAGCATGAGTAGTTAGCACATATATTGTAAGGAACCATTCAAGCTAGAGTGACCTGTTACCACCTCTGCAATCATAAGACAAGGGTATCTCTTCCAAAAGGCTTCTTCAGTTGAAAGAAACCATTACATTTTCCACTACATGCATCCGATGAAGTGAGCTGTAGCCCACGAAAGCTTATGCTACAATAAATTTGTTAGTCTCTAAGGTGCCACAAGTACTCCTGTTCTTTTTTTCATTAAATCTTTGAGGGCCAGGTCTTTAAGAAGGAAGGGAGTCTCCCTCTTGCCATCACAGTCTGTATCCACATCTAAATTGTGGATGCAAACCTCGCTATTTGCATCTCTTAACTACCTGGCATTGGGCCCAGACTAGAAGTTCCGCTGTAATTTGATTGGAGGAGCAAGTGGTACTCAGAACAAGAGTGATTGGGCCTCCAGCTTTTGGAAACAGCCCCCTTTAATTGTGGTGGTGGTGGTGAAAGGGTGACTGTGACTTTGAGCGTGGGGTAGGCAGGAAAGCGGAGGGTAAAGGAGGGGGTTATCCTCAGGGCTTTGATTATGGACATTCCTTTGTGTATGAGTGCAGGGGGTGCAAACTTCTAGCACACACAAATCTCATTTTAGTGCAGAAAATCAGACAAATATTTAGGATTAGGACCTAAATCCAGCCTCAGATATCTGGTAATCCCCCAAATCTTCCCGTTTTTAGGCCATTCATTTAGCTCTAAATAGCTTCTCTTTGTGGTCATATTGTTTAGTGCTGTGTAGTGACCTACATCATAGAGTCCTAAATCTGCTACTAGAGAGACCAAGCAGTTTAGAGAGTACCGGGCTGTACGTGAGATCTCCGCGTGTCTGGCTGCCCGAAATGGTGTCATTACTCTGTACTGTTTTTTGGCACTGCTGAGGCCCTGTGACACCTTGTGTATCCTAGTGTGTGATGGAAACGACACCTGGTTGATACAGATGATGGAGTTGGGAGAGCAGCGAAATTCAGGTTAGCTATAAGAAAAAAACAAACATTAGCTGTGGAAATGGTACCAGCAATGTAACAAAACTGTCCAAGGAGGCTGTAGAATAGCTATCATTGGCTGTGGGCTTAATCCCTGTCCTTGGCCGTCTCTGCTAATGCAGCACCTGACCAAGAACAACAGACCCCTGACAGCTCATTATCATCTATTTATATCATTATTATCATAATTCCATAGCAGCAATATAACAAACGTCCTTACACTCATTAGCACGTGACATCTGCGAGAGGTGCTGACCCTGTGGAACTTCCCTCTGGGATTTTCCTGCATTCAGACACATTTGAACCCACTGTTGTTCTTCTCTCCTGGGAAAGGGAATGAGGCTTTAGGATTGGTAACACATTAGGACTGTGAGGTGGGTTTGCTCACATCCCTGCCCCCGTCTTGATATGTTGTGCAGGGAGACCCATTGTACTGAACTCCTCCCAGATTTTCCACAGGTCCCTTTGGCTGGTTGAAGCTAACTGGTCTTTAGAGGGTTCATATTCCTTAACGATACCTGCATTACACTGTTAGGCATATTGCATATTGGATAAGTAGAATGGTCCTCATCAAGCATGATGAGAGTGCAACCCTCATCCCTTTGGGGTCAGTGGCAAAACATCTATTGATTTCAGTGGAAGCAGGATCTGGCCTGCCCCTGAGATCCTACTGCCCTTATCCTGAACTTACAACAGGAAATAACTGCAGAATCTCAGATATGGTCCTGTGGTGACTGCTGGTCAATGTTAGCTTTTTGATGGCGACTACTCACTTACTTTGATTGTACAGCTGTACTCCAGTGAGTAGTTCCAACGGCTGTGCTTCTCCCAGGGATAAGGACTATAATTTCCAAACCCTAAGTAGATGGCTCTATCCTGCTTTAAACATTCATATTGAATGGATCCTTTGCCACTGGCACGCTCTCTCGCTCTCTCTTTAACTCCACTGCAGCAATGACATTTCAGTAGAGACTAGATATGTGGGCCAGCACTGGTGGTGGTTTATGCTGCATTATTTTGCCTGTCACATAAGGCATCAACAAACTTTGGAGCCTGTAATTGCATTAGAGGAGTGTTTCCCAAACTTGGGACGCTGCTTGTGTAGGGAAAGCCTCTGGTGGGCCGGGTCGGTTTGTTTACCTGCCGCGTCCGCAGGTCCGGACGATTGCGGCTCCCACTGGCCGCGGTTCGCTGCTCCAGGCCAATGGGAGCTGCTGGAAGCGNATTAGAGAAACAGTGTAAAGTCAGTTTGGGTTTCCAATTTAGCTTCTGTAAATTAGCATGACTCAACAGAATCCTAAAATCATTGGACGTGTTCCCAATATCGTGTTTGTTTTAAATTGCAATGGAAAAAGTTTATTTTTAAAGGTACAACACCCTCCTGCAGTGTTTGGGCCCTGAGCATTGGAACATCTGGCTTATGCAGGAGAACCAGAGAGCGAACATTAGTCATCACGGGCTATCAACAAGAGTGGAATTGCCAGGGGCACAGGAACATTTCAAAGGGCAGCTCCGCTAGCTGCCAAGGAAGGCAGGACATTGCTGCTTATCCATCTGCCACTCCATCAGTTGTCCCTCCCATGCCACTACTTTCTGCAGACCTGGCTGTTTCTTTCTTTCTTTCTTTGCATAATTGATCTTTAGAGTGGCCCCTCCTGTCTCCAATGCTGAAACTGGCTGCCAATTAACACTCTAAACATGGTGGTAAATGCTGCACCACTCTGATTAGGAGAATAATTCAGCCAGTGCCTGCAAAACCCATTCTGAACCCAGTCTTTCAGCCTGTGAGTGCAAGTCAACACGATATAAACAGAGTGGCACACGCGCCTTTAATGGACAGTGACTCCTGGTAAAGACAGCGATAATGGGGCCCCTTAGTCTTGCATGAATAAGGGAGCTGCCTCTCTTAGCGATGAATTTCACTAAGTGCAGACATCTTGTTAGCAGAAACAATGGAGCTGTGGAATTATAGTGTTAACCTGAGAGATGTCAGCATTTGAAAGAGATGTTTCTGAACACGTGACCCCCGCAGGGGAGACTGAATTTCTTCACTTACTGGTAAAATACACCCCAAGAAATCATGTCCCCTGACCTTTCTATTGCAGAAGTACTCCATTTGCAGTATTTCCCAGAGACAGAGAAGTGGGTATTCACCCACGAAAGCTCATGCTGCAAAACGTCTGTTAGTCTATAGGATGCCACAGGATTCTTTGCTCCTCTTTTCTTGTGAGCATGGGTGGATGAGTTTCTCAGTGACTGGAGTTCTGGCAGATCAGAGGAGTCCAGGTGTTTACCTGTCGCATGGGATTGTGACTGAAGGCTGCACATCAGCTGTGGATGTGTGTGGATTTGGGTTTTTGTTTTGTTTTGTTTTTTTAAAGCTTTAAAGAGATACGATCAGGGTAATACCTGCAGGCTGAGTCATCCCATCTGCATCTGAAAGCAGATCCAGTAGATCTCTCTTGGCAGACTTGAAAAGGGGAACTAGAGCTGAAGCAGTCTATAGGTGCCGCTTAGTTGTGCTCTTGGGTAAACCTGTCAAAAGGAGCTTTAAGAAAAGGAAAAAAGAACAAGTGTTCTCATAACTGCACAGCCACACAGGGTAAGATTCTTAAATGCACTTTCAATATGCCTTACATAGGAGAAAACAACCCTTTCGGGGCCTTTATCAAGGGTAAATCTCTGTTTTTCTATGTTGCTGTGTCTGATTTCACAGACAAACTCCCAAACAATTCAGTGGATTTAATAAAAAGCATTAGTCTGTACTGGGGAATTATTGCTGCATAGCTGACCTTGTGCTGAAGTGCAACTGCTGGGCACATTGAAGTTCCTAAGGGCCAGGTTTTGCTACAGTCTGATTGATTTTTAGTTGGGAACAGTTCTTGGGATAAGGCACTGCTCGTCGTAAATAAGTGTGGCAAGATCTTGTCCTATGTAAGAAGATCAGGCAGTTTTCAGAACTTTCTGCTTATTCTGGTGTTCAGGTAGTCAAATTTTCTTGGCAAAGTCACGGCATATAAACTACCCTTAGTAATGCTGAACACAATAGAAGCAAGCAACATCTGAAATCTGCCTACAGAATTTGCACCCAGGGCATCATGGATTGCAAAGGAACCAAAGGTCTGTCATACAGTTGTCCTTAGGGGACTGCACACTTCAAGCCAGACAGATGGACTGTGTTGTGTGCATCATTCATTGATGTTATTCTAGGGAGATTCCCCCATGTTGGTTTATAGATACACTCTGCACCATTTTTTTAACACAAGCTTGGCTTAATATTTATATTTATGCTGCAGTTAGAAGCTCTGCAGCCCTAATGCAATACCCATTGTTGCTCTGAACCCAGCTGTCTGTCAAGATCCCATGCTGGGTTTATTGGTAGATATAGCTGAACTAGTTAAGATAAGAATTTACCCCAAACTCAAACCGAACTTTTTTTGAGGTTTGTTTTAAAAAATCATTTTTGTGTCCCCCTCTCCACCTCCCTTATTATTGCTCATTTTTTGTGGCTGCCTCTGCACATCAGGACTCCAGCTGGGCCTGGAACAACCCAAGTACCATGGGAGATCACTGTGACTATTATTTACATTATAGTAATGCCCACGCATTCCCAGTGAGATCAGGGCCCCGTTGTGCTAGGCGCTGTACATACGCATAGCAAGAAACAAGCCAAAGGAGGGGGAGAAAGGAGGTATTACTATCACCATTTCATTGATGGGAAATCAAGATCCAGAGAGATGATGTCACACAAGGAGCCTGTCAGAGCTGAAAATGGAACCCAGAGCGCCTGAGTTCCAATCCAGGGCCTTAATCACAAGACCATCCTTCCTTTCTGTTAAATATCTCCAGCCCCAGCAAAAGCAAGGCACAACGTCCTCTTTCCATGAGATTTCTGGTCCGGTTCTGCAGGCCCAAGAAGTTCAGGTCGCCTGGAATATATCAGGGATCCAAGTGTCTGGAGGCTTTGGTGTTCTGACCCTTCTGTGCTTCACAAAACATTAGCTCCTGACTCAGCCTTGTGTTATTGTCTCTACTGTTGATTTTAGAAAAGGAAAGCTTTGTTGGATTCGTATAGGGACGGAATTTTGCTTCATGCTAACAGCCGGTAACTGCAGCATCCGTCTTTGACCCGCTAGTGGCTTCACCTCTATGCTGATTTCCTGGATAGCAGAGGTTCCCAAACTTATTTTTGCTGCACCCCCCTCCCCTTCTTCCTTCAGAAATTCCTGCCCGTCAGGGGCAGAAAGTGACTCACTGCGGGGAGCGGGTGGCAGCTCACACTTGGGTTGGCGGCAGGACCTGGCTGGCTCCATCTCTAGAGGAGCCCATGGCAGTGCAGCTGGAACCAGGGCTCCTTGCCCTCCCTCCCTCCTGCCCAGAGCCTCTCACTCAGGCTCCAGAGAGTTTAAAATATGTGGGCTGTGACTGGCCGGGTGTCCAGGCCAGGGCAGCAGTGAGCAGAGCAGCCAGGGAAGTGAGGGGGGCAGGCGGGAGGGTGCAGCAGGCTGCTGCCAGGGCAGGGTGGGGCTGCTCTGCCTCTTCCCGGCTCCCCCCCCCCCCCGCTCCTCTGACCACTAGGGACTTCCTGTGCACTCTCCCCACTGTTGCCGTGCCCTGGCCCAGACACCTGGCCAGCTGCAGTCCCATGGCCCATCTTGCGCCCTCCACACCCGTTACCTCATTGCACCTACCCTCAGAGAGGTGAGCCCCACAGTTTGAAAACCAGTGCCCTGTAGGCATCCATTCGCTTTGTCTCTGCAGAGCGGATTGCAAAGCACTATCTGGAGCCAGCATTCGCCCAGCTCTTATGCCAAAGGGTATCCGCTTGGTGGAGCACTGAGAAGGATGGGGAATCCTTTTGGCTTGGTGTTGAGGGGAGATGTAAGGCAGGGGATCTGCTGGGTGAAGAGAAGCTTACTGAAAATCCTGGGCAAAGCTGGAGTTATTTTAATGAATAGAAACCAAGGCTGCAAAGACATTAGTGACTTTTTGCAGCTCCCCACCTCAGCTGAGGTCTCATTGCCGTCATCTGAGGTTTCCTCAAATCCTGAGTCTTGTGTTTGCCAACACGCCAATATTAAAGTACCAATTTTTTGTTTATCATCTCCAAAATGTGGCCAGGTTGATTTCCCCTGCCCAAGGAATTGAAGATGCTGCTGTATGCTAAATTACTCTAATACTTTACATTAATTTGGCCTTCTGGAGGAAAAAAATCCATCACACTAATTGGGTGTAGTACATTGCTGCCAGGTTCATTTACAAAAAAGTTGGATGAGGAAATTTCAACCAGCTCTGGTCTTCCTTAAACTGATGAGAGCTCATGCTGTTCCTACTCAAGTTTTTAGGGCCAGGCTGTGTAGTTCATACGCAGCACCGCCATGGTGGGAGATCAGGAAAGGATTGTGCTCTGTAGGTTGCTGAGGACAGATTGTTGGATCCAATTCTCTTTGGGAAACTTTCCAATCTCCTGGAAAGAGAAGGCTGGAATATGACTAGCGTTACCCATGCAGTCATAGGCATGTGGACATCTTCCACATGCAGTCATAGGCATGGAATCCAAGGGATGGGGGCAGATGTACTGGTTGAATCTGTAGTCTTAGAGGGATGAGCCCATGTGTACCTCTAAGGAATAAAAGACTTTCATAGATGTTAGCTGCAGGAACTCTATTTCTGCCAAATAATAGAGCCCTGAGTTCGCCTTGCCCAGGTACATGCTGTCACGCTGTCTGGAGTGGCTCATGACGTGAGTGCCTACCTCAGGGCAGACTGTCAAAAACAGGGCAGACAGCCAAAACTGGTGGCAGGTCTATCTTGCCACCCAGACCAATTGGACTTAGTGATAAATGGTCACCTACACAAAAAATCACACAATATTCATGTTGCTTCCAGTCCCGAAAGATCACTCACTTACCCCAGATCAACTGGTAGCCTAGAACTTACACCAAAGACGATGCCTGTAGCCAATCCTGTAATAAACTAACTATAGGTTTATTAACTAGGACAGAGAAATAGAAGTTATTAACAGGTTAAAGCAAGCAAACATATGCACAAATGAATTGCAATCTAAATCCTAAGAGTGACATAGTTATAGTGCTCTGTCCATTCAAAGTGTCCTTCAGGGCAAAGACACATCAACTATTTTTATTTCTCTCTCCCAGCATTCAAAGCGATGGGATGATACTTCTGCATGTTCTCCTCCATGGGTGTGATAGGGCCATTAACCAGACCTTTATATTGCAATGTTCCTTGATGGCCCATCTGATTTTGATAGTTCTTTTGGATGGGCCGGGGGAAGATATGATATGATATGATATGATATGGGGGATAGGATAGAGGTCTATAAAATCATGACTGGTATAGAGAAAGTAAATAAGAAAGTGTTATTTACTCCTTCTCATAATACAAGAACAAGGGGCCATCAAATGAAATTAATAGGTAGCAGGTTTAAAACAAACACAAGAAAGTATTTTTTCACGCAACACACTGTCAACCTCTGGAACTCCTTGCCAGAGGGTGTTGTGAAGGCCAATACTGTAACGGGTTTCAAAAGGAAGTTAGATAGATTCATGGAAGATAGGTCCATCAATAGCTATTAGCCAGGATGGGCAGGAATGGTGTTCCTAGCCTCTGTTTGCCAGAAGCTGGGATTGGGTGACAGGGCATGGATCACTTAATGATAACCTGTCTGTTCATTCCCTTTGGGGCACCTGCCCTTGGCCACTGTCAGAGGACAGGATACTGGGCTTGATGGATCTTTGGTCTGACCCAGTATGGCCGTTCCTATGTTCTTATGGGTTCACAAGTACAGAGCAAATAATTTCAAAGTTATAAAGCAAAACTTATTTTCTTACCGCATGGAATACAGACATTACAGGTGAGATTAATGCATGCAGCAATTTACAAGCATTTCATAGAGTCTAAACACTAGATACATTCTTATAAAGCTAATACCTATTTTGAGCAACACTAACATACAGGTGAACTGGTCAGGTCTCCAACTATGAGTTTGTTAGTTTTTAGCTAATGCCTGCAGTCTTGGCAAGAGCTGGCATCTGGCCTGCCAGCGTCACACAGGCGAAAACAATCATATAACTGCAAGGGGGGGATGATGTATTTGAAAGTCTAAGGGCTCTTTAAAGGTTCAATTAAAACGCTGAATCTTTTCATATGTTATTTGGCTAGCAGCGTTATTAACCTGACAGAGAAATCTTGGAGTGGACTACTTTGTAGCTGTTGTGAGCCAGCAAATAAGAGCTAGAAACATGGTCAGTCTTCACAAAATAAAAGCACTTGTGACCAGAGGAAAATGATGGGGGACAATGAAGGCAGCAGTCACTGTATGCACAGCACCTGTCGTTTGTATCGCCTGGAAGGTTTCAAGCTGAAGCACCTGAATGACCATGTAGGATCATTGGACTGGGCCTTGGCAGACCTGGGTCAGTTCCTGGCTCTGCAACAGACTTTCTGCTGTGGGCAGTGCCTCGTTCAGAGAGCACCACAGCTGTTTTAAAGGAAGCTCTCCTGTAGAAACAGACCCACTTGAAAACAATAAAGCCTGCCTATTTCACAGCCTTCTCCTGTATTGGATTTAAAGCTGGAGACCTTGACCCAGCTAGACCAAGCACAACATGTACTGCAAGTGGGTGTTTTACTTCTGGCTTTTTCTCTTATCTTCGTCCTCTTTACACCAGAGAATCAGAGAAATTAGAGCTAGGGAACATATATAACGTTATCAAGTCTGTCCTCCCAGTGCTGAACGCACCAGTATTCCCTATAGTATACTTTCTAGTGCTCTGTCCAGTCAAGTTTTAAATGACCCATCTGATGGGGTGCCCCATGGGAATCTGTTCTACAGTCTAATAGATTATGATTGACAAAAGGGTCCTACGGTTAGCATCCCCCGGGAGAGAACAAGAGGATTACTTAATTTGACGGCTTATATCCAAAGGAGAATGGATGTTAATTTAAAAACATTATTTTAAAAAATATTGAAAGTGATTTTAGTGCTCCTGAGGTCTGGCCGCAGAGAGCAATTTTTCTGTCCCCAGAACAGGAACAACAGTGAAAAGTTCACCCCACACGGTGCCCACCGCCTGCCAATCTGCCTCATCCCAGACCGGGAGTGATCACCTCTAGGGGTGAACTCACTCTTCATGTCCATTCAGATTCTTGGCTTTTCTGCTGAGATGTCCATCAAATGAGGCCGATTGGTGCTGATTTGGGGGTGGGGACCATTTGTCGTGTAGACAGCCAATCACCAGAGACAGAACTGAGGTCCGCCAACTCATTTTACATAGGTCACTTAACAGCTGTCAGATGATAGTGACTTTTGATTTCTAATGACCTGATTCCTGATTAGCACCTGTAAACCTCTGTATTTCATAATCCTCTGAGCCATCTAGATCCTTCAACCTCCTCCTCACAAAAATGAGTCCTTTCAGGGACACATTCTAGCTCCAGTTGTAATTAGTTGCTTCTCCCACCTTCTTTTTAAGGGCACATCTTTAAAATGTTCACCTATGAGATGCCCTGTTTTCCAAGCGTCTTACAATGATCAATCACAGCTTCATTTTTATGGAAAAAATCTTTGCCTGGGACATGCTGGCCACTTTCACACCAGTCAGTATTTCTACACGTATTAAGCTGGTAGTTGTCAGTCTCACTTGGTTGCTTCTGGAAAAAAAAATGTCATCTTGTTGCTTTTGTATGCTTAATATTTCAAACCGAAAAGCACTCAGGTACTTTTCTTTGGGGCCAGATCCTGCCACCCTTACACATGATGAACAGTGCCATTCTCCAGGAGTAAGGTCCCATCAATTTCAGTGGGACTAGTCATAGAGAAAGTTACTACTCAGGGAGTAAGGGCAGAAGAATCTGGCCTTTCATTAGTAGTAGTAGCAATAGTTCCACTTACAGCGTGAAACCTCTTTCCTCTGAGAATCTCAAAACTCTTCTTGAGCTTGAATGAAGCTGCTCATCACCCTTCTGAGGTCGGTAGTTGTTACACCAACGTCACATAAAGGGAAACTGAGACACAGAGCACTTCAGTGACTTTTCCAAAGTCATACAGTGGGTGAGTGGCAGAAATGGGAATAGAACTCGTGATCCTAGCTGTCAGGCCAGATTTTGGGCCTGAAATCCAGGGGAGTTAGACATCTAAATGCCTTTGAGTAATTGGGCACCAGTCCTTTATACTAGTCACTGATCTGTGGGCCAATGGTGTAACTCCACTGAAGCAATGGACTTGCATCATGAATTAATTTAATCCCTTTGTTGTCACTGACTTTAACAAAAATATTTATTTGCAAAACTGGCGAATGTGGATCTCTTAAATGTCTTTACAATGTTCCATAAATGATCTCTCCAATGATGTATTACACATCTTATATTGAAAAGTCAGTTTACAAAACAAGACGACATTATAAATGTATCTGTAACACTTTTTGGTGCCAAGTGTAACAATTGGTGCCAAAACTTTTTGTTTTATATTTTCTGACCGTTAAAAAAAAAAAATCCCTCTTTAACTTTAAAGTTGCATGTGCAGAGTTTTTTTGCAATTAATTTCCTAGGTTTATTTTTGAGAAGATAAAAGAAAATAATGTTTGCTCTGTTCTAAGAGGTGCCATGCATCAGCCTATGTATATCTAAAATCCTTTGTGCTACTGGTAGAATGTCATAGTCAAAATCAGCTCTTGAAACATGAAATCAAGAGTGACGAAGCTCACAGCTGCGGTCCAGAGCAAGATCTCTGCTGCAGCCACTCTATCTGAGAAGATTTTATAGATCTCTGATGTGTAAAACAACTTTGTATCATCATAGATTGAGTCATCGGCAGAGAGGAATTCAAGTATATTGTTTTTGACATTTTTTTTCTGACATTGTTACAGTTTGACATTTCTCTATCCCAACTTGTTTTCCTACTCACTGACCCACAATATCATAACAGTCTGGATCAAGGGCTGCAACTAGCCTCAAATTTTGTGCTCTGTTGAGCCTTCACTTCAGTTTAGTTTAGTGAGCTGTCAAGCACCTACCTTTAAAAATCAGAAAGCATTAGAGACCCATCACTGGAATCCTGATGACTGGGGCACAAGGCAGGATTCTGTATGGCTGCTATTGCATTATTTAAGAGAATAATAAATAAAATGTTTTTGCCCTTGGGATCATCCCATCTCCTCTCTGCCTCTAAGAAGTGTAGATGTGTAAGCCTCTGGCCACCAACCTACCCAGTTGCTAGTCAGCCAAGAACTTAATAGAACTGGGCTGGGAGAGGAAGGGGTTGTGTTAGCTCCCATAACTGCTGAGCTGTCTGGTATTTGTTAACCTCTGGGTGCATTCAGCTGAGTTTTGGGGTGTTATAAAAGTTCAGTCCAACTTAAGTGTGCTGCTTTAAAAGACAGCCGTGCAAAGGGCAGAGTGTTGAAGTAATATAACCCCCGGAAGCCACATCTGATTCTGCAGATCCATGATATGAGTGCACGTGGAGCTACCAGACTTTCTGGTGTTGCAGCTGTTGGGCATCAGTTCTGAAACGAGCATCCATTCAAGGTGTGCAGAGAGCGCTGCAGCAGTGCAAGGGTTAAGGCCTGATGCCTACCCATCTGTAGAGTGGCATAAAATAGAGTGCATCCTGGAGAACTGCTGATCACACATTCACCTGCAGTGACAAAAAGGAGATTTGGCAGCATGAGATGCCTTTGTACTGGAACACTCGCTTGCCCAGTGCTTAATTTGTAATGAAAGAGGTGCCAGGGCTCAAACAGTTAGGTGCCGGGGCTAAAGCAATTTTTCTACTTTCATAACTGACGTGGCAAGCCCAGAGGTGCCGGGGCTAGAACTGCCAAGCCTAGAGATGCAGCCCTGGCACAAATTAAGCATTGCCCCGGCTCCCTGGCAAGAACACTGCGAGGCCGCCTCCCCTGCAGCGAAGGACAGAGCGGTGGAGTGGGTCTCATCATCACGTTTTAGGAATGGTGGCTAAAGCCGGGGACAGGGAGCCAGAACTCCTGGGTTCTGTTCCCGACTCTGCCACTAACTCACTGTGTGACCTTGAACAAATCGCTCCATGCCTCAGTTTCTCCATTTGTAAATGGGGATGATGATTCTGACCTGCTTCCTGGGGGTGCTCTTTATTCATTCAGATTTGCAAAGTGCTCTGAGATCATCCAATGAAAGGGGTCATACAAGTGCAAAACGTTATCATTGGGTTATGTCCTGCAGCTCTTTCTCAGGCAAAGCTCCCTTTGACTGCATCATGATTATACTTCTGTATGGATGTGTGCTCCATGGAGACTATGGGCTGAGCAAATTATGCTCCTCCTTCCAACTGATTAGGCTGCTTGGATCAAAATGGAACATTGCTGGACGTGTAGTTTCCAGAGCAGCTGCAGGATATGGTGTGGAACTTCCCAGCTTGCATTTGGCCCATGGGTCACACTTACAAAAGTAGACTAGATAAAGCAATAGAAAATATTCTGCAGGGAATCATCCCACACTGGACAGAGGAGTCAATTAGTCATGACCTTCTACGACTTTTGAACATGCTACATGTTGCTGCTAGCAAAGAAAAGTGGCTTCAAAGCACAAGGTTCAGAAGAGAAGCAAGAAAACAGGATACAAATTATAGAAATAGAAGAAAACAACCTCAAAAAGAGCCGTCCCTTAGTGTATCTACTACTCAGTTGCTTCATGGGGCAGGCTCTGTAGCGGTTGATGCACTGACGTGCCTTTGATTCATCCTCAAGAGTGGATTATGTCCGCACTCGGTTATTTTAGCAAATGCAGTTAGCCATATATTTACACGATGGGATTGTCACTCTCCCAGTGAGTAGTCTGTTGCTAGAAGAAAACAATTACTGTAAACTCATTGCTGCTGCTGACTTTTCCAGCTAAGCCATAGTACTATGTCGTCTTCTCACGCTGGCTGTGTCCTGCATGTGTAGGGGATGGACTACAGTGTTTCATGGCTCAATTCCATCTCTAACTCCTATGATTCTATGAGAGACCATTAAAAGTGCTAAGGTGCAGCCTCAGTCACTTAATAATAATAATAAAGGAGAGAAAATGAATATTCCCTGGTAAGACCTGATAAAGGAACAGGCTTCTCCAAGCTGCTTTTGGGTTCCCTCTCATCTGCATCCCTTTCCCCTGCATTTATCTACAACCTTCCTGGCCTGCCATGGCTTTCCCCCTTGAAAGACAAACTTGGAGACTCAACCCTATCCAAGTCCCAGCAACAAGCAATTCTCCCTAGCACCTACTTTTTGGCCCTCATTCCACTCCCAAGTGCCAAAATCTTCCCACCACAGTGACGACAAGTTCCTTGACCCCCTTCCCAATGACTGGAAGCTTATTATGCTTCATAGGGCAAGCCGCAGGGGTCTGCCTCAGGCCTCTACCCATCAGACTTTGCACAGGACCCTGCAAATCTTAAGATAGTCGGATGCTGTACCACAATGATGACTAAGTGCCTGACAAGCCCTGCAACCGGACCAAGAGTCTGGAAACCAAAAGGCCTGGGAGCAGAGATTGGCTTTCTCATGCATAATGTGTTACCTTTGCCACTGTTCCGCCATGCCAAGGTATATAGATATAAAATGTAATGTGTGTGTGTGAGTGAGCGTGAGTGAGTGAGTGAGAGTGTTTATCCCACAGTGACAAACTACCAAGAGCAGTGGTAGAATCTCCAGCTCTTGATGTCTTCAAATCACAACCGGAAGCCTCTCTGGAAGATAAGCTTTAGACGAGCATAAGTTCTGGGGCTCAACATAGGAATGACTGGGGGAAATTCTCTGGCCCGTGCTATGGAGGAGGTCAGACTAGATCAGGGGTCGGCATCTTTCAGAAGTGGTGTGCCAAGTCTTCATTTATTCGCTGTAATTTAAGGTTTTGCATGCCAATAATAAATTTTTATTTACAGGGGCCAATGGATGGAACCCCAGACTGGCAGCATGCTGTGCAGACCGGCGGCCGGGACCCCAGGCCGGCAGCAGGCTGAGTTGGGGTTCTGTCCGCCAGCCCCTGCCAGCCGGGGTCCCAGCCGCCGGCCCCGCTCAGCCCACTGCCAGCCCAGGGTTCTGTCCATCCAGGCCAGCAGCGGGCTGAGCGGGGCCGGCGGCCAGGACCCCAGGCCGGCAGCAGCGTGCCACAGTAAATCAGCTCGTGTGCCGCCTTTGGCACGCATGCCATAGGTTGCCGACCCCTGGACTAGATGATCTTCTAGTGCAGTGGTTCTCAAAGCTGGTCCGCCGCTTGTTCAGGGAAAGCCCCTGGCAGGCCGGGCCGGTTTGTTTACCTGCCGCGTCCGCAGGTTCGGCCAATCGTGGCTCCCAGTGGCCGCGGTTCGCCGCTCCAGGCCAGTGGGGGCTGCGGGAAGGGTGGCCAGCACATCCCTCGGCCCGCGCCACTTCCCGCCACCCCCATTGGCCTGGAGCAGTGAACCGCGGCCAGTGGGAGCCACGATCGGCCGAACCTCCTGACGCGGCAGGTAAACAAATCAGCCCGGCCCACCAGGGGCTTTCCCTGAACAAGAGGCGGACCAGCTTTGAGAACCACTGTTCTAGTGGACCCTTCTGGCCTTAAACTCTGTGAACCTATCCAAGGCCAACACTGTGGCATCAGGAGAGTTGTCTTTCTCCTAACCTGTTGCCAGTAGACATCTGGGCTGCACAGACAGGTGTGAGGTACACCATGACTTTTTGATAGGCTGCTCTGTCTTTTGTAAGTAAACCTGAAAGAAAAGCCATGAGGCAGGTCATGGAAAGTGAGCATGTCTCGAGCCTCTCCTGGAGGCCATGAGGAAGGTTTAACAGACAAACGGTTTGAATGCACCTGAAGCACAATCGCTGCGTGTTAGGGTTACCGCAGCAACTGTATCATACCGTAGTGCATCATAGCCAGAGTCCCCTGAGAAATTTCAGACTTTTTCAAGCATGCTGTTACAATTGTTCTGTGACATTTGAACCGACCTGTCGGCAACCAGCACATCATTATAAATGCAGCCAGCCCACCCTGTGGAAGAAAGAGTGGATGGGTAAGTCGGCCATATGCAGCTCCTGTGCTAAGCTAGCAAAGCCGGATCTAGTTACAGGAGAATCAGAGACTGGTTTGTTAATGACATCTCCAAAAATTATATATGCGTCCGTCCCGTGTCCCCCCCCCGTCCCCCCCGTCCCCCCCCCCCCACACACACACACACATGCTCTCCTCCAATTTCAGTGCAGGCCTTCTTGTGCTGCACTTTCTTTAAATGTTACTTTTGTAGTTCTCGCTCTCCTTTTTTTAAAAGGACGAGTAAAAGTAACCATGGTGGGCATAGTAAGGAATTGAGGCCAAGGTTTCCAAAAGTGACCAGTGATTCTGGGTGCCTCAGTTTTTGGGTCCCCCAACTTGAGATATCCGAAAGGCATGTGATTGTCTGAAAGTGCTGCCTAACCCTTAGAAAGCCCTTAGAAAATCAGGCCTCTAAGATATCTTCATGGCTGGGCTCCCAAGAATTGAGGCTTCTCGTCACTTTTGAAAATTGGTAATGGTCAGTGCTATAGTTAGAGGGGGCAGCTTATTCCATTTGGCTTAAAAATACCAAATACCTAGAGATATACAATGTTCTCCCTTCAGTCTGACTGGATCAAGGGGAAACCAGACCCCTCTAATTTTCACCCATTTCAGTCATGCCTCCCAGCAGTCCTGGTGGGAATCTCTTTTGTGACATCAGCAAGAATCTGTGGTGACCTCCCAGCTTACTGGATTGTTGACCATTATTCACTGGTAAAAATAGGGGGGGGGGAAATTTCAACTCCCTGCTCTCCTGCTGTGGTACCTGTCTCTCTGTAAGTCAGATACACAGCTACGTGGCTGCTCTCACAGATGAGAGAAGCCCAAGTGCTGGAATGGTTTAGACCAGTGGTTCTTAAACTTGGGCCACCGCTTGTTCAGGGAAAGCCCCTGGCGGGACAGGCCGGTTTGTTTACCTGCAGTGTCCGCAGGTTCGGCCGATCTCGGCTCCCACTGGCCGCGGTTTGCTGCTCCAGGCCAATGGGGGCTGCAGGAAGCGGCGCAGGCTGAGGGACGTGCTGGCCGCCCTTCCTGCAGCCCCCATTGGCCTGGAACAGCGAACCACGGCCAGTGGGAGCTGCGATCATCCGGACCTGCGGACGCAGCCGGTAAACAAACCGGCCCAGCCCGCCAGGGGCTTTCCCTGAACAAGCGGCATCCCAAGTTTGAGAACCACTGGTTTAGACTGCACACAGCTGAATAGAAGGCAGCGGGTAGTGCGGAGATTCTAGTCTGGACTCTGAAAAGGCTGGGAATTGCAGAATCACTGCATCCATCATATACAATAAGCCTTCACCAGCCTTTAGAATTCCCAAAATAAAGTCATTTTAAGAGTGTCTCATCAAAGAATCACACTCTCCACATCCTATAAATACTTTGGCCCTGCCTGAAGCAGGGGCATCATTTGCTCTGGGACAAAAGGGGCAGTTGTCCCCTCCCTTCAACCTGGCTTTGTCCCCCCAAAACTTTTCATAGGTCTATGTGCTCCATTTTTTGCCCCCTGCAGACTTTGCAGGATATAATCTAATCACATATAATGTTCTATATGCTGACACGACTCCCCTCCCCCCTCCCCCCCCCCGAAACTTTCTGAAATGACGCCCGTGTGTTAACGTTTCTGTCCTGTAGCTCTGCCATCAGGCCAGCCAGATTTGTACACGCTTTTAAACTGTATATACATGTGCTGTAAATGTAGCCATGTATCGTAGCGTAACAGCTGGAGACCATTATGCTGTGACAACATTGCTCTTCTCCATTTCGTATGAACTTTAATTTTCCGACCCACGTGCATCCCCGGTTCCACGCAAAGCTGCTCGCTAATCTCGCTTCTGTTACTGGAAATGACTGAAACACGAAACAGAGGCTCACCAAAGATGTGTGTCATGCCGAGGAAATCGAGCTCATGTTGTTCGGAATCTGCCTTGCATTTTGGGGTCTTTTTCTCACACACCTGTCCGCTGCCAAGTTGAGAGAGACAGCACTTGTGGATGCAGTTACTGGGATTATTCATTACCGGAGTGCTCCCTGTTTTAAATCTTAGGTTAGAGCTGAATGTTTCATCAGTATGGAGGTGGGGCTGAGATAAATCCTGATATGGCTGCTGGCAGCAGCTTAACACGCCTGGTGCACACATGCCATCTGAGCAGGGTAAAGGGCATCCTTTTGGGGCAGGCTATTTTTGGAGGTTGCAAATCCTGCCTCTTCCATGTGCTGTGCTATTTTTAAACAGGAATGCTGCCTTGCGTGGCTCCTAGATGGAATTTACACCATTCCCATAGTATTGTTTGGTTGAAAGCATGTTGGGCATTACAGAACAATAGACTCATGCTAATTGCATTGGGTTTCTCAGTGGCAAAGTGGTTACCTTTGAGTTGTTTTTCTCTCTCTGCCATTGTTCCTAGCTACCCCACCCCCCGCAGGGGGGGGCTGAGCTAATCTTGTTTCCAGCAGTGGCTCAGAAAAGCAAATTCAGGTTAGCAATGACTGAGCAAACCGCACATGTTGGTTGAGCCATCACAACATTTACAGTATAACAGAGGCATTAAGCAAGTTAAATCAGAGGGGCTGAATGGGAAAGTTAACAGAGTATTGTGTGGTCCCCATTGGAGGCCTCAGCTGCAGGAGTAAGCTTGGCACTTCTGCTCCTCAAGATTAGGGAAGGATGAGGGTGCCATGGGGTGAGGGTGCCATGGGGTGAGGGTGCTCACTGTCTCCTGAGGGCTAGGGAAAGGGAGGCGGGGCTAACGGAACTGTGCATCCAACTATCTTGCTTTGATCAGCTGTAGAGGCAGTTAAGTTGCAGCCACGTTTCCTTGAAGATATGAGATGGCAGTTCCACTCTCTCAGGTTAAGGGTGAGCTTTGCAGTAGTCAGCGTAGAGGACAAAGGCTAAGGGGAGACAGCCAGCACCAAGAGAAAAATGAATGAGCACCTGCTCCTCAGAAGGATGGAAACAAGTGGTGTCACCAACTGAGATCTCTGTGGGACTTGGTTGTTGGCTCCCACCAGGCTCCAGCCTCAGATTTGTGTGTGAGGTATCCCAGCTCCAAGGATTTGGGCCTAGATCCTTCTACAGACTGAGTTCTTATGTTTCTATCCACTCTCTCATTCCAGGCCCCTCCCACACTGGATCACCTGGTCCTGACATTGACTGGCCTCGGTTGATTGGGTCAAGGCAACATCATGGGCCAGCAATAGGAATCATGGTGCTCCACTAAGTGCTGAGGAATCACTGCCAGTATGGAGCAGCAATGACCTGGGCCCAAAAACCGAGCAGTTCACTTCCACCTCAGGTGTCTGCTAGTCCAAGAAATGGTCCCTTCCAAATAGTAGCTCATAAAGAGCAATCAAGACTGGGGCCCCATTGTGTTAGGCACTATGCAAACACAGAGTATTATTATTTATTATTTGTATTGTGGTAGCAACTAGGAGGCCTAGTCATGGGCCAGGATCCTATTGTGCTAGGTGCTGTACAAACACAAGACAGTCTCTGCTCTGAAGAGCTTACAATCTAACTAGACAAGACCGACAGAGAGTGGGGGAAGGGGTAGGAGAGACAAGCAGAGTGCACAATGCAATGGTAGCAAATGTCGTGTTCATTCCCCAGTATGTTTTATTTTTTAGTGGGTGAGTTTAGTTAGGAGGGGATCCTCTCAATGGATAGTAAAAGGGGGACATTGAAGGGAAAGGGGGAGGGGGACAGGGCAGGAGAGAAGAGGGTAAGAGGGGCAGGTGTGGAGTGGAGCTGAGGTGAAGGGACTGTGAGGAGTGGGAGGGCTGGAGCAAACAGCCAATCTTCCCCGGGCAGAGAAAGTCCAGTCAGAACCGTAGGGAGTTTTCTGAATGTCCGAACACGTGGCTGCTTCTGTTCTGAGTCTCTGGCTGGTTCTGCCCTGCCATTTTTCCTCAAAGCTATGTGATGAGAGTGGGGTCCCTAGTGCCCCCAAAATGGTGGGTCTCCCCTGCACAGTTCTGGGGGAGCTGGGGAGAGGGGTGGTCCTGGCTGGACCCCATTTTACCTCCTCCAGCCCAGTGCAACAGACCCTACTTTGATCGCTTCTGCAGCTGCTCCTACCGGCTGGAACACCCTCTCGTTTCTGTGCTGCTGCAGCACGGGCCCGGGGCTACTGTAGTTCACACCCCTCTCGACTTTCACCCCAAGCTATTCTGCAGTCTGCACTGGCAGAGGGAGGTAGCAGGAGGGAGAATCCCTCCCAGAGTCTGACTCGATAGAGACTGTACAGGACAGCACTGCTCATGCGTCTCGGAAGCCGCGTTCGACTGGGAATTCTGCTTGCCCCACTGCTTTGCCCTGTAGGAGAAAAGAAAAACAAAAGGGAATTGCCAAGGCTTTAATGCAGATCAGAGACCCTGCGCCCGAGCTCCCCAATGAGAACCCATAACCAGGCATCGCAGCAGCATTCGAGGCTAAACTTGCTTTGGCGATTGTCAGCATTTCTGGGAGTCCCCATTTGGAAACACAGGCCCTTCCTGCGACAGAGCTGGAATCTGCAGCCCTGGGGCAGTTGTTCAGAGCTGGAGAAAGTGGCTTAGCCCCCATCTAGTTCATCCCCCTTCCCAAGGATCCAATGCAGGATTGCTCCCGACTTCACATTCTCTAGTGGTTCATCCAGTCATTCTTTAACCTAGGGTAGAATCCCAGCCCTGACCAATTAATAGATGTTGACGGTGGCTATGAAGCATATGGACCAAGCTGTGTTCATTTTTCATGAGTGGTGTGGTGAAGCGTAGAGAGATTAAATATTCAAAAATTCTTCCTCAGTTGGCTTTCATAATTTTAAAGTAGTGAATGTTCAGGTGTAAGCAAATTGGCCCTTTCTCAGTTAATAACAACAATAAATAATACCTAGCATTTTTCATAAGCAGATCTCCATTCGCTTTACAAAGAAGGTGTCAGTATCATTACCCTTATTTTACAGATGGAGAAACTGAGATGCGCAGAGGGGAAGTGACTTGCCCAAGGACACCCAGCAGGCCAATGCCAGAGCTGGGAACAGAACCCAGGTCCCTGACTGGCTCTGTTTACTAGGCAGCACTGTTTAATCCAAGTGTCTCATGCTTCCTTGATGAGTGTTTTTTTTCCCATTGAATACAGATGTTTCTTTCAGTCCTGTGTGTATGTACGATTGGCTGCTGCTTAGCCATGCTTCAGAGAGCCTGCACCACATCACTTGAAGAGCTAATACTGCCTGGGAGTTCCCACTGGAAAAGAGCTCTAAAGCAGCAGCACAAATGTTTCTAAAGTTACTTAACAGATTTTATGAAGTGCTACTAAGCCCCATAAAGGAATTTGTATTGAGTGAGGCCTTTGTTTATATTGAAGTTGGTTGCTGGCATACTTCCTTCGGCACTTGTGTGCTTAGCCAGCGTGTTTATGCGGGAGAGGTGGTTCTTGTAGGGCTGATGAGTGCCGTCTGTCTGGAGGTATGTATGTGTCTGTCTGATCTAACTTTATAATCTCATATTTTTAAGGCGCCTGTTACGTTGGTATCTCTGCATCAGGCATAGTTATTTAAATCGACCGAAATCTCTAATAGTAGGTAGCTCTCTAATCTGGCAGAAAAAGGCATTACAAGATCCAATGGTTGGATGCTGAAGCTGGACAAATCCAGAGTAGAAAAAAGGTGCATATTATTAATAGTAAGGGTAATTGATAGATTCTCCTTTACTTAAAGTCTTTAAATAAAGTCTGGGTATCTTATGCAGGTCAGACTAGTTCAGTGGTTCTCAAAGCCAGTCCGCCGCTTGTGTAGGGAAAGCTCCTGGCGGGCCGCGCCGGTTTGTTTACCTGCCGTGTCTGCAGGTTCAGCCGATCCCGGCTCCCACTGGCTGCAGTTCGCCGCTCCAGGCCAATGGGGGGTGCGAGAAGGGCGGCCAGCACATCCCTCGGCCCACGCCGCTTCCCGCAGCCCACATTGGCCTGGAGCGGCGCACTGTGGCCAGTGGGAGCCGCAATCGGCTGAACCTGCGGACGTGGCAGGTAAAGAAACTGGCCCGGCCCGCCAGGGGTTTTCCCTGAACAAGTGGCGGCCCTAGTTTGAGAACCACTGGACTAGATGTTTGCAATGGTCCCTTCTGGCCTTAAAATTGATGAATTCCCAACGGGTGCTCTCTTTTCTCTGCCTTCCCATAACGCCACTCTTTTTTAATGGGTAAAAAAATCATAACTGGGGAAAGACATTAGTGTAAAAAAAAAAGTGAGCCTTGCATTTTAGTCTGCGCACAGTCAAGCTTCGGCAAGGAGTCTCACAGAAGAGAACTCCCACCTCGGTGTCTGAACTCCCACGCACTGGTTCTAGGTGGTCCTGGTTAATCTCCTGATCTGATCTGCTACGTTGATCTCCTTGTGATCGCTCCTTCTCTTGCAGATCTCTGTTCATTTTGCATGTATAAATTAGATCCATCAAGAGAATGTGGAAAGTAGGAGGAGGGACAAGACCTCAGCTCCAAAGGCAGATTAACTCCCCAGTCCTGGCTGTGAAATTATCTGAGGAAAAAAGGTTGATGCTGTCATGCTCAAATGAGGGATGGGAGAATCCATTCAGCTGGACAAAGGCCTGGGTTGCTTAATATTCTATCACACGAACATAACTGAAACCCCTTTCTGAGGTCCATGACACTTCACAGAAGTGTTATCATCCTGTCTGCTTACCTATGGATCGGGACTGGAAGTGGGTATGTTCCGCAATAGGGTGTCTGTCTGTCTGTCATACGTACACGGCCCCTATCACCATCGTATCTAAGTGCTTCACAGTGTTTAATGTGTCCTCACAACACCCCTGTGAGGAGGGGCCTTGCTATTATCCCCATATTACAGATGGGGGACTGAGGCACAGCGAGGCTAAGTGACTTGTCCGAGGTGACACGGGAAGTCTGTGGCAGAGCAGGGAATTAACCCCAAGTCTGAGGCTAGTGCCCTAATGACTGGATAATCCTGCCTTTGTGAGAGAGGCTGTTCTCGTGGTATCTCCATCACAGTGGGGACAGGAGGTACATGGCATCTCAGGAGATGGATTATTCTTGTCAGATTTCCTCTCTGCTTTGCAGAGCCAAGAGGTTCCGAGATATGTGTGAATTTTTGGGTGGTTATGGGAACCAGACAAGCTCGGAGATTTCCCCATCACTGGCTATATAATCCTCCACCTGCTTTCCCAGTCTGTTCCAAAGGCATTTTACTCCTGGCAGGAAGGAACTGGTTTGGCAGATGGGGTGGATGAGCGACCCAGCAGTACTGCGCCCCCTGGAAGTTGGCACCCAGGATGGGAGGGATAGCTCAGTGGGAGGGATAGCTCAGTGGTTTGAGCATTGGCCTGCTAAACCCAGGGTTGTGAGTTCAATCCTTGAGGGGGCCACTTAGGGATTTGGGGCAAAAAATTGGTCCTGCTAGTGAAGGCAGGGGGCTGGACTCGATGACCCTTCGGGGTCCCTTCCAGCTCTATGAGATAGGTATATCTCAAATTATTATTATGACCTCCTTGCACGACTGTCCCTAGAACTGACACTGATTATAATACCTTAGGGCAGTGTTTCCCAAACTTGGGACGCCGCTTGTGTAGGGAAAGCCCCTGTCGGCCTGGGCCGGTTTGTTTACCTGCCGCGTCCGCAGGTCCGGCCGATCGCAGCCAGTACATCCCTCGGCCCGTGCCACTTCCAGCATCTCCCATTGGCCTGGAGCAGCGAACCACGGCCAGTGGGAGCCGCGATCGGCTGGACCTGCGGACGCGGCAGGTAAACAAACTGCCTTAGGGAAACACTGCCTTAGGGCACAACAGTGGCCTGTGTTATGTACTAGCAAAGGGGAGTAAGGAGGCACATGGCACCTCCTGACTCTCCTATCCAGGCGATATTGCGAGAGCTCTTACGCCCCAGCTTGCAAAGGTGGTTGTGGGGTGGGTGAGCAGAAATTAGAGTGGGCAGAGCCCCCATCCAAATGTGCTAGACTAGCCAGCACAGCTAAACTGGCACAGAGGGGAATAATCTCTGCCAGCTAAAAGGCTGGTGCAGATTATATCCCCTATGGAGCAAGGGAAGGGACTACTGTCCACACAGTAAGTCTCTGAGTCATAACACAGTCCCTGGTATTCTAAGGGCATCTGCCCCTTATTCCCAGTAAAATCACAATCTCTCTTGGAGACTCAAATAGATATTGCCTAAATAACACTATGGGCTCAACCCCGCCCCCCCGGTCACTATTGCCATTGGGTGCAGAGCCCATTGTCCAGCTATTTTATATTGAAGCTGAATTTTCAGAGGAATATTCAGTGATCCCTTTTGTTCTGCTGGTATTTTCATGTGGGAAATGGGCCTGACGTCTCTGGCAGTGGAGGCTGCCATTTTATTGATACGGCCCTGCGCGTCCCAGCAGGAGGCCCAGACTTACTCGGCTCTCAAGATGGCATCTCCTTGTTTGATTTGTTAATTATTATTCTTCATTCTATTTCAGACACTTAAACCATTATTTTTAGTGATTTACTCTTCTTTGTAATTAGAGGTAATGGCTGGAATTAGCTTTTCTATTACAATATGTTTCCCGTCAAGGCTAAGATTGCAGCCAAAGTTAGGGATTTTTATCCTCCCTTGCTTCTGTGCATTTTTTACAGTCTGACTCAGCTAAACAGACGAGAAGGAGCTGAACATCTATGAACTTTGGGGACCTTCAGATTCAGACTTGGGTGTGGGGGGTGTTTACTGAATTAGGTAATCTCTAAAAGCATTGTGATTCTATATTGGGTAGGGTTGGATTTCTGGCTTGCAAACCTTACCGTTTCACAAATAACAAGTTCTTCTTTATGAAAACACTAGGGATAAGAGACGTGCCAGGGTGCTATGAAATACAGGATTTATTCACTGCGGCAGCAGCACTCGGAGCAGATTATTAATATTTTGCACAGTCTGCCACAGAAACGCTGAGTTTGGCTGGAGGATTCTGGTATAATTGTGTCACAACCCTATTTGATTTCATTTTATGCTACAGGAACCAAAAATGGGGCAGTTACTTCTATAGTATCACATGTGATAAAGACTTGAAACAAAGCTGATAAAATAAAGGCATTCAGCAGCTTCTCCCCTTTCCAGGAGATTTGAAAGCCCTCTAATCCTCTTCTGATTTGTTTTGTCTGTGCTTTTTCTAAAGGCAGTTTATGGTACAGGGTAAAATGCTCCCTATATAACTTTCAACAGTGTTAATGTTTGATTAAGCTAATGGTGAACGATTCAATTAATAGAGTGCTATTACTTATGTTGAAATATATAGCTGTATTAATGACACCTACATCAATATTGGTTGGTAGCACAAAAATGCTGTTTTCAACCTTGAAAACTATTCTGTAGACTTGCAGAAGAGGCAACTTAGATGCAAAGAGCTCAGTGACACTGGTGCAAATCTGGTGTAGTTCCACTGACATCAGGGGAGTCAGAGTGGATTTACAGTGGCATTACCAAGAACAGAACAAGACCCAGAGTACATACATTGTAGCTTAGTGAGCAGATTTTCAGGAACTACAGGTTTCCTTTTACTTTCAAAAGAAAGTGTATGCACATAGGAATTGCCAGACTGCATCAGACCCATGGTCCATCTAGTCCAGTGTCCTGTCTCTGACATTGTCTAGCACCAGATGTTTCAATGAAGGTGTAAGAAATCCACAATAGACAGGTCTGCCTCCCCACCCCCATATTAGATTTCCTCCTAGTAGTTGGCTTAAGTCCTGAAACATGAGGTTTAATACCCCTTCCAAAAAAGTTTAGTGCTAACTGTTAGAGTTTTGAGAAATGAAGCAAACATTATGTCTTGTCTTGGAATTACTGTTCTCATCTATTTTGACTATCTGTAATTCTCCCTATGGATTTGCACAAGAAATCTTGAAATCTGAGACCTCCAGAATGACCTCATAAAGGCCTTGTATGTTGTGGAGACCCCTTTCACATGAAGTAGTGGTCTCCCAGAAGTGGCTGGTACGTTAGCTGAAATTTGTGCTCAGCAGAGACAGCATTTGTAAGACAATCTCAAGAAGAGCCACTCTTAGATGTGTCTGATATGATTCCACCATATGTAGTGGAGGTGGACCAGATGGTACCCTTGCTACTGCACTAAGAGTTAATAGGAGAACGTGAGCCAGACCGTGTGGGATTTTCTGTGCTTTAAAGATGCTTCAGATGCACTTCATGTGGGAGTCTGAACATTTCACATAAAGCTGGTCAGGAATTTGTAGTTTGCACAAAATCAAAGTGTTGGGTGGGGAGTGGGGAGGTGGAATCTGCTGGGGTTGAGTTCTTTGGAAGAAGGAAAAAAGAGAAGGAAAGATTTTTCTTTGAGGAAATATTTTGGTCAATTCGACCTGAATTAGAGTAACTTGTTTTGTTGAACTGATCTGAAACATTTTTTCATATCAGTTCAATAAAATATTAAATGGCATGTTCCTGTCAGTTCATTACCTTATTGGAATTGTATTTCAGGCACCCATTCTCTCCTATGGGCTGAGCTCCCTGCATCTCCCATAATTCAATGTAGATTTCCTTCTGACCATGGTCTATGTGGTGCATCATGGGAGACGTAGTCCAGCCAGGGAGCCTTGCTCATAGGGCAGAATGGGGCATCAGGCTCTCAAGCTAGAACTTCCATAAAGCAATGCGCCACAATGGGAAAATGCAGTTGAATGTTTAAATGACATGAAATGAAGTGTTTTGGGTCATTTCAACAAGTCAAAAGTTAAACGTTTTGATTTGGGAAATGTCAAAATGTTTTGTTTTGAACAAAAATGTTGAAACGGTTTGCACTGACATTTCCAAACTGACACTTTTCAGAATTCCACTTCCATGAAAAATGTCAAAATTTCAACTTTTCATCTCGATTTGGGACAGAAACATATGTTGAAGTGTCAGAATCTTCCACGGGATGGAAATTCTGAATTTCCCACAACTCTAGTTTCATGCAATGAATTTGAGTGATATGAGTTGAAATATACCAGTCGGAGAGGGACTCATTCTCAGGGCTGCTTATTCGTGGGCAGCATATTTTTCCATGACCACCTAGATAAGTAGGTTAATTGAAGACAGGAGAAACCGATGGAAATGTAGAAAAGGAAAATAAAAAGATGTCTGAGCAGTTTCCGTAGTGTGTGTGAATCTTTGGGTAAAGATCCCTTTATATATGTGTTAAACTCCTAGATACATAAGTGGATACACTTGCTCAAGGATTAAATTCCTGTGCATCAAACAGTGAAATATGATTATTATCAGAGCTGCTGGATGAATGAAGCTCTCACATGAATACATCTTTGCACCAATTAATGTCATGGTCAATAAAAGACCTTTTTGATGAATCCATAATAAAGGAGCACACCTCTAAATACATTTGTCACACTTATTCCTAGCAAGTCATGCCACTCTGGTACCTATGCCCTTGATGGTGACCTGATCCCAAATTTTGTGGAGGTATTAGGAAGGTATTTTTAATATAATTTCTTACCCACCAGCTTGGTTGTTTGGGGTTTTTTAATCACCCCCATGAGAAACAGCAGTTTCAGCCTGGCAAGAGAAGGTTTTGTCTGTTGGCATTACAGCCCAGAAGGGGCAGTGCATGGAATGGGACCACACTAGTCATTCTTTAGTATGCTAGGTTTAAAGAGTGGCTGATCTGTGTTTGACACCACTGGCATTATCTAATCAATGGGCACTGTGCTACCTCTTGAAGAATCGCCATTAGAACGCTGGCTGTGATATCAAGCTGTTGTTGTTGACTTGGTGCTGAATGGCTCTGAACATCTTTGAGCCGTCCTCAGCCTGGTTTCTAGTGCTGTTGCTCTGAGTTACTGGATCTGCAGAGATTTACACTGGCCCCAGCATCTCTATAAAATCCCTTCCTTGATATGGCCCAAATGCCTAGGTCCCTCTGGTGGCATTGCAGTACCACAGAGTGCAGCCTGCCATCTATTTCTGATGGAGTACAGGGTTTGAAAACAAAGCAACAGGAGTCAAAGTCTGCTGTTGGTGACACTAGTGAAAATCAGTAGAGTTTCTCTGGATTCACACCATTGTGATCCTGGAAAGCACATGGTACTTATGAACTGAACCAGTATGATAAACCAGTGTCTATGGGAAAGGAGGTCAGGGTGCACGGCAGAAGAAACCACAGATGAGATCCTGGAAGCCTCACTCAGACAAAATTCCCATTGATATCAGTGGAAATTCTGCCTGATTAAGGACTGATTTGGTTTCATATGCATGGGGTGAATCAGTCAGGAATTCAGTGGTCTGGATCATGGTGAGATTATTACGCCGCAGTCCACTCACTGGTGATAGGTTCGAATGTCCACAGAGACATTATATCTGAGCCCTAAACTCTTCTTGCAGTGTTTGTTTTCTAACCAATCCAAATGTCCTTTGTGTGTGTGCGAGGGGGGTCTAATCCCAACACCCATTTAAAGTCACTGAGCTGATACATGCACTCGCTATCCTCCTTCCGTTAAGTTCTCTTTAAACCAAAGGCTGGATTTTAAAGTCTCTAAAGCCTCCTTGGCCAATGAAATGCTATTTTGTTCCACTGCCCACCCTGCAGTACAAGGGGCCAGATTTGAACTCTCAGATTGAGACCCGCACAACAATTTTGGGTGTAGGTTGCATCCAAACCCAGAAGGGGCCTGTTTTCTGGATCTGCCTCACACATGCCAAGATGACCAAAATCTTGTGAGATCAGCTGCTCTCATGAGATTGCCACTGTTGTAAGCCTAAATCTGGCTCATGGAGAGATGGTACCGCTGAATCTAAACACAAACCCGAACTTTCACCCGTGTGCAGACTCGAGTTGGAAGCTCCCACGGCCAAGCTGGACCAAAGGGGTTTAGAAAGGGAAATCTGTGCTCTGATTTCTGAAATCTGCACTCCCTGACACGCCATACAGAGCGTGCGTTACACTAGGGAAAAAAATCAAAGTGTTTTTCTTCCCCAGTGCTAATCTGGGTGAAAGCCCTAGTGCAGAGCAGCTCACACTGTTGATAACTCTGGGGCAACTGCCCTGAGGCACAGAAGCAGTTTGGACAAGATTGTCAGCTGGTGTAAATCAGCACAACAAGACACAGTGGAGCAGTGCCAATTCACACCAGCTGAGGATCTGGCCCGTGCACATTTTTTTTGGTAGTGTAAAAGTGGCCAGAGTCTGTGTTTTCCATTTTCTGGTGAAATAACGAGCCACAAACCAGCATGTGTGTTATCTGGATAGCGTCTGAGCAATAATGTTTTTTTTTCTCCAAACTGCCTTGGCTCGTTGCCCATGTAATTAAGTCAAAACGAATAAGCAACACGTGCCTTGACTGTGCCATGTGGCCACCTATTGTATATCTTACAATAGAGCATCTCAGGACATGTGGGTTAATTAACATCTTTTAGGGCCCTGAATAATAGATAATGGTGCATGGGGCTTTAATGGGTTAGTCTCTAATCAGTTTATTAGGAGACAGATGAAGACAACACAGCAGGATCATATTACTCCTGGCTAAAGCCCTGGAAAGTAAATTGCATGGCATTTATTTGAAATTTACCAAAATGCAATCTCTTTAAAAACCCGCTAGTGCCCATTTCATTCAGGTCAGTCTGTAGTGGGTTTTTTGTTTTTTTTTTAAATTGACTAAGAAAGGGAACTTTTGGAAGGAGATTGCAGCCATATTTAACCCTTTACAGTGTCTTGCCCCAGGCATCATTAAATCTACAAAATTTCCCTTTAGTCTGTTTACCATAACTATCTATAACATTAATTAATGACTTGCAAATGGCAGTATTAAAGTTGTTAATGGTGACCTCTGTTCTCTGTTCACAATGACCTGAGCTCTTGGCAGTACAGGGAAAGCATAAGGGAGCCAAAAGCAAGCAACAAGGCTTTCTGCTGATCTTTTAACCATAAAATCATAGAAACGTAGGACTGGAAGGGACTTTGATTGGTAATCTAGTCAGCCCCTTGAACTACGTATTATCTAGGCCATCCCTGACAGGTGTTTCTCTAACCTGTTCTTAAAAATCTCCAATGACAGTTCCACAATCTCCTAGGTAGTTTGTTCGAGTGCTTAACTACCCTGACAGTTAGGAAGTTTTTCTTAATGTCTAAGCTAAATTTCCTTTGCTGCAATTTAAGCCCATTGCTTCTTATTCTGTCCTCAGTGGATGAGGAGAACAATTTATCACCCTATAACAATCTTTTACATACTTGATGACTATTATCATGTCCCCCCTCAATCTTCTCTTCTTCAGACTAAACAAACCTAGTTTTTTCAATCTTTTCTCATAGGCCATGTTTTTGTTGCTCTCCTCTGGACTTTCTCCAATTTGTCCACATCTTTCCTGAAGTGTGGCACACAGAACTGGACACAGTACTCCAGTTGAGGCCCTATTAGTGCTGAATAGAGCGGAATAATTACTTCTTGCATCTTGCTTACAATACTTCTGCTAATATAGCCCAGAATGATGTTTGCTTTTTTGCAATGGTGTTACATTGTTGACTCATAGTTAGTTTGTGATCCACTATAACCCCCAGATCCCTTTCTCCAGTACTCTTTCCTAAGCTATCATTTCCCATTTTGTATTTGTGCAATTGATTGTTCCTTCCTAAGTGGAGTACTTTGAATTTCATCCTATTTATTTCAGACCATTTCTCCAGTTTGTCTGGATCATTTTGAATTCTAATCCTGTACTCCAAAGCGCTTGCAACCCCTCTCAGCTTGGTATTGTCCGCAAACTTTATAAGTGTACACTCCAAATAATTTATGAAGATATGGAACAGAACCAGACCCAGGATCTAACACCTCTTAAAAAACACCAGCATCAGGTGTCTTCCCGGTGCCCATCTCAGCCTCAGCATTCTCCAGTCCGATGGAGGTGGTAAGCAATCTTTTATCGTTATTTTGGTTGCTTTCCTCTAGTGAAGCATGGGAAAGGTGCAGCTAGATAGAACACTGGCTGTGTTTCTGTGTCCACCAATCCTCCTGTCAACCTTGCTCCAGTGTGTCTCATTAGCCACGTTCCTCCTATTAGGGACCTGCGGTTCTGACATCTCTAAACCGAGTGTGACTACTTTGCCCTCTGGTGGCTGGAGCTTACAGAGCCTGTATAAGCCCTACTACTAATACATGTATATGAGGGTTTACCAGGGACCCGTTGGCCCTGGGAAATTAGCTGGTGCAATGTGACTGTTCATACTGAAGTTTCAGAGGGACATCCATTCCCCAAGTAAGGAGAGGGGCCAGGGATGCTTTTTAAGGCTTTACTGGTTAGAGAGCACAATTCAGTTTTGTTTAGACCCCCTTGCTCAGAGCATCTTTGGATGCCTCACTCTCTCCACAAGTGCTCCGCAGCCTGGCAGCCCAACCAGCTGATGCATTAGGCAGCAGCCTGTAAGCCTTTGCTTGAAATCCTGGTGCTTGCTGGTATTATCAGAATGCAGCAGCCTCCGCTCTTGAAGGGCTTTAGTGAGATGAGTGAAAGTGAGACGCCTCGGTCATGACAGTGGGATGAAAGGGGAGCTTTCATCCAAAGGAGAGAGAGAGGAGAAGGAAAGGAGGGGGAGGGAATTCTCCATGACAGGGGAGCCAGCGCCTCAGCTCAGCATCTCCTTCCTCGTTCATGTATGAATAAAAATATCTGCAGAGACGGTCGAGCAGGAACAGAGCTGCCACAGCCGATGAGGGCGGTAATATGGCCGCGGTGCCTGTCTCTTGGTGACACCGTTGCAGATGTGAAACTCCGGAGCACTGTCCTGCAGCACGGTCCACAGTCAGATTACAGTGATCAGAATGCAGCGGATTATGCCTGTGCAGGTTCAGATCCCTGAAAATGATCTGTTCATCCCCATCACTGAAGCTCCCCATCTCTGTTTTAGCAGTTAATGGGCCTGCTCCTGTGAGGTGCTGAACATCTCCTGAGCTAGCGATCTCAGCTCCAAGTGAAGTCTGTGGAAGTTGAGATGGCTCAGCACCATGCAAGATCTGATCTTTAGGAAAGCAAAAATTCAGCCCTCTAGAAATTATTACCAGCAAATTAATGAAGAGTTAGTCAGCTAATGGCCCATGACAAAGCCAAGGGCAGTTAATGCTCTGACGAACGGGACATTAACTGCTGCAGTGACCAATTGCCCAGAGATTACTGAGCCTGTAAAGCAGACAGGGAAGCGATGCATTTTAACGCAGAAGCAAATGGCCCGAGTGAGCCTGCAGCATTCAGTTTAAGTATTAAAAGTGAATGAGGTGGTTTTGTGCCATTACAGGTCCACTTTTCCAAATCAGGCATGCACCTTTACTGCAGCCGGGCATGCAAATGGCCGGTGGGTGTGATATTACAGTCATTGTACGTGCACATTAGGCAGGTGATTGCACATTTTGGTTTTGTGCAATACACTGTGTCGGCCTGCCATTGAAAATTAGGCCGACAGTGACCTTTTAGTCCCTGAGTGAGGACACAGCGGGTATGTCTACACAGTCTTCAGCAGCAAGCCCCCTAGGCCAGGTCGACAGACTCAGGCTTGGGGGGCTCAGGCTACGACACTGAAAGTAGCTGTGTGGACTGCAGCTTGGGCTCTGAAGCCCACTCCCCTTCCCTAGCCGCAATGTTACACAAATATATTTAGTGTGGTAGCATGAGCCCAAGTCTGTCAACCCGGGCTGGGAGGCTCGCGCCTGCGGGCTGTGTAAACGTACCCAGTGAGGTTTGTAATCATTACACTTCGCACTTATATAAAGAGATGGGCCTGAATCAAAACCCTATAAAGACCCCAAACGTAGGAATTGGCAGGTCCATCCAGTCCAGTATCCTGTCTCTGAGAGTGGCCAGCACCAGATTCTTCAGAGGAAGGTGCAATAACGCAGTGTGGTACTCTGCCCCCTATGCTCGGTCTCATCCTGGTCTCCAATAGCTAGAGATTGCCTTCAGTCTTGAACCATGAGGTTTAATGTCTCTTCCAGAATTTTTGGTATCATTAATAGTAATAACTCTGGATATTCTTGCTTTCCATATACATGTCCAATCCCTTTTTAAATCCTGTTAAATTCTTGGGTTCCAACAACTTCCTGTGGCAATGAGTTCCACAGTCCAATCACAACTTGTGTGAAAAAGCATTTCCTTCTATCAGTTCTGATTTTCCCACCTTTTAATTTAACTGAATGTCCCTTTGCTCTTGTGTTATGAGGCAGAAAGAACAGATACGTGCAGTTTAACTTCTTTAGCCCCTTTGAGGAAAGTTTCCAGACGCTGCATGTTTTGGCCCTGTCTCTACTTCTCTGGCACCTCGTTGGAGGATGTAAAATTGCTTTTCAGACAGACAAAATATAATGTAGTCCAGTGGATAGAGTGCTGAGCTGGGAGTCAGAAGACCTGGCTTCTATTGCCTCCTGTGCTGCTGACCTGCTGCATGAACACAGGCAAATAAATTTTGTGGCTAAGTTTCTCTTATTTTTAAAAATGGGGATAATGATAGTGATCCTTCTTTGAGATCAGTGCATGAAATGTGCTATATAAAAGTTACATCTTACAGCACCTCCTCTAAAGCAGGTAATATCACTATTATCTAGAGGAGGAAATCGAGGTACAGAAAGGTTCAGTGAATTGTCCAAGATCACAGAGTCCTTAACAGAGCTGAATATGGAACCCCGGAGACCTGGTTCCCAGTCCCCTGTTCTAACCATTGCACAGCCCTTCCTTAGTAACTGTGGAAGTCCAGAGCATGTGACTCTTACAGGCTGAACTCCAGCCTAGGAGGGTACAAAGCAGAACATTCAGCCCGGTAGCGTCTGCTGTTCTGTGTTGTTGTTTAATTCATGACAACATAACACCCTGCTGTTCCTTTACTAGCAGGGCTAAAGGGAGACAGGAAGGGAATTTGCATTCCTTCTGCCAGCAAAGATTAAACAGGGCCATTGTGCAGGGTAGAGGCTGTGCACTGCAACTCTTCCTAAGCTGCAGCATCTCATCCAGATATGCTATCTGCCTTCGCCTTCTCCCTGTGGATTATTCACCAGCCAGGCAACATGCTGCCTAAATACCAATAGCAAATCGTGAGGATCAAGTGTTACCTCTATCTGCATTATTATGAACAATTTAGATCTTCGTATTCAGGCTTAACTGATGTTTTGGTGCAAAAAAAGGCAAGTCTCGGAGTTGAGCTGGAGTTGGTTGTGACGTCACAGGGACTGTGATTTGGCGCTGGGGTGACACATCCACCATAGGGCTAAGCTTGCTCAATCTTCTTATGTTGATGCATTTGCGAACCTCTTTCAGTTCACTGTTAGCAAGAGTGACAGTTTTAATATATAGCAAATGTGATTTGTGACTCTGCTGCATATGAATAGTTTTCCTCAGGCAAATCACATCTTCCCTGAGCTCCAACATTCAGATCCAGATCACAGTTTGGGGGAGGAGGGGTATTTGGACCTGCGGTTTTGCCTTGGTCCATTAGAGAAATAAGGTCAGTTGCGAAATTTGGAATCTGATGGAGAATTTACCCCAGGGTGCTTGGCTCTGGAGGGTTGGTTCAAGCCCATTTCTAACCTCATCTTCTCTCTCTCATTTTAAGATGCTCTTGTATTTCTTTTGTGGGGAGGGAAGGGACAAGCATAAGTTCCATTTTTCCCCTTGCCTGGCCCCAGGTAGAGAAGGTAGCATTGAGAGGCTATAGGCATTTATCCCTCAGCATAGCCAACAGATCCCAGAGATGGCAGGGGCATGTATGCTTGGAAATGTGGTTTTCTTGCAGGTCCCTCTGCCCCCTAAGCCTGTGATGGTTACCTGTTCTCAACTGCACTCTCAGGGAAGTAAGTACCTGATCTTGCATCATGCACTGAGCTTATATCTATACTGTAGTAAAACACCCCGTGAGGGTCCCAGAGCCTGGGTTCTACCTTGACCCCAGATGCAATTTTACAGTCCTGCAGCCTGAATGTTTTATTGCCGGGTAGACATGGGAGGCTGTGACTTTGTTGGTTACAATGGTGATTTTTGACCTCATCACTCGCCTCTGGAACAGGAATGCCAAGAAAAAGAAGCACCTGACTGGAATTCATGTTACTCTGTGGCTTGACAAACGATCGGGTAACATTTTTCCCAAGTAATCCACTACTGTGAGCCTGAGAGGCCAGTTCCTGCGGGCACCATGGGGCTTGAACTGATGAGCACTCGGAAGCAGGAACTGCTCAACCCTGCCCTTCCTGTGAGAGCCAATCCCTAGAAAGGGGCAGTGAGGAGAAGATACACCCATCTGTATCTTCCAAATGGCACAGAGTGTGCATTGATGGTGCAAAATCTCTTCTGGTGCTCCCCTGGCAGCAGGATGGCTCCATGCTTCCTCCTACCCACAAGGGTGTGAGTAAAGTTCACTTTGCGGCCCTTACAGCAGCACCTGAACACTGTCAAAGCACCTCATAAACTCGCTCCTAAGGACTCCAGCGGTACTAACTGCAAACAGTATTCAGAACCTCCACAACCTGAACTTCACATCACACAAACGTGGGGCTGCCTCGTAAAACAGTCACCATTTCAGTTCAGAAGGTCGAATGCTGCACTGATGTGTCTGGTATAAATGCAAGGATAGGCAGATGGGAAGTTTGCTTAGAGTTACGTTTATAGTTCCACTTGTGGAATCCCCACAGAGGTCAGTGGTAGTTTCATGCACAGGAGCGGCTGCAGAATCTACCACTAAGTATGTAAAATTTTGCCGCATACAATCTTTAGCTGAGGCAGAGGCCTGATCTCCGATAACTCATGGATTCCAACACAGCAGCATCCAAGTATCTCGCCCAAGGTTTGGAGGAAGGATGGAGCTGGAAAGCCAAGAAATGCAGTGCGAGGGGGATGCTCTCTGGGGTGGAAGGGCCAGGGACTATCACAGATGATGTCATCAGCCTGCTTGCTGGAGTTTTGGCAGTGTTGTCTAGTGGCTAGAGCACTGGACTGGGACTTAGGAGATCTGGATTCTATTCCCAGCTCTGCCACTGGCCTGTTGGGTGACCTGAGCCCAGTCACTTTACCGCTCTGTGCCTCCATTTCCCCATCTGTAAAATGGAGATAACGATACTGAGCTCTGTGTAAAGCATGTTGAGATCTACTGATACTGCTGGTTTTGGTTATTGAAAGCCTTAACAACAAGAAGCCATGGCACTAACATGCCATTTGGAGACCATCACTGTTCGCATGTTCTGTTCTTTTCCCTTTAACCCTGTGTCTCTCTTGTCCATTTGGACTGCACGCTCTTCAGGGCTGGGATTGCCTCTTCCTCTGTCTGTACAGCATCTAGCAGAGTGGGGCCCCATTCTCGGTTGGCCCCCTAGGCACTACGGTAATAAAGATGTCTGGAGGCGCACATGAAGGCATGGCAAGGTGCCTTACTTTGAGAACTTAGGGGCAATACTTGGAGGTAGCATGCCTGAGTGGAACCTTCCTCAAGCACTGGCTTGAAAACCTAGGCCCTATGGAAGAAATGTCAAATCATTCACATCGTTCCAGAGGAGCCGCCAAGTTCCCTCTCCCACTGAAACCACTAAGACTTTTGCTGCTTACTTCAGGGGGGCTCACAACATATGTGTCAGAATACCGGAACTGTAGCAAAATGCACATTATAGATGCCTTAAAAAAATTCTCCAGCAGACCATGAGACCAGAGTTATTCAGTCTGAAGGGTCTTTCACTTCTCATCATCACCTCTGACTAACATCAGGAGAAAACTATCAAATCCATCAACCTCCCATTTTTGATGAGTGTGCTGTCAGCAATTCAGTGGCATCTTAAATGACAGGTGATCAGCGCCACAGATACTCCAGCAGTGCTACATTTGATGTCTTAAGCACGGGCCTTGTTCTTAGCAAATACATTGAACTTTTGGTCTGTCTTTGAAATTTCTGCATAGCCCTAGAGTTGCTCAAAGTGCCAGTATTAATGAAAGGGCTGTAAAGGTTTTGTGGAAGTCCAGTCCCTGGGCTACTGAACAATGCAGACCTGAAGTAGATATTCAGCATTTCCAGATGAAAGGCATTCTCTTGCACAGAAACGGAGCTCTAAAGTCTGTGTTCTGAATGTCAGGAGCTGAGAGTATGTAATGATGATCTGGGCTAGGAAGAGGTTCAGACATTATCCCACAGCTTCATACTACTTTTCCCCCTTTCTCTAACCTCCTCTGTTTTCACTGCCTACCTGATCAGTTTTTAGATGAGGTCGGAATATGCTCTCCAGAACTCGGGGCAAACCATAATTCTTTGCAGAATCCTACCCACAGTAATGCCAGCTGAAAGACAAAGGTTGGGAAGAAGATAAGGAGACAGACAAAAAACTTCTATATTTAAGTGCCTAGTTACTATGATGGCAAAGCAGAGCACATTATTGGTTGTTATAATGTAAGTGGTACCCATGGATTACAGCAATTGGCCTTCTATAAATACCCCAAGATAGGCAGATAGATGAAACTCATTCTTGACCTGTATTCCTTGGTTAGATCAGGCCTTGTAGGACACATCAAGAGATGTAGTTCTCCTGGTGGCCACCCCACTACATTCTCTTCTCTACTACCCATGAATGCTGTCATTCTCTATCTGATTCTTCAAGCTCATGGTTCAGCTAAACTGGAGTCGGAATGTCTAGCAGTCCAGTAACATTGTGACCAGCATGGCCCTGTGCTCTGAGTGATTTAACATTGTTGAGAATGTTAATTACTAGTATTACAGTAGCAATAAGAGGCCCCAACTGATTTTGCGGCTTCATTGTGGTAGGCACTGTACAGACATGGAGTAAAAGACTGTCTAAATAGACCAGACAGACAAAGGATGGGAGGGGAAACGTGCCAAAGTCACACAGCAGGTTAGTGCCCAAGGCAGAAATACAGATCTCAGTCCAGCACCAGTCCACAGATCTCAGTCCAGCACCCTATCCATTGGACCATGCTCCCTCTCTGTAACTGGACCCAATGACCTTGCAGATCTGTGGTGCTCAGGCCTGGTGAACTAGAGAGTTGCTTCATTGGCTAATAGAACTTCAGCAAGCCACCAGACTATAGACTGATGACGTGATGGGCTGTTGCATTGTCCTATCCATCACTCATGTGTGATACAATGAACACCACAAACATGGCACTGTGACATCAACACATTTTGTGGTGGTGGTTCTGTGGCACAGAACTTCCTCTGTCCACTCTCCATACACATAGCCCCTTGAAGACAGGGGATATTTCTTCCTGCTGGCTACTTGAAAGGAAGGTTCGGTGTATTTTCTCTTGTGTGTCATTGTTCCTCTTGCTTTGCAGGAGAAGAACCAAGCCAGATGCTCCCCTGAGACATCCTCTCTATTAGTGTTAATATCATTAGGGCTTTAACCTTGGGGGGAGGCGGTTTACCTTCCTCTGAGGCATATAGGTGTGGGTCACTTGCCAGGACTATCTGGGTACATCTCACTTAGTCATTTCCTTGCCATTGTGGGGGCCTTGGACAGTGGTGCACCTTGATGCTTCATATTCACTGCCTGTGGTACACCTCTGCCCCGATATAACGCTGTCCTCGGGAGCCAAAAAATCTTACCGCGGTATAGGTGAAACCGCGTGATATCGAACTTGCTTTCATCTGCCGGAGTGCGCCGCCCCTCCCCCCCCCCCGGAGCACTGCTTTACCGCGTTATATCCGAATTCGTGTTATATCGGGTTGCATTATATCGGGGTAGAGGTGTACATAACAGTCTAGATTCCCATGGGCTGTAATACTTTGGTCTTAGTTTGGTTGTTGGGTTAGTGTGAGGGTGTTGCGTGGTGTTGGTGGCCTGTGATATATAGGAGGCCAGAGTAGATGATCTAGTGGTCCCTTCTGATCTAGATTCTTAAAAAAAACCAAAACCCCTATCCCTCTCTGCTACAGCTGGAGTCTGAGCAGCCGTTCTCTAGAATAAAGAGACATTCAAACGGCACTTCCTCTTTTTTTTTTTTATTATCCCCCTCTTCCAGTAAACCTCTCCTGCTCTGGGAGCCTTTTGGTTTTGCTCTGTGTAGTCGTCTGTGTACCGAAAGGAGACCTGCTTTCCTACCTCCTTATTCCAACTGTTGCCGCAAGGCCTGTGGGCATTTTACTTTCCAGACTCAGAGTATAGTGGAGGAGAAATGAGCCCCGGTAATCATTCAAGCTGCAGGCGTTTCTGTTCACGGTCTCCTTTAGTGAAATGTGGCAGTCACAGTATTCCCTTCTTCACAAACCGGTTCAATGTGTGTGAGCAGTTCAAAGGCTGGATTAAATGCCCCTTTGGTGGCTATGCCCCACTGTGCTGTCAATTTGGAATAAATGAAGGGTCCCTTACAAATAGGATCGTTGATCTGCATATACCCAAAGGGGTTTTATTTTGCAAATATCCCAATCAGCGCAAAACTATCTGAGCCATTAAATCTGCAATTAAGAGTAAGTTCCAAAGCTTCTCTCTTTCACCAAGAGAAATTGGTCTGATAAAAGATATTACCTCACCCACCTTGTCTCATTAAGAGCGATAGTGGTTTTTTCTACACATAATGGACCAGTTCTTCTCCTGTACTCCCTGCCTTCCGTATGCCTACAATCTAAATAAGTTAGACATCTGTGCGCGTAGTTACTAGTTCCCCAGTTTTACACAATTATGTATGTCTTAACATGTACATGTCTGAAAATCAATCCCTTACGAAAAGACTGGAAAGTACAGTATTCTGAAGAAGGAATCCTGCATTGTCCATGGAGATTCAAGTAGATATTGTCTAATAAGTCTTTTCCATGTGCATTTTGTTTGCCCCTATGTCAGTGTTTCCCAAACTTGGGACGCCACTTGTGTAGGGAAAGCCCCTGGTGGGCCAGGCTGGTTTGTTTACCTGCCGCATCCGCAGGTCCGGCCAATCGCGGCTCCCACTGGCCGCGGTTCGCTGCTCCAGGCCAATGGGAGCTGCTGGAAGCGGCGGCCAGTACATCCCTCGGCCCACACCACTTCCAGCAGCTCCCATTGGCCTGGAGTAGCGAACCGTGGCCAATGGGAGCCGCGATCGGCCGGACCTGCAGACGCAGCAGGTAAACAAACCGGCCCAGCCCGCCAGGGGCTTTCCCTGAACAAGCGGCGTCCCAAGTTTGGGAAACACTGCCCTATGTGAATAATACAATGATTTAACTATAAACTTTGCTAATGAAGTCAGGTGCCAGATTAGATGGTCTGATCTGATATTGCAAACTGAATCCACTGTGTAAGTGTACATACCTCCATTAACATTCAGAATTGTTACTAACCTACTTTACAGTCTGGCTAATGGTCAGTCACAGAGAAAGAAACCTGCTTTTCTTTTTCCTAAATGGTAACATGTAATAATTTTCCTGAGGGCTTCAATTTCTTCACAGCAGATGATAAAATACATCATCCAATACCCAGGCAATATCCTTCAGTAGCGTATTTCCAATTATAATCTCATTTAAGATGTCACAAAAGTGCGTGTTGCATTGTTCAAATTATCTGATGCACCATTAGTTTGTCAGAGAATGTTCATAACATTTGCATTAAGTTCAAGAAGCTCTGACTTGTCATTGTTTCTTGCTTGCATCAGTGTGTCCCTCTACTGGATGGAAAATGCCAGACTCGCACTGCAGCAGCATGTTTTCCTCTATGGCTTAGCTGGTAGCAGGCGCTGATTGAACATTTTCTGATGGATCACTTTTCTGTCAGACAATACTAATTTGACAAAATCTTAAATGTTTCATGGGAACTTGTTGAAATTTTTAAAAGGAAATTGTTGAGATGTTTTGGTTTGATAAGGTCAAACGTGAATATAATGTAGTATGATATATAATATTTATTGAAACAGTAAAATCTAAATGAAACATTTCTACTTTATTGAGATGAAACATTTAAATAAAGGTGAAATGAAATATTTTGGAATATTTTATTTTGCAAATAAATATCCCAGATTTTGTCTTTTAGTCCTGATTTGGGAGTACATGAAACTTCAAAATCTTGGAATTTCCCATTGGATGGAAAGTCCATTTTTGACCAGCTCTGCTAGGCCTGCTTTTCTAGCCTACCGTAGAGACCTGTGTCTTTGGAACTGCCAGTTGTGAGTTCTGGTCCCTGAGCTGCATTGTATGCAATTTGCTGATGAGCCCAGTTGTGTCTGTACATGTAGGTGATTTCAGAACATTATCCCCATTTAAATGACTAGAATATAGGTGGATATAAGCCAACACATCAGGAAAAAAATGAGGGGAAGCGAACTAGGTCTAAGCATGCTTTAGAGCTGCAGTTACACAGAGAGGGGGAACACCAGTAGGATAGTAAAAAGAAACATGGCCTCCTCACCTCTCAGCAGTTGCATCTGTGGCTCTGGGCTTTGTTGCCTCTACAAACACACCTTGCAGAGATTAAACTATCAAGGGGCCAGGGCAAAGCCATTGCTGCCTAGATCTGCAATGGGTACTTTTAAAGTTAGCCAGTGCAACTGTCCCAGAATAAAAACCTATTGGAGAAGATAAAGTGGCATAATCGAAAAATAATAGGTAAGGCGGTAATAAAATCATGGGCTGTGATTTTGTTGCATAAACCACAGCTTTTAACACACATTGAAACTTTTTGCCACAAGTTAGAGTGGTGTTGTGACCCCCTGCACCACGTCACAATGCCATTCACTCAGATTTGACCAGGCTGTCTCTCCATCATGAATTGTATCTGTCAGCAATCACCATTTCTTCCAAGGAGAAACCTGTAGCATGGTAGAAGTTAAAGAAGACCTCTCCTCCTGTCAGGGCAGAATTATTACCTCTTGCCTGCTGCAGATGAACTGCAAAGTCACATCCTTTGGTCTTTTTCATTTCTAATATCTGCAGTAAATAAATGTAATTTCTATAAATAAAAAGGGGCCACATTTATGGTCAGTTTGCAACTTCACGGCCTTTGGTCCTGGAGCTCTGCTGGGGCTGAGAATGGTAGAAAGGTCAGAATTATGTCATTTCAGTCACGGCAGGGGACTTTTTATTTGCAGCCACTGCAGAAGTTCCTGTTGTGACCTCCCCCTGCTCTGGCAGAGAAGGAATATGTGCTAATGAGCTAGCAAGCAATCTAGCAATTCTGACTTCACACAGCCCACACTTGGAACCAAAGTGGAATTCTCAGGCGAATGTCAGCATCTGGGGACCAAGTAAAAGGGGACAGCTGTGTCAACTTGGAGGAGGTGGGAGATGTATCAGCCTGTGTTGGTTGTATCATTGGAAGGAGGGTGTTACATCAGCCCGGGGCTTCAAAATAAGACAAATTACTCATACTAGAATCCAGGTGTTACCTGGCATGTTTGCTAAAATTAGGGAACGATGTAAGCAATGACTCTTTGCCCATTATGAGGTCTCATGGTCATGCCAATGTTGCAAACACGATTTTCTGTTTTTAGCACGTAGTGATCATACCGCCTGAGGAAGGGATTTCATCTGCTCTCGCAAGCAAAGCAGGGCTGGGCTTGAGTAGGAATTCGAATGGGAAACATGCAAGGAAAACCCAGGGTGTTGTAGGACACAGTGCTGATGATTGACGAGGGTGTGTTCGTCCTTGTGCGCCGGTACTGCTCACCGTGTTCTAGACTCTGCTGAAGGGGCTAGTTCTGGTGATTCAGAAGAAGCTGCCATTCACCGAGTCAACCAAGCTAATACCCCAGCCTAGGGTTGGCGCACTGTGCTGTGGGGAGGGTCAGCCTGGTAGATGAGAGATAAAATTGAGTTCTTCACCCTTACCAAGAGCCCTTGATGCTTTTCACAAAAACAGCCTAAAAAAACAAAAATAAAGGGGGAAAGTGAACCAGAACTTGTTCAGACATAAAGTTCCAGGTTTGCAATACGTTTGATTCAAGTTCTGGGTGGAGATGAGGGTCGGTTCTGATTGTATCCGAACAGGGCCGACCATCCCTATTTGAAATGAGGCCAAAAGATGAACCAGTTTCTGCCTGTATTTACACCAGTGCAGTGCCACTCTCCAAAATCTGTGCTGGCTTATGCCCTACAAGCCTGTGCTGCTGATGTTCCCCCCTATTCCTAAAGACCTTTCAAGCATACATCACACTTTAGCAGAAAGATTGACATGATGGCTATCATAGCTGGAATTGAATGCTTCTCGCAATGGTTCCAACAGGGTTTTAATAACTACTCGAGGCTGGATTCCTAACAGGTGATTCGAGTGGGCCTGTTGGTCACCAGATTGAGCTCTGGCAGACAGCCTGTCCTGGAAAATGTAATTACTGTTCTAAAGAATACAACAAACTCTGCCAAAAATAATAGAAGTAGAATCATCCTCCAAAACGATACCAGATGAAACATGTGGCAGTAGCTACTTGTCAGGCAACTGGCATACTGCAGGGCATGGTTTCTGGCAACTTCAGCAAGCACAACCCAGTTTCTTGTCATAACGGGAAGATTAGGGGGAAAAAAAATAGAAGAGGCTAGGTTCTGATTAGCTGAAGCCACGCCTATAAATGGCCTCAAAGACAAGCTGAAGCTGTCACTCCCTGATCATATTGAAATTATTTGGAGTAGAGCCTGGAAAAGTACTACAGAATTTGGTCCAATACGATGGTCTAGTGAAGCAAAACAGAGAGTGATGTACTGTAATAACTGGCTGAGTTTTGATGCTATCCATTTGTTTCTTCTCATCTTGTGTAAGCCCGCACATCATGCTCCTAATAACCATTTATTATACTGTCTCCGTTCCTATGTTGCTCAAGTACATTGGATCGAGGAAATTTGATATTGCTACATTTCTGATCAGTGATCACCTACTCTTTGTGTGATGTACAGAAGAGTGCACAGTAATTCAAGATCCCTGTTATCTGTACCAACTATGGTCGAAACTATATGAATGATATTGCATTATTTGAGATCTTGTAAGTAAAGATGTAAGAAGGCATGAGGGCAGAGTTATGGTGTTTTGACCAACCTCCACTGTGCCATTTCCAGGCCTCTGCCCCCTTCTTATTTTATTTTATTTTATTTTATTTTATTTTATTTTATTACATTTACTGACTTACAAAACCGGAAACCTGTTTTCTTTGAGAAGGGTGGGGGAGTTGGAACAGACAGGGGTAATACGGTTTGAATGTGCCATTTGTGGAGTATTGAGTGACTGTGCCAGCTGCTGAGGAGCTAGTGGAGAAGTGGGACAGAGAACAGAACACAGAAGAGTTTGATGTGGTACCCCTCAAATGGTAAATAGCAGGACTGCAAAAGCCCAAGAGCTCAAAAATCACAACACAAACTACATCCCATGAGATCTACTTCCTGTTTGAAATGCCCATGACTCCCTTTCCCAATGTCTTTGTGTTGCAGGCATGAGTGTCCACCTATGCAAATAGCAAGGGAGGCTGAATGTAGAGTTGCCAACCCTCCAGAATTGTCCTGAAGTCTCGAGGAATTAAAGATTAATCTTTAATTAAAGATCATGTCATGTGATGAAACCTCCAGGAATACGTCCAACCAAAATTGGCAACCCTAGCTGAAAGGGGCAGGAAACCTATAGGAAGATACCCAAGGGTAGAGATGGCCGATTCTGTTTGTTTACCAATCAGAAAATGCTTCTTCTGACTTGTCGACATCACCCTTTCACACCCCCACCCCAACACACCTCTTCTCATTTTAAAATAATCTTTTTGTCTGCATCTGTGATCCCGCTGGGTTCCAGCCTACTTCATGTCTTGGTCGGAGCACAATCCATGTCCACTCACCAGTTCATCAGCCATGATGGAGTGAGCAGCTGTTGCAATGCTTTGTACCACAGACAGCAATTGCAATCCCTGGGAGCTGGTTTCTGATCATCTGATCAGATTGCTCACAGGTTTCCATTACAGTAATTTGTTGTACTTGTTTAATACGAAAGAAATAGAACATCCTGACAGAATAATGGTCTCCTGCTTTGAGAATAAGTGTCCTGTCTGGGCCTCATTCATGCTGAGAGCATTAGGCTTTTTTAAAAAAAAATTCATAAGTGAATTTAGCGATGGTGAAAGTTGCTAGGTTGATAGCACCAGAAATTGGAGGCTTCCAGTTAGCCACAGCACGGGAAGTTGCCAGGCAGTCCTCTCATGCTAAGCAACCCCTATCCCTACTGTTGACATGCGTCAAACTGCAGAGCTGCCCAAAAGAGCTGCCATGACTTTATGCTCCATTCGGCCCTTAGCCTCTGTTGAGATTGCAAGTGAGATGGTGCTGGCATTTTAATGCAGGCCTTAGGGAATCCACTGAGCCACACTACTCTGCTAAGAAGGGCTGCTGAGCAACTTCTGAGTGATAATCAAAGGGTTGATTTGGACCTCCTGTCTTGGGAGGCAAGAGGCTAATATACCAGGTCACTGCACCCCCCCTGATGTTCATGTTAGGATTTGTGTGGCTGGCCCATTATCTCAGGCCGTTGTTGCTTTCCTCAGACCCAGAGCTGACCCCAAAGAGCCAGCTTTAAGTGGAGAATCTGGATGTGTTTAATTTGCTTCTCACGCTGAGAAAGCGCCAGACGATAGTGACACTTTGGTGGGTGGGCTGCTGATTGTGTTTGCATCATCCAGCACTGCCATCTTGTCCCTGCCTTGGACAGAAGACAAAGGGGCTTTCTTTTCACCTTGGAGCTTTGCCTATGGCTGCTTAATTATGGGCAAAATCCCCACGCTGATGGCGGCAGGTGCCACGTACGCTGGAGGGAAGGAAAAATCTTTGGGGGTCTCTATGCTTCTTTGGAGGGTGTAGGGGGGGATTTTCCCACAAAATCAATACTGAGGGACCTGCTCACTACTGACTGTGTAGGAAATAGCACCATAACATAGGCATGGCCGAAAGCTTTTTCCAGGTGGAACAGTCCAGTTGTAGAGCTGTGCCTGTGTTCTGCACTTGCCCACAGAAACATATGGCTACATTGGAACCGGAAGGCCTAATTCCCCGCTCGAGGAGACATACCCGCGCTAGCTGTGATTGAGTTAGAGTACTGGAAATAGCAGTGTAGCCATGGTCAATAGTCACTATTAGGCTACTATACTATTAGTACCCAAATTCTCTTCAGGATTTCATCTTCTTTGCGCTCCTGTAGATGCTAGCAGGAGAAAGAGCTCAGTCGAACAATGACAACCCACAAACTGGAAACGGAACCCAGCAGTCCTGGCTCCCTGTCCCCTGCTCTAGCCACTGGGCAAGCTACGGTATAATACTCTACCAAAATTGACCAAATAGTATAGTTCTGCCCTAATCTGCTATCCTGAGCAATCCCACTGGAGTGGATGAGATAATGCAATTTAATCAGGCGTTTCTGCGGTGTTTCTGAATTGGCATGAAGCAGCACTGCATATTTGGTATTAAAGATAGGTATTCTTTTAAATGGATGGGATGACATTGGAATGAATACGGTACAAAAACATGTTATTCAAACCCTGTAAGTGTACTTGTCTTCTAAGTGCACTTATCTTTCATGGAGTAAATGGCAGCTGCTTCCCACCGTAATTAGTGAAGAGATGTTTGTTTGCAATGTGGAAATCTCCCATTCAGGTCCAAGGCTATTAGTAACATGTTTGCACTGTATGTCAAAGGCAGGGAATTCAGATCCTGGCTGGGTCAGACTTCAGAGTATACTAAATCGAGCATGGAATAGTGAACTACAGCTAGATGCATTCTGAGGCCAGGATCTTCCTCTTGAGTCTGTTGAATTGGCTTCTGTTGAAGATATGACAACGGACAAGTTCCAGTGCAAAAGTATATGAATGAAGCAAGGCATTGGTGTCTTCAAGCACACAATAAGACAAGATAGGGGACTAGCCGGACCATTGTTTTTCAGGTATGGCAGGGGCCAGAATACCAAACTGCTGTTCTGTTAGTGTACCAGAAAGCAGGACACCAGATGGGATGGACACTGGTTCATTTCTGTTACGGTGGGTGATGGGACACTAGACTAAATCAACATTAGTCTCCTTTCCAATAGTGTTTGATCCAATTCTTGTTGTTAGTTTCTTACCTCCTGCTGCATGTCTGTCTAAATTAGACTGTAAATTCTTTGGGGAAGAGACGTGGTCTTTTAGGGCTGCTGAGGAATGTGTGCACCTTCCAAGATAATGCTCTATAAATAACAATGAATAAAAACCAGCACAGGACAATGTAATGGAGACATGGTGTTGTACAGTGCAAGTAGATGCACATTAAAACAGCAGTCAAAGTACATAGATTTGCAGAGAATGCATGCATAGATTGCTAGCATGGTGAAAGGCAATTTTGTGGTCTTTTGAGACTCTTGTAGGTTGCTTATACACACAGTGTATGTAAATATTAGGAGACCGGGAAAGAATTGCTGTGATTTAAATAGGAAAATACGACTACAATGCAGGCTCATTCTTAATCCTACTTGAGTGTTCACTGCCTTTGTTAAATATGCAGAGACTGATGGAGATTGCTACAGGATTAGCATCTAGTGCCAGTCACACGGTGGACTGTTTAACATCAACAACTTTGCCCTAAGATTTATCACAACTGATGACTGAAAAGGAGCAGCGTCTCCCTTGCTTGAATTCTAATCAGGAAGAATATTTAGGACAAAGGGAATAACAAACTCTCAACGCCAGCTGCAGTGTGTCAGCTTAATTCAAATATTTTTAACACAGATCTCCAGGGGATTTACTTTTGCAATCTTATTCAGGTTGGGGCGGTGGGTTTTTTTGTTTTTTTTAATTCCCACCCTGCTTCAGCTACTGGCAAGGCAATGACCCAACAGGCCAATACAAGCAACAACCTGCCTTTTGTTTGTGTCTTCATTACTTCAGATCATATCAGGGATCACAGCAGAGACTAATGACCTTCTGTGTCTCTGGACTTGGTGAAATGTAATTATAGTCACAGGAAATTCTGGGCTGGCTGGTCAGCCCAGCTCCCAATCTAGGGGTCCAATCCTTTTGTTAGCTCCTGCACAAACAATACTGCGTGCTCATCTGAATCTCCTGAGACGGCAAGTTAATGGCATATGTTGCCCTGGGAATGAGGATTTGCTGAAAAAACAAACGTTAAGGCTCGGTAATAATTGAAGATGCAAGATGGCTCACCAGGCAAAATAACTGCTTACAGGAATCACATTTCATCTCTCTGTCAACAGAGATCTCCTTGGAGATCTCCTTCTAAACTCTGATAGAAATTGGTGTTTAAAAGGACACTGCCAACTTGGGTAAATGCCTAAAATGTATATACCTTAAAATTCTAGCAATCTCTTTGTGGATTGACACCTGGACTCTAAATATCTTTCACAACAAAGACATTGTTACTGTGCTACAAAGACCTTGAAATAAGTGGCCTTCTTTTTGGTGTGGACACTGAAAGCATACTGTGTGAGCTCCCTCTACTGCTCTGCGGGGGTCATGTTACCAGAAATCTCTATCCCTAGCACAGTGTTGCCACCTGCTGAGAAAGCAAATGCTGCACCAGCCTCCCAACGTGAAATAAATATAAATGTAACGGTTTGTTAAATAGGAGGGGTAAAGTCGTATCTCAGCAGCGGAGCATAAGCTACAAACCATGGAGAGTAGAACATCTTAAAAGAAACATTATGAAATAGTAGCTGATGAATGTTTTCCAGGTTAACTTCCTTACCAGAAAGTCACTTAGTAAATCCCTGTCTAGCTGCAGAGAAGAATAGTTTTCTAAGGCAGTGGTTCTCAAAGTCGGGCCGCCGCTTGTTCAGGGAAAGCCCCTGCCGGGCCGGGCCAATTTGTTTACCTGCCGCGTCCACAGGTTCGGCCGATCGCGGCTCCCACTGGCTGCGGTTCGCCGCTCCAGGCCAACGGGGGCTGCGGGAAGCGGTGGCCATGGCCGGCTTTAGGGCGATTTAGCCGATTCCCCAGAATCGGGCCCCGCGCCCCTAAGAGGGCCCCGCAACGTCCCGAAGGAGCTGCTGCCGAAGTCTCGCCGCTGTCTTTGGCGGCAGCTCAATCGCTGCCATGGAGGAAGGACCCTCCGCCGAAGTGCCGCCGAAGGCACCGGCAGCCGATTGAGCTGCTGCCAAAGTCCCGGCACTGGCGGCGGCGGCAGCTCAATCGTTGCCGCTGTCTTCAGTGGCATTTCAGCAGAGGGTCCTTCCTCTGCGGCAGCGATTGAGCTGCCGCCGAAGACAGCAGCGGGACTTCAGCGGCAGCTCCTTCGAATTGGGCCCCGCGGTGCCTAAAGCCGGCCCTGGCGGCGGCCAGTACATCCCTCAGCCCGCGCCGCTTCCCACAGCCCCCATTGGCCTGGACTGGCGAACCGCAGCCAGTGGGAGCCGCGATCGGCCGAACCGGCGGGCGCGGCAGGTAAACAAACCGGCCCAGCCCGCCAGGGGCTTTCCCTGAACAAGCGGCATCTCAAGTTTGGGAAACACTGCCTTAGAAGCACAAGGGCTTGGATTGGTACCCGCAGTTCATTTTGCAGGCACAAACCATATGTCCATCCTCCCCACTAGGAGTTTCCACTGTGACATGTGGGACTCATTTGTGCTGAGCTCTTCTGAAAATTTGGCCCCAATTGTGGGCGCTGAGCACTTGAAATTTCGGCTCTTAGCATCTGTGCACTTTCCCTGGATCCCCTTTGGCTGTCGATGAAACCCAGCTGCACTTGGCATCAGCTATAGCTAGCCAGGTGCAATCCTAATCAGTGATTCATTTGTGCAATACCATTTATATTAAAAATGTTAAATAATAATATAAAAACACTCAATCCTTTTTCCCCCCCTTTTCGTTTGATGCAAGTGTATATAGTTGGAACCGCTTTGATCCCCATCAGAATAGAGGCTAAACATTAAAGTGAACCATCCCAACACTGCTCCTCATTAATTAGCAGCTGCAGGCACTTTGAAACATCTGTCAGGGTTGCTTTGACATTCCCTTTGCTTCACTGGCTGCACCGAGGAATCAGAACAAATCAAAATGAGCCGTTTTTTTGGTGATGCCTGATCTTGGTTTCTGCGTTAAACAACAAATATAAAGCTAGGTGTTAGTAATGGTGCCACAGACGCAGGCGTCATGCCATGTGAGTTAATAAACGTCAGGGAAAATTATGTCTCTTCTTGGGTAACCATAGAGCAAAGAGATGAAAAATGCCCCCATGGGGTTGGGGAAATGTCAGGAGATGCATCCTGGTAGAAGGTTCTTGATAGGCTTTGTAGGCAGGAATGGGGACAGGGGCAGCTTGATGCACATGCTGAACAGAGAGGTGTCTGGCATGCTGTATTTCGAGAGAGGTAGGGTGCATTATGACTAGAGAGGATTTGACCATAAGAAGTTATCAAACCAGCTTTCTCCTCCTGGCATCCTTATCCCCGCATGCCTCAAGGACTAAGATCGTCAGCTAGTGCATATCGGAGTAGCTCCGCTGAAGTCAAAGGCATTTACTGATTTACACCAGTTGAGGATCTGGGCCCAGGAGCTGATCTTCCAAACGGTCTGAGGATGATTAACCCATCTGAAGATGGGGGGAAGGAGGGAGATCAATGGGGAGGTCAGGGAAGTGAGAGAGAGAGCATGAGGAAGAGGGATGGTAAAGTAGTAAGGCCATTGTGGCTGATTCTAGTCTAGAGATAGGGAACCCTTCAAAATTACTTGACTTGAGTGCTAGCCCTACTGGCAAAAGTACATGTATCATGCTGAAGCCAGGCTAAAAAGCTCATGCCCCTGCCAAGAGGCAGAGAACAAACTAAGGTTCCTGCAGTGTCCCTGCAAAGTGCATTCCTGGTAGTATGCACTGGATTCCAGCCCCCACTCTCCTCCAGTCACACAGCCAGTTTGCCTGGCCTTTATTGGGGAAGTTTTACAAAGTTCCTTCCCAGCAGAAAGGTTTCCTCCCTCAGTAAACCTAGTGCCTGAGGCAGCAAATCATTTGTCGCTGAATGATCATGAACAGAACACAGTATAACGGGAGTCAATCAACACACTGCTCTCCTGTGGGAGCAAAGAGAGACCTCTCCAAGTACTGGTCAGTAGCCTGTCTGAGTCTCAAGGACTGAGTGAGTACTTGTTAAGCAATTCAGTTATGGATGATAAGGGAGCTCCTAGTTTCAAGGCCTCCCCAATGGGCATCTTGGCGCTTGCATTGATAGAGTGAGATCAGTCTGCAAGAAGAGAAGCCGTAGTGAGTCTTTCCAGCTCTGATTATTTTGCTTTCACACAGTTGCATCATAACGGGGAAGTATGTGAGCATAAAGGATGGGGGCTCTGTGCTTGTGGCCTCCATAACCTTTCACCAGTGCACTCTGGAAGAGTTCTCCAAAGCGCAATGCTGCTTTGCTCATTACCCCACCTAAACCTGAATGCGACTGTATTCATAACCATTGGGCTTTGCTGGATAGGCAATGGGTAAGATCTCCGTCAGGTTACAGGTGGCTCTGTTGTGTTCACATGGTCCTCTCGGCACAAGGAAGTATCCTCCCCAGCAGACACAACCAGCAGGATGGATGTGGGAGGAAATGACGTCTAGGGACAAGCACGGAGTCTGGAAGTGGGAATACCCGGTTCTGTTCTGGTAATTATGCAACCTTAGGTGTTCTCTGGTCTGCATCTCATGTTCTCCATCTGTAAAATGGGGGTGATGACATCTCCCTACCTCCAGGGGCGCTGTGAGATTTAATTAGTAAATGGTAGTTAAAATGAACGGTGTGAGGTTAACAATAATAAAGTTCTTAATGATTCACTTCCCGTGTGCTTTGCATCAGAAATGAGCTCCTGATCCTCCCATCTCTGCTCTCATTTCCTCCTGCTTCCCCTCCTTATGCTGCCCACACACTTCTCTGGATGCCCTTCCAACCACCACTTCTGCGGTCTTCTACCACTTTTGCCTTCACACGTTCTTCTATGCTGCCCTGTATGCTGGGAATTCCCTTCTTCCCCTTGTGCACCAAACAACTCGCTGCTCCTCGTTCAGCTCCCTCCTCAGCCTTCAACAGTAACCCACGCAGGTAGGGAGTTTGTCACCCAGCAAAGGGCTTTCTACCCCTCTGAGAGATCTGACCGTTGTCCCAAGCAGCTGAGCATCCTTGTCTCCAACTGAGCTTAGCTGGAGTCGAAAGTTCTCAAAGCTCCCCTTAGAAAGTAAGTAAAGCTCCCCTAGGGCGCTGCTATTTTGGGGGCGCCTGCGCACCAGCCGCCCGTTGAGATTTGGGGGCGGGACCTTCCGCCGCCGCTGTTGGGGGCGGCATTTCGGGGGCGGGACCTTCCGCCGCCTAGGGCGCCGGAAGAGCTCGCGCCGCTACTGGTGATGTCACATGCAGCGTTATGACCGGGCTGCAGGACTGAAGAGGAGAAGCTGGGCTGGGCAGGAGAGATGCTCTTAGGCCACATCTACACTATGAGGTAGGGGTGTGAGTTCCTGGTTTATGTACATATAGGATACGTTGAGGAGGGGAGGAAATGCAATAGAAAGTCTCAAAGCCAGGGTCAACTGATTTGGGCTTGAGCTACAGGGCTGAAAATAGCAGTATAGATGTTCCCACTTGGGCTGGACCTCGGAATCTGAGACCTTCCCCCTTCCCCAGGTTTCAGACCCCGAGCAGGAACGTCTACACAGATAGTTTTTAGCCCTGTAACGTGAGCCCCACAATCCCGAGTCAGTTGACCCACACTCTGAGACATGCTGCCACAGGGGGGTTTTGCAGTGTAGACGTACCCATCCTTCCGCTAGTGCTCACTGAGCTAGCGTGAGTATAAATAGCAGTGTCACTGCGGTAGCGTGGCTAGTGGCAGTGGAGGCACAGCTGAGCCGCCCCAAGTACATACCCACCAGTTTCAGGCAGATTTGTACTCGGCACAGCTAATCCAGGCTTCCGCTGCCACTACCCTTGCTCCTGCAGCTACTCTGCTATATTTATACTCGGGGTAGCTCGATGAGCGTTAACGCGAGTGTGCAGAGTCGAGCAGGGGAATCACATCCCCTCACTCGTAGTGGAGATGTAGCCTCATTCAAATGTGACTATCTGAAACAGAAATGGGCCTCAGCCCAAACCCTGGATGTGAGCAAGGCCCAGTTGCCAGATGTGTTCAGGATCAACACCTGCACTTGCTTCTGATGGTGGATTTTACCAGTCGGCCCCTATCTTTATGATGGGCTGAACCACCTACCTTGATCCAAGTGCCTAGGGAATTTGAATTCAGAACCCCGATCCAGGCCGTGTAAAGAATAGGGCCTTTGCAATAGGCTGAACCAAAATCCCAGCTCTGAGTACCTGGGTGGTTGAAATCCAGATGGCAATGGTGCAGGTCGAGGCCACCTCTGGAAGCCATGGTTAGAAGAATATGGAAAAGGCTCACTCTGTACAGTGCCTTGAACAGCGCCGGCTCCAGGGTTTTTGCCGCCCCAGGCAGCCCCCCCCCCAAAAAAGCGCCGCGATCGCGATCTGCGGCGGCAATTCGGCGGGAGGTCCTTCGCTCCGAGCGGGAGTGAGGGACTCTCCGCCGAATTGCCGCCGAATACCTGGACGTGCCGCCCCTCTCCGGAGTGGCCGCCCCAAGCACCTGCTTGTTAAGCTGGTGCCTGGAGCCAGCCCTGGCCTTGAATCTGTACTAACGTTCCCTTTGCTCGCGTCTGCTGCAGTGCAACGGGGGCTCTTTAAGGGCCCATGACAATATGGGTCGAGTATATCCCCCAGTAATCCCTTCACACGGCCCCACCCCTTCCCCATCCACCACGGAAGCAGGGAATGTGGGACAGGCAGGGTTTTGAGATTATCTGGCACGCTCCATATGCAGTCCCCTTTTGCTGTAACAAACAGCTTGTTCAAGTGCTGGGTAGAAAGCACCAATGCCGGGCAGGCTGGGAAGCTCACCCCTGAGTGTTAATTCTTTGTTCATGCACACCCACATGCTTGTGTGCACCCTCTCCCCTACCATATACACCCACATGCACCCATGCAGCCCTTCCCCCACCATACACATGTGCACCCCATCTTCTGCCATACATACACACACGCATGCAGCCCCTCCCCCACCATACACACGCGCACACGTGCAGCCTCTCCCCCACCATACACATGCGTGCAGCCTCTCCCCCACCATACACACTCATGCAGCCCCTCTCCCCACCATACACATGTGCACACAGCCATTTGCTGCCCTTGAATGATCTCTTCAGGATCATTCTCAGCAACTAAGAATTTAAACATTTCCAAATCTGGATGTTTAGGGGGATTTTTTTTCTCTTCCCTTCAAACCAAAGAAATAAAAAACAAATCTATTATGAGCTAGTGATCGGGCCAGGATCTAGTACACTCAAAGCCTCACTTCCTGTCTTTACCCACCAGACAGCACTGCCATCCAAGCTGATAAATAATACATTGGGCCAGGCCCTTGGGCCCAACTGAGCTAAACTCGACAGAACCTGGGGCTAGGAGCTGTGGGGAAAGATGCTTCTAAGCCACCCATTCACGCTTCCGATCCTGGGACTGAGAGCAACAGTCCCATTGGGATCTCTCCACCAGCCAGGAATCACAGGAGCACAGGCCACTCCAGCCACACACCCCATCTTGCCCCTCACCCGCCCACGGTGTGTCCCCCATGCCATGGCAGGCAGCTGCACTGGGGGCTGAGGATCTGCCCCACTGAACCTATTTTTATCTGTCTGTGTCGATATTTTTTTCAAGAGATATAATTCATCCACACTGAAGGCTGCAGAATCAGGCTTCTCTCTTAACAAATAAATACCCATGGGGCTGGTTTTCCTGACATCGCTGTAGTTGGCAGCTTTAAAATAAAAATGGCGGTAGGTCCTACATGTAAACAAAGCTGTGGAGCAGGCATACTCTGATCGTTTTAACATGCTTCTTCAGGAAAGCTCCGCTCCGAGGCAGCAACCTCCAGATTTCAGAGAGGCCCCTTCTTTCTTTTGGCTTTTCCAGTTGGATTGACTGAGGTAAAAGGAATTCAAGTGACTGACCGGAGGCCTCCTGGAGGGAGCGGTTCTGCACTCGTCAAATGATTCAACATTTTCTCTCTCCTGCTTCCTTCATCTGTGTGTGGGAATAAAAATGCCCACAGTGCAGGGGAGGGTGCTGTTTAGCCATAGAGGATTCTATGAGCTGCTTTCATTCAGCTGCTTTCTGCGGATGGGGCACTGAGGGTTGCCAGGAGTCTGTTTTTCGACCGGAACGCCTGGTTGAAAAGGGATCCTGGCGGCTCTGGTCAGCTCCACTGACCGGACCATTAAAAGTCCGGTTGGCAGCGCAGCAGGGCTAAGGCAGGCTCCCTGCCTGCCCTGGTTCTGCGCAGCTCCCAGAAGCGAATGGCATTTCCCTCCGGTTCCTAGGCAGAGGTGCGGCCACGGGGGCTCCACATGCTGCCCCTGCCCTGAGCGCCAGCTCCGCAGCTCCCATTGGTCAGGAACCGCGGCCAATGAGAGCTGTGGGGGCAGCGCCTGCAGACAGGTGGCAGCCCGCAGAGCCACCTAGCCGTGCCTCCACCTAGGAGCCAGAGGGACATGCCGGCCGCTTCCGGGAGCCGCCTGAGGTAAGCGCTGCCCGGAGCCTGCACCTCAAGTCCCCTCCTGCCCCCCACCCTCCTGCCCCATCCCTAAGCCCCATACTGTACCCAAACTCCCTCCCAGAGCTGGCACCCAATGCCCCATCCTGCACCCCAACCTGTCCCAGCCCTGAGCCCCCTCCCACAGCCTGCACCCCCTCCTGCACTCCGAACCCCCCAGCCGGAGCCCTTGCCCCCCCGCACCCAACCCCCAGCCCAGAGCCCCCCCCACACTGAGCCCCTCATTTCTGGCCCCATCCCAGAACCCCTCCCCCCTCCCACACCCTATCTCCCTACCCCAGCCGGAGCCCCCTCCCACACTGCAAACCCCTCATTTCTTGCCCTACCCCAGAACCCTCACCCCCTCCCGCACCCCCGCCCAGCCTGGTGAAAATGAGTGAGGGTGGGGGAGAGCGAGTGACGGGGCGGATGGAGTGAGTGGGGGCGTAGCCTCAGAGAAGGGGCGGGGCAGGGGGCGGGGCAGGGTTGTTCGGTCGCCGCTTGTCGGAAAGTTGGCAACCCTAAGAGGCACAGGGAGAGCCAGTCACTTTCTGCCCTTAGCTCTCAGTACTAGACAGCACAGCTGGTGTCTGGGAGAGCACAGCGCAGGGATCCCTCCTGTCAGCGCTCTGCCCACGTGCTTCATTCCGAGTCGGGCGCAGGTTTCTACACCCTAATTTCCTGGAACAGCAGCATCCCGGCTCTGGATCTCAGCCCATCACAGGCCAGATCAACCACCGCTCCTTCACAAACCAACACTGGAGCCTCAGTATTGATGCCAGGGACTTGTCTTGGGGGGGAAACCCAGTGCAATTCTTATCCACCCCCCCTTTCTATCCCTCACGTTCTGCTGCTGCACTTGAAGCCAGCTCAGATGCTTTTGCCTGTTAGCCCTAGATGTGTATATCTGGGGGCAGGTTGCTCTTAGGCAGAAGATTCTGGGCTCTGGAATTGTACTGCTCTGCTGGCGCTAGGCATCAAGGCAGGACTAAGGCTTCTGCCGAAGGGAAGATGATTTTGCTGGGGTGGGTAGGAGTGGGTGTGTGGTTTTCAGCGGCGAGAGAGGGTAACCTTCTCAGAGGCAGTGTGACTTAGGCATCCGAGTCACTGTTGAAAATGGGGGTTAGGTTCCTAAATCGCTTCTGAAAACGATACTCAGAATCTTTATGGGCCAGAGAATTGCTTTTGTGCCTTGCCCGGAAGCTGTGTGACGAGAGCTATTCTAAATCTAGGTTCCCTGCCTCTCGGTGCTCAGTAGATCCCTACCCTGAGAACTGATTTCTTCTCTCCTCCTCTATGAGTCGCAACTCTATTGCTTATTAAACACGTCCTGTTCGCCTCACACGCAGCCTTGAGAGACGCTATATCTGTCTGCTCACATCACCCCTTCCCCATGCAGGCCCCTCCCTCGAACTAGGGCTGCCAATTTTGGATGGACTTATTCCTGGAGGTTTCATCACACGACATGACCTTTAATTAAAGATTAATTTTTAAATCCTGGAGACTCCAGGACAATGCTGGAGGATTGGCAACCTTATCTTGAACAGTTGCCCAGCAGGTATTATAGGTGACGAGAAAGGCCTCTGTGTAGGAATGTAGGCCCACATTAGATCTGGGTGAACTATGGTTTAAATTGAGTTGGGATATAACATGAGCAATAGCCCCAAAGCATGTGACCAGAAAGAATGAGATCATGAGAAAGAAGAGTTGTTGTGTTAAACTTGTAGTGACCCTTCGAAATATTAGCGTTCTCTTATTTAAGGTTGGGCTGAAGTAACAGAAATAAAACGCAGTTAATTGGGTACCAGGTGCAGTAAATAACTGGCTATATAAGAAACTGCTTCATCTGGTCTTAGCTAAGGTCCAATAACTGGCAATGACATCGCTTGTTTGTTCAAGGATCTAAAAAGGATTCATTGCTAATCCCTGCCTGACCAAGCAGGAGCCGACCAATATGAGTCTGAGCACCCCAGGGTTTAGCCTGTTTGTAAATATCTTGATCAAATGCTTAAATGGTTTGTTACTGTTTTGATGTAGTCAAGTTGCTTATTATTTAGGCATGGTTAGAGCAGTTGTATAAATAGCATTCAGATTGGATTTAACAAAGGAATTTACAGTTAAATTAGTGCTGTGGTAATAGCCTGCATAAACAATAATTATTCCTGTGATAGGGAGCTAGAAATAACCATCAAGATTAGCACTCAACACAGGCACTAACTCAGCAGCACAAGCACCCTGTGAAGCAGGGAACAGTTAACAACTCTACATGAGGCAAGGAGATGAATAAGGTGATTTGGCCAAGGCCAGTCAGGGACTCAGTGGCAGAGTCTCTCATATGCTAGAGATAATACCTTGCACGTAAGTCCCTTTTCATTAGTAGATCTCAGAGTGGTTTACAAAGGAGGGCAGGATAGTTATCCCAATTTTTCAGATAGGGAAACTGAGGCACAGAGAGGGGAAGTGTCTTGCCCAAGACACCCAGCAGGCCAATGACTATAAGAACTTATATGTTTGAACTTGGCTGCCAAGACTACGTTGCCTCACTTTAAAGGCTTGTCCCAACCCTAATAATACATAATATTTTCCACTTTCAGAGTGCGGCACCGACATCCATGAATGAATCCTCACACAGCCCCGAAGGAAGAGTCAGTACTGTAGTATCGCCAACTCTAAGGGTTCAAAAATCATGAGTCAGGTCCCTAAAAATTGTGATGATTTTTTTTTAAAACTAATCTAACAAACATGGGCTTCTTTTCTTTGCCTCCTGGGCCTTTAGCTGCCCTCGGATCAGATTGTGATTCCAAGATTCTCACCTGATTGCATGCCTCTGGGAGCCGGGGCTTTAAGTACAATATCAAATATTGTGAGAGTTGGCAACACTAGTAGTATTAGGCCAGTTTTACAGTGTGGAAACTGAGGCATGGGGGCGCAAAGGGACTTGGCAAGACCACAGTGTATGTCAGTGGCAGAACCAGTTTGAGAACTCAGGACTTAATTCCTAGCCCTTCCAATGACTTGGTCTGATTGTAGAGGTTGGTAGGAACTAGGAGATGCATTTTGCTAGAACTATATAGTCCATACGTAAAATCATTAATGAGATTTTGTCAGTTTCTGTGGCTCTCTGCTAGTTTTTGGGATTGCAGGTGCGCCTTCTGGTGGCTAATGTGACACCTGAAAATTCTTAGCTGTTTTTAAAAAAACTGAGTTAATTTTACTATATGCAGTGTAATGTGCATTCATTTTACTGGTAGATGGGAGTTTAGCACAGAGAGCTGCATATTCAAATTCTGTTTGGGATTCCCTCTGGATTCTTGCACTAGCATTTATTTTGTTTTCTCTTAGTATGATCTAAGTCAGTGGTTCTCAAACTGGGGTCGCCGCTTGTGTAGGGAAAGCCCCTGGCGGGCCAGGCCGGTTTGTTTACCTGCCCCGTCCACAGGTCCGGCTGATCGCAGCTCCCACTGGCCGCGGTTCGCCGCTGCAGGCCAATGGGAGCTGCTGAAAGTGGCGGCCAGTACGTCCCTCGGCCCGCGCCGCTTCCAGCAGCTCCCGTTGGCCTGGAACGGCGAACCGCAGCCAGTGGGAGCCGCGATTGGCCAGACCTGCGTACGGGGCCAGGTAAACAAACCGGCCCCGCCCGCCAGGGGCTTTCCCTACACAAGCGGCGACCCCGGTTTGAGAACCACTGATCAAGTTGCAGCAAGACTTGATCCCGAACATTTAATGTGTTGAAAATAATAAAGTCAAGGCAGCAAAATCGTCTATCATGGGGAAAGGATTACTGAATAAATGGCCACGCTTAATGGGACACAGTAAGAGCACTCTCTCCCTTGCTCACAAATAAGAAGCGAGTTACTGAGAGGCCCTAAAATAAACTGTTACTCTGCTTGATCTTAGCCACAAGGATATCACCCTCGCACCTTTTTATACGGCTGCTCTTTTCTACATTGGCTTCTGATGAGCATGTTAAAAGGATGCTGACATCTGGCTTATGTATTTATATTTAGGCTTGAAATTAGGCGAAGGTTTCTAACCGTCAGAGGAGTGAAATACTGGAATGGCCTGCCGAGGGACATAGTGGGGGCGAAAGACCTCTCCGGCTTTAAGACTAAGCTGGATAAGTTCATGGAGGGAATGGTTTGATAGGATAACTTGATTTACTCAATAGGTCAATAATGTGCCACCGCTGGTAGTTAGTACCGATGATAAATGTTGGGATATTGAAAGTCTTTTCCTAAGTGTCTGGATGGAGAATCTTGGCCGCATGCTCGGGGTTCAGCTGATCGCCATATTTGGGGTCGGGAAGGAATTTTCCTCCGGGGTAGATTGGCAGAGGCCCTGGAGGTTTTTCGCCTTCCTCCGCAGCATGGGGCAGGGGTCGCTTGCTAGAGGATTATCTGCTGCTTGAAGTCGTCAAATCATGATTTGGGGACTTCAACAGCTGAGTCAAGGGTGAGAGTTATTTCAGGAGTGGGTGGGTCAACTCTTGTGGCCTGCATCATGCAGGAGGTCAGACTAGATGATCATAATGGTCCCTTCTGATCTTAAGTTCTATGATTCTATGATTCTATGATTTCTCCTATGATGCCTCAACACACCTGCTGTGTCACTTCACCTCTCATCCCCCTTGTTAACCTTTCCCCTGTCATAGTCTCTTGCTTGAGGCTCGTCACCTGCATAAGGCCCCAATATACAGCAAGGCTCCTCTTTAAGCACATGGAAAGTTCCGTTGAAGTCAATGGTTAAAGTTAAGCACGTACGTAAGTGCCCTTCTTCATCAGGTCCTAAGCCAGTAACTCTAAATCTTGCAGGGAGCAATGCATAAATATATATCCTCCAGGGAGTGGGGGTGCATGTGTGTATAAATAATATAAGTTACTCTCTTCAAAAACAGCTCAACCATTCTGTCTCAGTCATTCACTAAAATAAATTCTCAACTTTGGGCCGAGACCAAGCCCGGGAAATTTCTGAGTGAGTGAAAACGGGAGGTTAGGAATGGAAACTGTTATGTGACCTTAATTAGAGTTTTGGGTTCTGAATAGCCGATGATCACGTGCACCTTTGCATGAATGCCCTGTGGATAAGAAAATATTGTCACCCTCTTGGCATTTCTCGCCTGCTCTACGCACTTGTCAGGATTGCTGTGAAATATAGCCATCTCACAACCTGGCTTCCCTCAGCTCCAATCCCCCCTCAGAGGCAGCTGCCAGAGTAGTGAAATGGCAGATGGATCGCTCTGCAAGGCTTTCCAGTAGAGATCACAGCAAAGCTTTCTGGCTTTGCTCTGACCTGCTTCACTTCATGTTCATCTCTGCAAAGTGCACTCTTCTCCTTTTGCTCAAGCACCTGCACTGGAACTGGCATTTAGTGTTTAGCACTAAAGGGTTTTGAAGTAAAGGTTCTTGTTCCATGACCTGTTGCCTTTATCCAGCCCACCACTGTGCACTGGAGCTGCTCTTCTTCACTAGTGATCTCGTCCTGAAAACGAACGTGAAATGGGCTCCCTAAAGAACAAGCATGTTTTCACGTTGGTGTCTTGTTTCCAGCCAGGAGGCATTTCTGCTGTGAGTTACTGTTCCATGTTAACTCACTACAGGGATTCAGGACAGATGCTTCTCCCACGTCTCATTGCAAACACAGGGGGCTTCAATATCTCTTAGCCAGCAGTGTGTAGCAGGGTTTGCCTAAGGATTGCTCTGCTTCATTGCAATGTTGAAATCCATTCATTCAGTGAAACATTTCCCAGCTCTGTCACTGACCTGCTGTGTGACTTTGGGCAGATCACTTCACCTTCCCTGTGCCTCGGTTTCTCCTTATGTGCAGTGGGGATAATGATACTTCCTATTACTCCTCCCTTCCCCTCTGTACAGTGCTTGGAGAGTTTTAATGAAAAGCATGACTGAAGTGCTAGGTTTTATTATAATTGACTAGAGCTGGTCAGGAATTTTTGGATGAACTTTTTTGGTTGGGAAATGCTGATTTGTTGAAACCAAAACTTGTGGGGAAGGACTGATTTTTTTTGATTTTTTTGTTATAAATTTTTCATTTTGAAAAAAATTTGGAAAAAAGTTTCAAAGAGGTCTCATGTTGACATTTTCTAAGCAAAAAAAACAAACCCCGTTTATTTCTGTTTGAAATGACTTTTGGTTTGACATTTAACGGGGTTTTTTTTTAATTAAGACCTTGAAATCCAAACATATGAACTAAATCTTTCTTTCTTGATTGCATTGTCAGTTAGTGAAAATTTTCCAGATTATGACTTTTCATCCTGATTTGGGAGAGGAAATCTCAAAAGTTTTCCTGGGATGGGAAAACTAGTTCCTGCCCATAGGAGTCAAATGCTGAAAACGAGAACCTCCCCCAGTCGGTTAAACATGGGGCATAACAGGTGAATATCACCTGGGAAAACAGAACACTGTCTGGAGTGAGTGCAGCTGGCCCAAAGACCAGGAGAGCTGCGTTTCCAAGGCAGCATTGTGTCCACCACTGCTCACGCCTGTTATTGAGGCAGGGAGGTGATGACACTCCTCAGCTGAGCCCGAGGTGGGAGAGAGGAGCCAACACAGAGCCAACCAAAGGAAGGAGGCTGACGCCAGTCCTGGGGCCTGTTGCAGTCAATGGGAGTTTTGCCACAAATTACAGTTTTCCATTAGCAGGTTAGCATGGCCTAGGGTTCCCCCATGCCCTCCACAGCCAAATGAGACTGATTTCAAAGCAAGAGACAAACACTGGAAANTTTTTTTTTTAATTAAGACCTTGAAATCAAAACACATGAACTAAATCTTTCTTTCTTTCTTGATTGCATTGTCAGTTAGTGAAAATTTTCCAGATTATGACTTTTCATCCTGATTTGGGAGAGGAAATCTCAAAAGTTTTCCTGGGATGGGAAAACTAGTTCCTGCCCATAGGAGTCAAATGCTGAAAATGAGAACCTCCCCCAGTCGGTTAAACATGGGGCATAACAGGTGAATATCACCTGGGAAAACAGAACACTGTCTGGAGTGAGTGCAGCTGGCCCAAAGACCAGGAGAGCTGCGTTTCCATGACAGCATTGTGTCCACCACTGCTCACGCCTGTTATTGAGGCAGGGAGGTGATGACACTCCTCAGCTGAGCCCAAGGTGGGAGAGAGGAGCCAACACAGAGACAACCAAAGGAAGGAGGCTGATGCCAGTCCTGGGGCCTGTTGCAGTCAATGGGAGTTTTGCCACAAATTACAGTGGGGCCAAGATTTGACCCACAATCTCTCTGCTGCTGAAAACAGATCACAGCCTACTTGGAAGAGTAATTTTCCATTAGCAGGTTAGCATGGCCTAGGGGTCCCCCATGCCCTCCACAGCCAAATGAGACTGATTTCAAAGCAAGAGACAAACACTGGAAATGGCCTAACTAATGGGGACAGATAGGCCAAGCCACAGGATTCAGGATTTTAAAACACCCTCCTTTCCATACTGTACCCCCTGCCCCCCAAGTTTGGGACAGGGTGTTGGTTCAGGCCTATCTCTCCTAATAAGTAGCTCCTCTCCTTGATGGCGTTAGGGGCTCTTTGTTGCTGGTGGGTGAGATGGAAGCATTCTTAATGAGTGGGCTCATTAAAGATCACAGAGGAAGGGGGTGACTGGCAAACTTTAACATGGGTTATTCCTCGCCCCTAAATCTGGCTACAGTATTCTTCAGCTCCTGTCCCAAACTGTAGTGCATTGTGGCTTGCCCTGTTGAACCTCTGTCATGGTCCACCTATCTTAGGTACTTATATGGCCCCCATCACGGCAGGTATCTGTAATGTATTTGTTCTCACAGCACCCCTGTGAAGTATGGCAGAACTGTTATCCCTATTGTACCCATGGGAAACTGAGGCACAGAGAGACTAAGTGGCCCACCCGAAGTGACACATGAAACTGAACATTTGTCTCACAAATTTGAGGCGATCACCTTACCCAGTGGACTGTCTTTCCGCTTCACCTCCATGCCAGGTGCAGAATAGCTGTATGTACGGGCTGTTCTTTGGGAACCTTCAGATGAGTTACATTTTATTTTAAACGGTAATACTGTACAGGCAGTCCTCAGACTCACGACGCAATTGGTTCCTGAACATCACGTCTTAAGTTGAAACATTGTAACTTGATTTTCTCACAGGAACAATGTCGGCTTGAGCATCGTAAAGTCAAAAGCAACATCAGAAAGTTGAAACAGGATGTCAGTTTAGAAACGTCGTGAATGCTGTTGGTCGTAACTCGAACGTCGTAAACTCGAGGACTGCCTGTAATATATTGTTGTTACATGGAGGGCGTTAAGATGGGATCCTCTGAAGAGAAGCATGGGGAGAGCTTCCTGTAGACTTTATTTTAGTGTAAACTTTAAGAGAAGTCAAAATCAGAGTTAACTTTGGGGGTGGGGGGGTAATTGCAATTAACCTTGAGGTGAAAGATAATTTAATGTTTTAGCATAAAATACTTTAAAAGTTTTCTTTTAGCAGACACTTTAATCCCACAGTGCCCTCTAGTGGTGAACTTTCAGAGTGAACAGTTTTCCGGTGTTCAGTTTTACCAGTCTCTCTAATGCTTTATCAGCTCGCCTAACACCTTCTTGTTTGCTCCCTGCTTTAGAAAATGGGTCCCCTTTGTCACATGCCGACGTCTTGCTCCATCAGATCTCTGTCTCTGTCCCTCCCTCGGTCATTGCAGTCCCAAACCAAGCTCTGATTCAAGTGGGCCTGCTTACATACTCCTGGAGTTTGACACAACTGAAGCTGGGACTTGTGGGCTGTACAGGAAAACACCATGAGACAAAACTCAGGCCTTCCTCAGCCCAAACTCCCACTGACTTCAATGACCCCATTGCCGGAGGATTAAGGATTTCAGGGTTTGGCCTCTCATGACATGCCACGTGTGACTTACCCCAGTGATCCAGCGTCAGCCGCAAACAGCAGCCTTTGAAAGTTCACAGCTCTCCAGAGAGTGCAAAACACTTTGTGAAAATCAGCAGCTGCAATTCCCGGTCACAAAGAAAGGACTGACGCCCGCTGGCTCTGGAGAACAGGTCAGGCCCAAATCACAGCTGATTTAGCCTGCCTTCTGGGCTCCAGCCCAACACCGTGTGTATTTCATTCTAAGCTGCAGAAAGCTACATATCGCCTGCCCTTGTGATGGCCCTGGAACTTGCTGGAAAAGCCTGTCTGCTGACCCGATACTACCCTCGATCCACATACACGCTGCCCATTGGGAGTACTGGGAATTTAGTCTTGGCTTTAGTGTGGCTGTTAGGACATTGATGTCTGTGGGAGTCTGTCTCTGCTCTAAGCCATTCTATTGCCCTGTGAGACCTTATCTCAGGAAGAGAGCAATCTCTGTAACTGTTGTAACGATAATGTGGGGACGTGTTTGCCTGAGAGCATTGTGCTTCCCAATAGCAAATCACCCGTGTGCACTCCCTGGGCAAGGGCCCGAAGAGTGCATGTTAGATAAGGTCTCGTTCATATGCTGGGGGTCACGTTAAGCCTATGGGCTGATTCTCACGCTGATTTACAAGAGCCATCTCCATTGGCTTCAGTAGTGCTATGCCAGTCTTCAGCAGGTGAAATTCTGACCCTGTGTTTGCTCAGACGGGCCTGTTCTTTCCCCTCCCTTGCAGCCCTGCGCACTTGATTGCAAGGAGGCAGGGATTTTGAGACTCACTTCTGCTCATTGCAGAGGGCTAGGCCTAGTGCTTAACCATACGTGCCCCCATATGTAGCCTCTGCTCATACGTACCCTAGAGTGCAATAAGCTTGCAGGATCCAGGCCTTACCGTGTGCCTACAGGTATTTAGCAAGAACTAAGGCTACGTTATAGTCACGGGTATTTTTAGTAAAAGTCATGGACAGGTCATGGGCAGTAAAAAATTCATGGCCCGTGACCTGTCCATGACTTGTACTATATCCCCCTGACTAAAACTTGGGCCGGGGGGCTACAGGTGCTCTGGGGAGGGTGGTCTGGGGGCAATACGGGTGCTGGGGGGTGGCCCAGGACCTACGCTGGTGCTGGGGGGAGGGATGGGGGGGTGGCTGCGCACGGCCCAGGACCTCTGCTGGCTCTGGGGGGGGAGGGGGGAGGGGAAGCCCGGGACCCCCGCTGGCACTGCAGGAGTGGGGAGTTGGCAGGGCTGGCAGGCTCCCTACCCGGCTCTGACTGGCATGTCCCTGCAGCTCCTAGGGGGAAGGAAGGCCAGGGGGGCTCTGCGCACTGCTCCCGCCACAAGCGTCAGCTCCGCAGCTCCCATAGGCCGGGAACTGCAGCCAATGGGAGCTGCGGGGGCGGTGCCTACAAGCAGGGACAGTGCACAGAGCCCCCTTGCCCCTCCGCCTAGGAGCTGCAGGGACATGCCAGCCACTTCCCCAGGTAAGCACCGCCCCACACCCCAACCCCCTGCCCCAGCCCTGAGGCCCCTCCCACACCCAAACTGCCCGAACAGTCGGGCAGCGCCTGAGCCAGCCGCACTGGCTACTGCAAAAGTCACGGAATCCATGACCTCCGTGACAGACACGCAGCCTTAGCAATAACACATATAGGGCTCATTTGCAATGGATCCCCCAGTCAACAAAACTCTGACTTTGCCTGCGCACACAATTATTATTATTGTCTAGCACTATTATGATGATTAATATTACATAGTGGCATATAAACAAATGATTAGTGCATAACTCTGTGCGCACCCCCCCACACACAGCAGATCCTTGCCCATTCCCATGTTGACTGGCAAAGCACCTGTGAATCAGTGAACCTTGTGAACGAGTGAAAAAGTGTTCAAACACGCGGATAACGCCTGAATGCTGCATTGCAAAAAGTGTGCTGCTTTCCTTTCCTGTTGTCAGCTGCGGTTTGGTTTGCATGCTGATGCCGCGGAGAGTTTGAGTAAGTGTACTGTGGGGTATTTGAGAAAAGTACCATTGTCTCCGGCACTTGCGGCTTTGCTGGAGTGCAGGTAGATGGGGGAGATCCTGCCAGCTTTAGTGTAGAGTTTCTGGTTATGCACGTTCGCTGTGCCGTATGCCTGAGTCTGAAATGTGGCAGATGGCAGCATGGGCTCGTATCTAGCAATCTCCAGCACACAGTCTGAAGTGGGGACTGAATGGGATTTATCTTAGCTCAAGATCAGCGTTTCCCATTATGCTGAGTTCAGCCACGCTCCGTAGGCTGCGACTTATTCTTTCTCAGTAGGTCTATTGCAATGTTACCTTTGACTCTCAAAGTGCGTCAAGACAATATTACAAGTGAATCCTCTTAGATAACTAGTAACATCAAGAAGGGTTTTCCCTTTAAAAACCATCCACCTCGGTAACAGCACCAGGCTAGCATGGTGCTTTGGACAAATCCAGCCCTAGCACTGCCTCCATCCCCTCCTGCTGTATCTAGAGACGCTCCCTTTCCCTCTGCCCCCCGTCCATCCATGTCACTGCCACCCATAAACAAATCCACTAGCCCCACAGTACTCCAGGGGCCAGCAGAAAGTTGATCTGCTTATTTTTAGAAACCTCTGCAGTCTTCATCCAGCCCCCCCCACCCCTCCATCATATAGCACCAGCTTCCTTCATGCATTTTTACACTGATGGCAAGAGACCCTTCTCCTCTGCAGCTCCCACCCCCTGCAACAGTCTTCCCTGGACCCCATTTCGCTGAGAGAGATCCCATCCCCCTAGTGTTTGAGCCGTGAAGAGGCTCACAACACCATAATGTCTGAACACCTCACGGACATTAGTGAACGTACCCTTTCCTCACCAATGTCAAGTAAAGGAGGAGTATCCTCATTTTACAGAGGGGGAAGAGGGGCACAAAGAGATTAAGGCTTGGAGTGTCAAAGGAGCCCAAGTGATTTAGGAGCACACGTCCTGTTGACCTTCCACAGGATTTAGGCACACACTAGGCTTTTGAAATTCCTACCATAAGTGACTTACCCAAGGTCACACCCATAGTTTGCACTGGAGAGGGGAATCGAATCCCGATCTCCCAGCCTGGTGCTTTAACCACAAGGCCTTAATCTCCCTTGCATCATTTACAAAAATCTCCTCAAACACCCTCTCTTTTTCCCGGCCTCTCCCTTTCTCTCTCCCCTTATTGGTCTTGATTTCGGTACCAGTATCGGTGAGCTCTGTTTGCGCGCAAGACGCTGGAGGGGATAATGGTTGCTCCATGGCATCAGTTATTAAAGCCAAGCCGTGCTCTTGAAGGAACTAATATGCTCAGAACTAAGGCAAAGTTATTTCTGGCCAGGCAAACTCTTGCATTCTGCCCAGTCAGGGCACATGGTTTTTTTTCAGTAGCCTTGGTTGTTCCTTCATGGGTATTAACAGGCCGCTGCTTTTCTCCAGCTCCTCTCTGCCCCCAGCTGTGCAGATCATTTCTCTGATTGCTGAGAACTGCGCTATGAGAAAATGCTTCGGGATGAAATAATGTTTCGGGTTAAAGGGATGGGAGGCTGCGGTTAACCAGTGCATTACTGATCCACCGAGATCTCAGGGCAGCGGCAGACAGCTTCTCTGAATGGCTTCGCAGAGGGGATAAGGGATGCATCCTACTGCCAAACTGAAGTGTGAGTTCGATATACAGAGCGCAGGCAGAGGCAGGGTGGTGGGGAGAGAAATGTCCCAGCTGCACTGGGACTCAGATAGCTCCTTGCAGGGGGGAATGAGCCCCATTCAGCTCCTCTCATGTCAAGACAACACCCCCTTCACCCGCCCCCATGAACAGTGTGATATTGGGGCACATCAGTGGTGTGGCAGGGTGGGAGCTGCAACTTTCAGGGAGCATTTCAACAACTGAAAAGGCACATTTACACCATCTATTATACCAGCTCAATATGTCAGGGATAGGCTGGCCTCAGGCGCTGAAAGCATTCAGGCCTGTCTGGTAAATGGACGGTATTAAACCTGGCCGGACACAGATGAGGATTTCTCTGATGGAATCTGCCCTGGGAGAAGAATTGTGTCTGCTGTAGCTTGTGCTTGTAGCAAGGCATCCTGGGAAGTGACCCTACCAGTTGAGACCTGGACACATCTGGCTACTAAGCTATTTGATGCACTTACCATGAAAATCAGGGTCCAGACACCCCAACAGAAGAGCAGGGTCTGAACCCCAAAGAATAAGCAATTGAATTCACTGCTCGTATACAATGTTGTGCATAAAAAATATATCGAGTAAGGTCTCTTATGAAAGCTTGTAATGTTCTGAACTTGATGGTCATTATGAGATAGGTTTACAAACTGTGGTCATGAGTTCATGTATTTGTCTGTGTGTATAAAACTGTACTCCTAATTTGTGCTACAACATTCAGCTCCACCTCCTGACGCGGCGGTGGGCAGTCAGCCAGGGAGGGGCTGCCTCCCCAACCAGATGAGACTAGCTCCAAGCACCTAGGAGAAGACAAATGGTGGGCCATTACAGTTAATGGGAAGACATTGAGACACCCTGGCTATCAAGTCAAGAGGGAACTTCTCGTGCTCTCAGTGACCATGCGAGAGAGAGAGAGAGAGAGAGAGAGAGAGAAGTGCAAACCCTTTTAAAAGGGAAGGGTTTGGAAGTGAAATCTAGCCAGAAACTGAGGGACAGCATCTAGGCGGGAAGCTGTTTGGGAAACGCTGATCGCCCTTGCAGTTAGGAGGTATGCTGGTGTAACCCACACACCACCTGGACGTGGTGTTCTGTCCCATCTAGTGGCACCGAGACCACTTAGAGAGAGAGAGATAAAATGAGTCTGCTCTACAGCCTTAGCTAACAGCAAGTTGGCTTTTAGCTCATGCTGTAGAGGCTCATGCTCTAAGCTCCAGAGATCCCCGGTTCGATCCTGCCCGCCGGCAACCGGGGTCTGTCGGCGTTACACTGGGACGCTGTTCAAAGGCAATAGGTACCTTGTATTAAAACAGGGGTTTCATCTAATTTAAAAGTGTAAAGCCTGAGGTTCCGTTTTGATGTTTATTTTCTGTGTAACTTGCATGTGTTTGCTTCCCCTCACGATTTCATCTTTGGCTCTGGGGGTTTTCTGCTTAATAAGCTTTTTGTTCATTTTTACCCCAAGCAGGTCTCTGGTATGCAAACTGTATGGAGTGTACATGTCCGAGCAGGCTGGGGGCTGGTTTCACACCTTGGGGGGCTGATGAACCAGAAGGGAAAAGTCCGAGTATCTGTTAGTTAAGAACTCGGCTTGGACAGGTTTGGGGAGACTGGAAGGGCTTGGGGTCACCGGCAAAGTGTAACTAGGCTGAGGGAGCCAGGATAAGACTTTGTGCTTGTGGAGGGGCTACTGGTATCAAGGCTCTGAACCAAAGATGCCCAGCATAAACGCACCGAGATTACAGGGCAGGAGGTGACAGAACCTCTTCCTGGTCTGGGTGGTCCCCAAAATGTCTCACTTACAAACCATCCCTTCAGGTGTATAGAAATCCTTCCTGGCATTCAACCCCACCCATCCCTCTCCTCTGAGGAGCTAGGGCAGAGCAGAGAGCATTATGAGGGAGCCCTTGTGTTCAAAGCGTGTGCCCAACCGGCATGACATCTCCATGCTCTACAACCATGTTTCTCAAACTGGAGGTCTCGACCCAAAAGGGGGTCGCAAGGCTATTGTAGGGGGATCACGAGATCACAACAATGTCGTTGGGGGTAAAGAGGAGTTGGGGGGGGGATACAGCAGCTGCCGCTCTCTGGTCACCCTGCTCTGAAGGCAGCACCACCACCAGCAGCACTGCAGACATAAGGGTGGCAATATCATGAGTATGCACCTATGATTATGTACAGTAATTTGCTATCACTTGCGGGGGGAGGGGTGTCACAGCCTGAAATATTTTCAAAGGGCAGCCCAGCAAAAAAAATGTTTGCGAACCCCGCTCTACAATATTCTTTGGAAGCAAATCTTGACTCGATGTCAGTACGGCCTGGATTTGGCCCAATGTGTGATGAACGATTTGTGCCTAGTGTTTAATTTCCCTGTGTTGTTTTCTGCTTCTTTGCAGGGATCCTGTTTACAATGCTGGTATTTGGACCAGCCTGTGGATTTATCTTGGGCTCCTTCTGTACCAAAATCTACGTGGACGCTGTCTTCATTGACACAAGTAAGGCGAATTGTTTCTGAGTCGCTGTTAAAGAGCATTAACGATGTATTGCAGGACTAAGATGTTGAGATTCACCCATAAAGCCCCCTCTCACTGAGTCTCTTAGGCTCATGAGCATAACAAGGCACAAGGAGATCCTTTTGAGTGAGACTCAGCTGCTGGGTGGGATTCAAAGCCTTTCACCTCGATTCCAGTGGAGAAGAAGTTGGAAGTGGCTGGAAGTGGTTCCCATCTGGGGTGGTTTGAAATCTTATGTTAAATGAGTCTGAGGGGATCACGGCCCAGTTCTTAGTAGACAGACGTCCGCATCGAGATGCCACCATCACAGCTGGTGCTAGCTAGCTCCCATGCATGCAGCCTCCACCAAGGGACTGAGGACAGTATAGGCCATGGAGAACGAACCCCCCATTTTGCCACTACAGGAAGTCTTTGCAGCCTAGGGTAGAGTAGGGTGACCAGATGTCCCGATTTTATAGGGAGAGTCCTGATTTTTGGGTCTTTTTCTTATATAGGCTCCTATTACCCCTCACCTCCTGTCCCGATTTTTCACATTTGCTGTCTGGTCACCCTAGGGTAGAGGCATATCAATAAGGAAGCTTCTGATGCTTTCTGTGCGCTACCTCTCTTGGTGATAGTTGCTATGTGACTCTCCTCCCTGAACCCTGCTCTTTATTTTTTCACAGTTAATGATATTCTGAATGTCTCTCTCTCTCGATCTGTCTTTCTGTCTCCTCTTCTATTATTAGAGATATTATTCCTTTTGTCAGTAGAGTCCAGTTACACCAGGGGTGGGCAAACTTTTTGGCCCGAGGGCCACATCTGGGTGGGGAAATTGCATGCGGGGCCATGAATGTAGGGCTGGGGCACGGAGTTGGGGTGCGGAAGGGGTCCAGAGTGCGGGAAGGGGCTCAGGGCAGGGGGTTGGGGTGCAGAAGGGGTGCAGGGTGCGGCAGGGGACTCAGGGCTGCAGGAGGGGTGCAGGGTGCGTCAGGAGGCTCAGGGCAGGGGGTTAGGGTGCGGGCTCCAGCCTGGCGCCACTTACCTGGAGCGGCTCCTTGGTGGCAGCGGCACGCACCAGGGCCAAGACAGGTTCCCTGCCTGCCCTGGCCCCGCGCCGCTCCCGGAAGCGGTTGGCACCACGTCCCTGCAGCCCCTTGCGGGGGGGGGAGAGGGTTGAACAGAGGGCTCCGCACTCTGCCCTCACCTGCGAGTACCTCCCCCGAAGCTCCCATTGGCCGTGGTTCCCCGTTCCCGGCCAATGGGAGCTGCGGGGGGTAGTGCCTGCAGGCGAGGGCAGCGTGCAGAGCCCTCTGCCCCCCCACCCAGGGGCCGCAGGGACGTGGTGCTGGACATCTGGGAGTGGCGCAAGGCCCACGGTGCCACGGGGGTTGCAATCCCACGGGCCAGATTCAAAGCCCTGACAGGCTGGATTCGGTCCGCGGGCCATAGTTTGCCCACCCCTGAGTTACACTGTCCATTAGCCCAGCATCCCTCTGAAAGGGGAAGAGGAAGGAAACAATAGGGTGATAGGTAATAAAAATGTTCATGGTCCAAGACAGGGAATTCAAATCATTTATTATTTAGACCCTGATCCAGTAAAGACTTAGCACACACTTAATTTTATGCCTGGGAGTAATTCCATTGAAGCCGGTGCAATAACTTCAGTCAATGGGCCTACTTGTGAGTGGAAAGCAAACTCATAGATAAGACTTGATAGAACCTTGGTATTAATTATGGGGGTAAAGCCCTCACAAAAGCAAATAATAATTCCTGCCAGGATGCTGATAAAACTTAGCAACAGAAAAATGTTTAATTAGAGCTGGTTAAAAATATTTTTGAATNTGGTTGGCACCACGTCCCTGCAGCCCCTTGCGGTGGGGGGTGGGGGTTGAACAAAGGGCTCCGCACTCTGCCCTCACCTGCGAGTACCTCCCCCGAAGCTCCCATTGGCTGTGGTTCCCCGTTCCCGGCCAATGGGAGCTGCGGGGGGTAGTGCCTGCAGGCGAGGGCAGCGTGCAGAGCCCTCTGCCCCCCCACCCAGGGGCCGCAGGGACGTGGTGCTGGACATCTGGGAGTGGCGCAAGGCCCACGGTGCCACGGGGGTTGCAATCCCACGGGCCAGATTCAAAGCCCTGACAGGCTGGATCCGGTCCGCGGGCCATAGTTTGCCCACCCCTGAGTTACACTGTCCATTAGCCCAGCATCCCTCTGAAAGGGGAAGAGGAAGGAAACAATAGGGTGATAGGTAATAAAAATGTTCATGGTCCAAGACAGGGAATTCAAATCATTTATTATTTAGACCCTGATCCAGTAAAGACTTAGCACACACTTAATTTTATGCCTGGGAGTAATTCCATTGAAGCCGGTGCAATAACTTCAGTCAATGGGCCTACTTGTGAGTGGAAAGCAAACTCATAGATAAGACTTGATAGAACCTTGGTATTAATTATGGGGGTAAAGCCCTCACAAAAGCAAATAATAATTCCTGCCAGGATGCTGATAAAACTTAGCAACAGAAAAATGTTTAATTAGAGCTGGTTAAAAATATTTTTGAATTAGGGGACGTTTTTCATGAAAAATGTTTGTGGATTTGAAAATTTCCAAATTATTGATAAAATGATTCAAAATGAAAATGTTTCTGTTTGGTTTGTTCTTTCTTGCCATTGGAAAACGGGATGGGGTTATGAACAGGGGAGGAAAAGCCTGAAAAATACAAAATGGAAATTTCCAAGTTCACTTGAAATGATCGCTTTTCATTTTGAATAATTTCATCAAAAAAATGCATCGAGGTTTAGAATGAAATGGAAATGTTTCATTTTTTTTGAAACTTTTTTATTGGAAAAGAGTTCCCATTTTTGTGGCACAGCCTACCAGTAATAATACTCTTGCTTTATTCCATTAGCCAAAGATAAAACTTCAGGGGAGGGAGGTCAGGGACTCCGAGTTGTTATCCCCATGTGACCAATGGGGAAAAGGATGCAATGCGATGGGTCATTTGCCCTGGGTGTCCCAGTAAGACAGAATTGGGGAGGAGACCAAGGAGTCTTGATTCCCCGCTTTCACTAGCCCATATTTCCTCTGCATGGGGAAAAGAGGAAAAAAGAGAAAATACATTAAAAGGGGTGAGGAAAATACTTTTTGCCTTTGCAATATCTTTCGCCATTCCACAAACTCAGACTATTAGGAAAGTCGGGTGCTGGTCCCTGACAGAGGCTGGATCCTAGTTGGATCAATAGTCTGATCCACATGGCAGCTCTTATGTGCAAGTGTCAAAACATTTGCAAGTAACTTCTATGTCCTGCTTAAATTTTTGTAGGTGGATGGGTACATTATTATTTAAAAACCTAGGGCTTACAGTAGACGAGAATCTGGATATGAGTCGACAGTGTGCCCTTGTTGCCAAGAAGGCCAACGGCATTTTGGGCTGTATAAGTAGGGNCAGAACCCTTTGTTCATTGCCAATGTCATTCCTTTGCCACTAGAGGGTGCTATAAACCAACCAATCCTCTCCTCTGCTTTCCTGACTGCTTGGCTAGATAACAAACCTGGGGCTTCTCCCCTTTTGTAGAACTTTTCTCTGCCTTGTTCAGAGGCCTTTGCCTATGTCTCCACTCCACCACATCCCAACAGGCTCTATCAGCGTCTCTCATCTTGCTTCAGGGATGTTGTCCCCTTTGGGAATGTGCTGCGCTTCTGTGACATCGCAACACATCACAACACCATCAATATGGAATTTTGTACATCCCGTGAAGCTGCCTTGCAGGGCTCAGAACTGCCCTATGAAAATTGGCTCAAAGGTGCGGAGCAGCCACGGTGTCTTGCTCTATCATACACAAGGGGCATGTACAAATTCATCTGAAAACCAAACACTCACTGGCTTTCTTTGTGCTGCTTGTCCACCTGTAAATATAACTTACTGGGCAGCGCCTCTGACTGCCCAGCCTCCCTGCCAGGGGCTCCTTGTTCAAACATTGAGTGGGCCCATTTAATCCATTGATTTCAGTGGAGTTAAACCAATGATGAATGTGGCCCTCTAATAATAATACCTAGCTCTTACATAGCGCTTTTCATCAGTAGCTCTCAAAGCACTTTACAAAGGAGGTCAGTAGCATCACCCCCATTTTACAGATGGGGAAACTGAGGCACAGAGAGGGGGAAGTGGCTTGCCCAGGCTCACCCAGCAGGCCAGTGGAAGAATCAGGAATTAGAACCTAGGTTACCTGAGTCCCAGTTCAGTGCTCTGCCCACTAAGCCATACTGCCTCATAGACAGAGTAGCTCTCCTTTAACCATGCACACATCAGACTACTGAGTCTAAACCACTCCGGAGTATACATGATCACATTTACTGCTGAACAATAAAATCCAATATGGCCTGTTCCTAGTACCACTATGCTGACGAGGGCATTGGACCGTGAACTTTGGGAAACCCGGAGGGATGGGATGGTTCAGTTGATTATTAGGGGCATAGAGAGCTCTCTAGATCTGGCCTGGGTGCTTGGTGACAGCCTGTTGTTGTCAGCTGAGGGTTGTTCGGAGGTCTGCTGTATGGAAACCAAACTGGCAGCCTGAGTCTATTTTCAGATGGATGAGGGTGTCTACATCCCAGCTGGACCTGCAGTCTCATCCCAGCGGCCAGGAAATGAATGTTCCAGGAGACTGAACTGCACGCTTATCTCCGCAGCCAGGGCTCAGGCACGGTGACAGAGCAGTGAGGGGGAGAGATTGTGGCTCCATTGCCCATACTGCACCTCTCTGGGGAATATACAGAAGGCCTGGCTGTCAATCTGGCACCATTCCCAGGAGCTGAAGAAATGCATCTCAGAGGAGGGAAATAATTGGCACAAATTCAGTCCCTCAAAAATGAAAATATTTTTGAGCTCTACAGTATTTTCCCCTGGGACTGAAGAGTCTCCTTCCCTCTCCGCTTGAGAGACAACTTGATAACTTCACTTCAGACACAGCTTTTCAGATTGACTATAACACAAGACACACAGAGGAGATTGTTATTCGAGCCGCACACGCGCGCAAGCCCCCACCAAGAATGAGCTCCCAAGAGCTGAGACACACATTGGCCTTGCTTTCCCAGGGGATCTCCTCAGTCAGAGGACACAATGTTATGGTTTCCGTCTGAAAGACAATTTCTCATCTACCACAGATTTTATCCCTCCAAATGACTCTCATGATTTACAGATGGGCTTTTTTGTGTGTGCTGATTGATTGCCGGGGGTGGGCGGGGGGTGGGTTACAGACTAGGAGCCAAGACATCCCGTCCTGGTCTAGTAATCTCACCCAGGAAACGGGTTGCAGCCATGGCCTTCAGTGAAGCCGGACCTATTACTGGCTTGGAATAACAGGGGAAACGGAGGAGCGAGGCAAAAAGGCTCCCATACACGCTCAGTAGAGTGTGTCCATCATTCCCTTGCACTCAGCTGGACGGTCACGCTAAGCACATTCAGAGTGAGAGTCAGCCATGGGGTGGTCTCATACGCTCACCAGAGCAAGAAGCTCTCCAGGGAGGCTGTCCCACCGAGGCACCTACGGATGTGGGCGGCTGAGGGGCCTGCTCAGAGTAACGCATTCCAGGGGCTCAGGAGTTACTGGGTGATGTCCAGCCCAGCCTCACTCATGCACACAGGCACCTGGGAGACCGGGTGCCAGGTACTGAATTTGGGAAGTGAGTGAGTGAGCGGATGCCACAAGGAAGCAAGGTCGACACATCACTAAATGTGCTTTGTTCATCCATTTAATTATGATTTGTTACGAGAGCATCTAAGGGCCCCACCTGAGATCAGCCCTATTGCGCTAGGTGCTATACAAACAGAGTGAGAGCCAGTCCCTGCCGTGAAGAGCTTACACTCTAAATAGACAAAACAAACAGTAGATGGGAGGGGAAACAGAGCCATGAGGAGATGAAGTGATTTGGCCAAGATCCCCTCAGTAGGTCAGCGACAGAGCCTCAGAAACAGTACCCAGATCCCCTGACTCTCAGCCCAGAGCTCTTTCCATTGGACTATGCTGCCTCTCATCTTTTGCCAATTGCCCTTCAATTTTCATTGCTCATGATGGTACCTAGATTCACAGATTTTTTTTTTTAAGGCCAGAAGGGACCATTGTGATCATCATCAACACAGGCCAGAGAACTTCCCCCAAAATAATTCCCAGAGCAGATCTTTTAGAAAAACATCCAATCTTGATTTAAAAATTGTCAGTGATGGAGAATCCACCATGCCCCTTGGTAAATTGTCCCAATGATTAATTACTCTCTCCATTAAAAATTTACGCCTTATTTCCAGTCTGGATTTGTCTAGCTTCAACTTCCAGCCACTGGATCATGTTAGACCTTTCTCTGCTACACTGGAGAGCCCACATCAGTAAGTGCCTGGGAGTGTAGGTTGTAATACAAGAACTGATTGAACCAACTGCTCGGGAAGTCTTTTGCTGGGGACCAAACAAGTCTGGTGTGGATGACAGTGCGTGCAGTGGAGTGGGATTCACAGCCTGGTCACACTGACAGGCGGGAGCAGCGGAATTGGGGGGCAGAGAGGGATAGAACCCCCACAATGGAAATGTGGGAGTACTGATGTATGTCCCCCCCCTCAACGTTTTCCGCCCCCACAATATCTCACTGAGGTGAGAGGGGGACCTGGCTATGTTTCTACCTCTGCATGCATGCGTTGTGGGGGTGGGCCTGGAGCAACCGTCTCAGCACATAAGACCAGGCTGGCTGCTGGGGAGTAGGTAGGGTCAGCGCTCCTCTCCCTGCCCTGCGGCCACCAAGATTCCTGTGGAGACACCTGGCCTGAGGGAGGGATGGGAGCATGGGTGCCAGCTGCTGGGGAGGGGTGGGGGATGTGACCAGCACCTGGGGAGGGGGGATTGGCACACAGGGTGCCGGAGGGGAAGCACCTGGGCACCGTCTGCAGAGGAACTGCCATAGGAATGGCAATAGGAACTGTCTTCCCAGCCTGGAGCCAGCCCCTGTCCTCCCCTCCTTTCCCCCCACAGCCGAGACTCCCCCTCCTATCCCTCTGCTCCCCCATTCACAGCGAGCCACCACCCCACCGCCACCAGCAACAGGTCTCTTCACTCGAGGAGCAATGGGGTAACTTTTGGGAATGCAAAAGAGCAGGGGAGGTTCCTTCCCAGTTGCCTTTCTTGGTGTTTCCTTTCTTTTCCGTCCCGTGGGGGAGGGAAGTCCCCCTTGTGTGCCTCCGAGACTTGGCGTCCGTCGCTTTGTACCTCCTGTGCCGGACACACGTGAAATCTGAAAGTGATCGTGAACCTGCCATGAAAACTCTGCTGAGCAGGGAGCTTGTTTCCTGTGTGTTTGTGCAGCACCCAGCGACTACAAATAACAGTAGCGTGAGCAGGGGTGTGTAACTGGGGAGGGATGAGTGATCTTGGGGCAGTGTCATGGAGCAGGTCGCTGTTCGGATCCCATCACCACTGATAGATGACAGTCACTTCAGCTAGCTGTTTCCAGTCTGCAAGCTTGTGTCATGCAGAAAAGCCAAGGGGCCTTTCTGAGTTTCAGAAGCATTCAGCCCTAAAACGTGTGATCCAGATCCTTCCATCCCTCTTCAACAGTAATAATATTAACTCACAGTTCTATGACCTACAGGTCCCAATCAGGATCAAGACCCTATTCTGCTAGGTGTACAAGCCAAGGTGCCAGGTTCCTTGCCCCAAGCACTTCCTCTCTCTGTCTGTTTTATACCTAGATTGCTACTCAGTGGGGATACCCTGGGGTTGACTTTAGCCCTCTGGGTCTTTAACCCTTTGTGTCTCTCTCCCTCCATTGGAATCACTGATGTGTGGCTTTGCCGTTGCAGGTAAACTGGATATCACCCCCGATGACCCTCGGTGGATCGGCGCGTGGTGGGCAGGCTTCTTGCTGTGTGGTGCCTTACTTTTCTTCTCGTCCCTCTTGATGTTTGGATTCCCGCAGTCCCTGTCCCCCAGCGTGGAGCACGTGGTGGAGAGCGAGCAAGCCATGCTCCCCGAACGGGACTACGAGAGGCCCAAGCCAAGCAATGGGGTCCTGCGGCACTCGCTCGAAGGGGAGGACAGTGCCTCCTGCCTCCAGCAGCTGAGAGGTGACAAACTCCCTTGTAACTCATTGCGTTTCTACAGCAGCTTCGTCGTTGGTTAGATTCACAATTTGGCTCTGATTTTGGCTGCCCCCCACTCCGCCCCCCCAAAAAAAACGCCTGTTGGAATTTCTCTCCCTCACTTTTACTTATCCCTGATAGCGCACTCGTTTTAATGGGAGGCATTGTTCCACTTGAAAGGCTTTGGTTTAAGCTACAAGATGGGGAAATCCAGAGTAAGCCATTGGGATTCATCAAAAATGGGGCGAAGGGAGGGAGGAGAATGGAGGGAATAAACCAGCGGATGACAGAAGTTCTCCAAGACACTTGAGTTTCTACTCTCCAGAACCTCACCGTCTTGTAGCTTGGCTCTGCCTGCGGCTCGCACGGTGAGGATGGGCAGAAAGCACGTATGGCTGATTCAAAGAGGTTTGGAGCTGCCTTTTGATGGAGCCATGGCAGGGCCAACAGAATCCCATGCTCCCGAGTGTAAAACAACAAACGCTGGGCACCGACAGAGCAAAATACAAGAGTGCAGAATAGGTTTAGGAGGGAGCCTTTAGAAAGGGCAAGGCCCGAGAACAGTCTAGAGTATCAACAGAACCCTTGCTAGGGCATAAAACAGCCAACACGTGTCAGAATAGAATAACCTGGGCCAGATCCTCAGCTGGTGGAAATCAGAATAGCTCCAAGGAGGTCAAGTGACACCAGCTGAGGTGTGTTTATGTGTGTGTGTGTGTGTACACCATGGACATGTGTAGTATTACAGAAATCTTTAGGTGAGAGGGCAGCTCTACTAAGGCATCTGGTCACCTCCCACTCGCTGTCATCACAGCGGAGAGTTGGTTTCCTTATCCCTTAAAGCTTCCTGATAAACAAGGGCCAAACCACGTAATCCTGTGCAACCCTTACCGACTTCATTGAGGCGTGCGTGGTGCGAATGAGGGGAGGGGAGAAAGGAAACTTGGCCGGATTTTGAATAGAGAATGCTTTGAGTAATGGATGTTGTTGCTCCTTAGGAGAAGGTCAGTTGTGATCAGAAAATTTCAGAAATTTGAGCAAAAAAGGGGAAAAAATTTGCTGTCATCCAGTCCTTCAAGATGCAAGGATTTGGAAATGGAATGTTCCATGGGTGGAGATTGGCTGTTCAACCAGCCAGTCCCTTCTGCCAGGGGACACGTTTGTTCCATCCATCCAGATAATTCCATGGCTGTCAGCACTATAGCATCTGAGTGTCCGTATTTGGATCTGAGCATTGTATTTATGTGACGGACAGCAGAGGTGCAGACCAATTGGGTCATTGCTCAATTTCAGACATCGGTGTATTGTAACATGTAACACAATTTACCTGCTGCACCAAGTGGAAGGAATTCTGCTCAAGCGTGGTGTGGAGCAGACTGCGTTATTGAGTTTTGTTGAATGATTGCCTTGCAGCATAGGTACTGCGTATGTTCTAGGGGCCTATGCGTCACCCAGTTACACCAGATAGTGTTTGTATCCCTAGAAATGCACTCCTGAAGAGGGTGATGTTCTGATTGGTTAGTACTACAATAGAAAGCAGACAGGGACAAACCATTCCACTGAAGTCGAAAGGCTCAGACCAGGAATAAATCTGGCTGTGTGTACGCTTCTGTATGTTTGAGAGGAGACACTTCTTGCAAACAACGGCAAAGTATAATTAGGGGTGTTTGGAAGGGAATACTACATACCTTCAAACGCCATTGAAACTTTTTGTTTCAGAAGGTGGAGGAAGTAAACCGCGGGACAGCCATTTTAGACTTGATTCTGACCAACAGGGAGGAATTGGTTGCGAATCTGAAGATTGAAGGCAACTTAACTGACAGAGATCATGAAATGATAGGTGTCAAGATTCTAAGAAAGGGAAAGAGAGAGCAGCAGAATAAAGATAGACTTCAAAAAAGCAGACATTAACGATCTCAGAGAACTGGTAGGTAAGGTCCCATGGGAAAAAAATGTGAGGGGAAAAACGAGTTCAAGAGAGCTGGCAGTTTCTCAGAGACAATATTAAAGGCACAACAGCAAACTGTCCTGATGCAAAGGAAAGCTCGGAAGAATAGTAAGAGGCCAATATGGCTCCATGAGCAGCTCTTTAATTACCTGAAAATCAAAAAAGAATCCTACAAAAAGTGCAAACATGGACAAATTGCTAAGGATGAGTACAAAAGAAGAGTGCAGGCATGTAGAGACAAAATCAAAAAGACCAAGTGAAAAAATGAGTTATACAGAGCAAGGGGCATAAAAGTCAACAAGAGAAATACAAAGGGAAGTTCCCTACTTAGCAAAGAAGGCGAGCTAGTTACGGATGACATCAAGAAGGCAAAGGTGTTCAGGGGCGGCTCCAGGCACCAGCGCAGCAAGCGCGTGCCTGGGGCGGCAAGCCGCGGGGGGTGGCCTGCCGGTCGCTGTGAGGGCGGCAGGCAGGCGGCATGCCTACGGGAGGTCCGCCGGTCCTGCGGCTTCGGCGGCAATTCGGCGGGGAAGGAACACAAGCCAAAATAGGGAAAGAACAGCTTAAAGGATATTTNTAAGTGAAAAAATGAGTTATACAGAGCAAGGGGCATAAAAGGCAACAAGAGAAATACAAAGGGAAGTTCCCTACTTAGCAAAGAAGGAGAGCTAGTTACGGATGACATCAAGAAGGCAAAGGTGTTCAGGGGCGGCTCCAGGCACCAGCGCAGCAAGCGCGTGCCTGGGGCGGCAAACCGCGGGGGGTGGCCTGCCGGTCGCTGTGAGGGCGGCAGGCAGGCGGGAGGTCCGCCGGTCCCGCGGCTTCGGTGGCAATTCGGCGGGGAAGGAACACAAGCCAAAATAGGGAAAGAACAGCTTAAAGGATATTTAAATAAGTTAGATGTATTTGAGTTGCCAGGGACTGATGAAATTCACTCTAGGGTACTTGAGGAACTAGCTGAAACTAGCTATTAGTGATTATCTTTGAGAACTCAGGGAAGGCAGGTGAGGACCCAGACGACTGGAGAAGGGCAAAGGTAGCATATATATTTAAAATGGGGGGAAAAGAGGACCCAGGGAATTATAGACCAATCAGCCTAACTTCGATATCTGGAAAGATACTGGAACAAATGATTAAGCAATCAGTTTGTAAGCACCTTGAGGACAATAGGGTTATAAAGAATAGCCAGCATGGATTGGTCATGAACAAATCATGCCAAACCAACCTAATTTCCTTCTTTGACATGGTTATTGGCCTAGTGGATGAGGGGGGAGGAAATATAGATGAACTGTATCATGATTGTAGTAGGCTTTTGACACAGTCCCACATGACATTCTCATAAGGAAACTAGGGAAATGAAATTACTGTAAGGTGAGTGCAAAACTGTTGAAAAAACATATTCAAAGAGGACTTTGCTGTCACACTGGGAGGATGAATCTAGTGGGTTCCCACAGGCGACTCTCTTGGATCTAGTCAATATTTTCATTAATGACTTGGATAATGGAGTGGCGAGTATGCTCATAACATTTGCTGATGACACCAAGTTAGGAGGGTTGCAAGCACTGTGGAGGACAGAATTAGAATTGAAAACGACCTGGACAAATTGGAGAATGGGTCTGAAATCATACAATGAAATTCAAGAAAGACAGGTTCAAAGTACTACACTTAGGAAGGAAAAAATCAAATGTACAACTACAAAATGGGGAACAACTGTCTAGATGGTGGTACTGCTGAAAAGAATGTGGGGGATAGTGGATCAAAACTTGAATATGAGTCAACAATGTGATGCAGTTGATACAAAGGCTAATATCATTCTAAGGTATATTAGGAAGAGTGTCATATGTAAGACATGGGAAGTCATTATCCTGCTCTACTTGGCAGATGAGGCCTGTGTCCAATTCTGGGTGCCACATTTTAAGAGAGATATAGACAAATTGGAGAGAGTACAGCAGAAAGCAACAAAAAACTAGAAGGTTTAGAAAACCCGATCTCAGGAAATGTTTGGGGGAAAAACTTGGGCATGTTTAGTCTTAAGAAAAGAAGACTAAGGAGGGACCTGATAACAGTCTTCAAATATGTTAAGGGCTGGAATAAAGAGAATGGTGATCAATTGTTCTCCATGTCCACTAACAGTAGGACTAGAAGCAATCGGCTTATTCTGCAGCAAGGGAGATTTAGGTTAGATATTAAGAAAAACTTTCTAACTGTAAGCACTGGAATAGACTCCAAGAGCGGCTGTGGATTTCCCATCATTGGAGATTTTTCAGAACAGGTTGGGCAAACTCCTGTCACGGGTGGTTTAGGGTTTACTTGGTCCTGTCTCAGTGCAGGGGGTTGGATTAGATGACCTCTTGAAGTCCCTTCCAGCCCTATATTTCTATGAGTCTATGAAATCCATTGGACTAGAATTACTTTTGGGAGTGTTAAGCAGTTGGCATTTATTTTGTTGAAAAATAAGTGCCATCCCTTCTAAGTAGGGGCCATTGGTATATATTGGCTAGTGTATGTGTGCATTTGTGTCTTTGGGTGCATGAGGTTGTGGTATTTATGTATTTGTGCAGCTGAGTCGGAGAGGACGGGTGTGTATGTCCATGTGTGTCTGGTTGCATGGGGGAGTGTGTATGGATGTGCATCTCTGTGCTCAGAGAGGTTGCGAGTGTGTGTGTATTTGTGTAATATATCTTTGGGTAGGTGTGGGGGTTGTTTGTGAATATGCAGGTGTATATATGTGTCCGGTTGCATGGGGTTCTGTGTGCATATTTGTGTAGGGAGGTTGTGTGTGTGTTTTTGTGCATATGCATTTCTGTCGATGGATGGGGTTTTGTATGTGTTGTCTCTCTCCCGAGGGGCTTGTGTGTTTGTTGTGTGGACAAATGTCTGTCTGGGGGAGTTGTGTGTGTATGTTGTATACGAAGGATGAATTTCAGGGTTCAATGGAAACTTCTTTTGGATGCTTTTCTCCAGTTCGTTCCATACCTTGCACCCTTAAGAAGTGAGTGGACACTGAGGAGCCATGTTACTTTGAGATAGATGTTTCCAGCTGTGTGCTTCACGCCAGACACCAGCATGCTTTAGTCAAGAGTGTGGAAGGAAGTTCTGAGGCCTGGCAAGCTTTGTTGGGAGACGGTAAGATGTAGGAGTCGGCTGAAACTTCTGGTTCTCTACAAATCTTAGCGCACAGAAGGGCTGTGACTCTCATATAAAAGCAAGCAGCTCAAAGCCTTGGAAATGCCTTTCACATCTCTGCCAAGGTCTAAACGGGAGGGAGGGACCAACCTGTCTGAGGCAGCGGCATCTTGCCCCAGGGGTAATTTCATGTTGGGATGAGACGCACCCTTCAGAGGAGTTTAAAACCTGAAATGAAAGCTGTGCCTTTGTACAACAGAAGGAGAAGTGGCAATCAAAGGCAGCAAAGTGCCTCGCCATCACGCTGCCTGCACAGCCGCTCCTAGCACAGCTTTCTCCAGTCTCTGATGATGGAATGGCATCACGTCTGAGCAGGCCTCAAGGAAGGAAACCGTGATGGCCCCTCCCCCCCTCCAACTTCAATGGGAGCTGTGCCATCTGGTTTAACCAGCGGTTCTGGGCAGGTGATAAGAAGATGACCAAGAACTGCAGGAGGCTCATCTGGTTCCAGAGCTAACTAGGTTAATTGTCCCATGGCTTCTGAGAGGAAGCAATTGGTCATTACTTGTGTGGGTTGTACCTGTTCCCTGAAGAACCTAGCACTGGCTGAGGTGGTACTCGGGTCATGTCATTTGACGCCTTAACGTATATATTTGATCCATGGTTCCAGAAGTAAAAAACTCAAAATTACGCTTCATCATCAAATCCCGTTTCTTGAACGGAGCTGTGCCCTGGCCAGCCTAGGGGAGTGACCCAGGAACTCTGCTCCCACTCAGAAGGTGGGAAGGATGAAACTCTATGTAATGGGCTATTAGAGGTTACCCTGGGGTTCTGGTTCTAGTGGGAAAGAATTTACATCCTGGGAGGGCCACAGAGTGGATTCCTCCATGGGTTTCTATCTATCTATGGTCCTTCTATGGCCTCCCCCTTACTGCAGTGTCTGAACATCTCATAGTCTCTATTCTTACAGCTCTGCTCTGAGGTAGGGCAATGGTGTTCTGCCCATTTTGTTGGTAGGGAACTGAGAGATTGAAGTGACTTGCCCAAGGTCAGTCAGGAAGTCTGGGGTGGAACAGGGAACTGAACACTGGTTAACAAGCACCTAATCACTGGCCCATCCTTCTTTCCCCTAGTTTGGAGTATTCTAGATCAATCCAGGTGGTGGCTTAACACTGTTGCACCTGAGAATGGGATACTACACACTCTGTCTTCTTTTGTGTGTCATTAAACGTGAATGTGTTTTAGAGTGCAGGAAAGGGAAGAGTTAACAGCACAGGTTTACAGCAGGGAAAGGATAGGCAGATGCTGCCCAGGCTTTCCCCGGCATCTCTGCCAATGCACGTTATTCCTGATCTGGAGTGCCCCTTGCTATTCCAATCCTCGGCTCCCCATATACAGCTCTATGAATGCACCTCCCTTCTGACCTGCAGCATCCCTTGCTATCCTGGTGCTTGGCACTCAGATCAGCTTTGCTGATGCACCTTCAGTCCTGCCCTGCCCCTCTAACCCTGCTATTCCCACTCTGGGACAGTGTACAACTCCACCACTGTACCTCAACCCTCGCCTGTACCCCCAGCTGATCTAGTCCTGGGATTGCCACCTAACTCTACCATTGCAAATGAATGACAACTGGCAGCACCTTCTGCCAATAACCAACTGTCCCCTATATATGAGCTTTTGTCTGCACAGAACAGCTGCCCTGTTTCCTTGCCCAGTGCCATCCTCACAGCTTTCCTTGCTGTGCTTCTGGATACCTGAGTATGACAGCTGCCAAATTCCCTTGTTCCGCCTCCCAGGAAACTCTGCCTTGGGAACAGAAAGCTGCTGGCTGGCAAGAGGCTCCCAGATCCCGCAGGTGGGTTCCAGGCAATTAAAGGGCCGTACGCCACAGTGGGACATAATAGTAATAACGGTAATTAACAGTTAGCATGCACAGTGGTTTTCAGCTTCAAAGCACTAACTGATCATTAGTGAAAACTTTCCGATGCCTTGGTGAGCGGGGGCTGGGTGAGTGTGCCTGGAGTCAACTAGCAGCCTGTGTATCCCACCTGCAGCAGTGGAGGGGGGGGTGCTGTCTCTGGGGCCGTTCCTTGCACTTTGCCCCTTGCGATCACTTCTTAGCCCATGGATAGTGTGATTCGCTCCGTCCTTGTCTCCTGTCAATGCCCTTTCCATCCTTCCCCAGCTAGCGCTAGCGTTCTGCTACATTTTTCTTAATTAGGGGCTGTGCCTCTCAGCCCTAATGTTGTTGTGAGAAGCTGGTGATTGGAGAGACCTTGCTCTGCAGGCTAAATGGGAGATTGGTTTTCATCCTGCAATTTGTCTTCCTAGATGTACTCTCACCTAGCACGTTTCCTCTTGCATTTGTCTGTCTGGGCTCGATGGTAATGCAAAGGGAAGGATCCCCCAAATCAGAGGTATTCTTGGGCATAACGGATCACATTCTGGGCCATACTCTGTTCTCACTTACGCTGATGTAAAACAGTTGTGTCAATGAAGTTGCTCTGGGATTCACCCTGGAGTAAATTAGAACAGAGTTTAGCACTCGGAGTCTGCATGTCTTGCTTCTGCTGAGCATAATCTGTTGGATAACATTTTCATTCCATCCCACTCTCCAGCTTCTCTGCTTGAACTATTCTGCCCTTAGGGCTTGTTTCGGAGCAGCAGCATCAGAGATGAAACAGGTTGGGTCTGATCATGTGGGGTGAGGAATGCCTACAACTTCCACAGGCTGTTCGCCTGTTTAAAGAGGGGTGTGATACTGGAAGAGAGTTAAAAGCTGCTGTAGGTATTGAGAGTGGAAGCTTTTGGGGGCAAAGAATGTCTCTTCCTATATGTTTGTACAGCACCTAGCACAATGGGGCTCTGATCTCAATTGGGCTCTAATGTAATATAAATAACATGTACTCCCTAAAAATCCATTTAAAAGTCAATGGGAATTTTTCCAATTAATTGCACTGGCAATGAATCAGGCACTAAGGGCCAAAGCCTGGTCCCACTGAACTCAGTGGGAGTTTTGCTATTGACTTTAATGGGATTAGATTTGTCCTTTTAACCTCCTTGTCATTTTCTGCATCCCATCAGTGGAATGGGAGATAGGGGAGTTGCAGTGTATGTGTTAGAATCAGAGCCTGATCCCTTCATCCTGCAGCCAAGTTATAATCCTTGGTTTACCACTTTGCATTCTGGTACCATGGAAATGGTGCCACAGATTTGATCATTCTGTCTATACATGGAAAAGCCTCCAAAGGTTTGGGTGCTTATGGGGATGTGAACCAATTTGGTCTGGCAATCACACCACGATCAAGCTCTCTTGTAAGAGTCCCAGAACTGCCTGGTTTTGGCGGGGTCAAAGATGCCATGAGATGAACTTTTCTTATGCCCTGGTATTTCTGCTTCCTGCCCTGGTTATCCCGGGATGCCCCAATATTGAGGTATTACAATTATACTGCCCTTATACTGACACTATAGGATCGTTCAAGATTTAACGCTTGGTGCTATTCTGATATTTGATAAATGTGGAGCATGGTCTGGTGGTTAAAGCACAGGACTGGGAGCAAGGGCTCTTGGCTCCAGCTCCGACACTGCCTCTCTGTGTGGCCCTGGACAAGTTACTTCACTGGGTGGTCCCCGTCTATAAAAAAAAGAAACAATAACGATCTGCCTCCCAGGCCTGGATTATTTGGTTGGTTGGTTGGTTGTAAAGTGTTTTGAGTTCCTCGTGCGGAAGGCACTGTAACATTACAAAGCTCAATTACGAATGAAACCCTCTTGCTTGCACATAAAAGCTGTCCAGAGGATTTGGGTTCATAGATTCCAAAGCCAGGAGGAACGACGGTGATCATCTAGTCTGCTGTCCTGTATAACACAGGCCATAGAACTTCCCCAAAATAATTCCAGGAGCAGAGCTTTTAGGGAAACATCCAACCTCAATTTAAGAACGGTCAGTGATGGAGAATCCTGACCTTAGGTAAATTGTTCCTGAGCTAATTACCCTCACTGTCAAAAACGTGTGCCTTATATCTAGTCTGAATTTGTCTAGCTTCAACTTCCAGCCATTGGATTGTGTTGTATCTTTCTAGGCTAGATTGAAGAGCCTATTATTAAATACTTGTTCTCCCTGTAGATATACTTATAGACTGTGACCAAGTCATCCCTGAACCTTCTCTTTGTTAAGCTAAATAGCACAATTCCCTTTCATTCCTAGATGCCTTCGAAACCCACCCCCTGCCAAATATCTTTGTTAAAGTAGCAAGGAAGATTCTGGGTGACAAATGGATTCATGGTTTAGACTGATCCCCCTTAGTATGCCCCAACATGAAAGTCACTCTGTAAAGGTGAACGGGGGAGTTATGACCTAAAACTCTTCTAATGAGCATCTGATTACTATTATTCATCAGTTTATTCCTTGTGCATCCCGTGTTTGATGCTCGTGCCCCAAGAAGCTTACAGTTGGGGGGGAGGGATAGCTCAGTGGTTTGAGCATTGGCATGCTAAACCCAGGGTTGTGAGTTCAATCCTTGAGGGGGCCACTTAGGGATCTGGGGCAAAAATCTGTCTGGGGATTGGTCCTGCTTTGAGCAGGGGGTTGGACTAGATGACCTTCTGAGGTCCCTTCCAACCCTGATATTCTAAGAAGACAAACATCAAACACAGTTAAAGCCCCTAACGTACCAGAGGTCTGATCCTAAGAGGGGCTGAGCACCCTGAAACTCCCATTGATTTAGCATCACCCAGGAAGAGCTCAGCACCTTGCAGGATCCAGCTCCAGGCCATCACATAGTAGAGATACTTAATGTCTCAGCAGCCTGTTAGAAGGAATGTTGAGAAATCCTAATATTTCAACCATTCAGTAGGGTGAGGAGGCAACCCTGATGGGCTCTGTGGATTAAGAGGAGAGGGTTAGATCTTGTGGCACCAGGACAGGGAGGGCATTCTAGGCCTAAGGAAGCAGCATGGATGGAGCTGGGGGTGGGAGAAGAGGACAGAGGGAGTCTGAAGTGGGAAAAGGGGCAGTGGGAACAGTCTCCAGACCTGTTAACTAGACATAGTTCCTCAGCACAAAAATGCAAGTGATGCTGCATGGCTCCAAGTGGCATTCCTAGTTGCTTGCTGTAGCTCTTTGAACTAGGTAGGGGCATGTCAAAGAAGGCTTTGCTGCTTCTTATCCGTGTAGCAGAGTTCCTGGTGACTTAAGCTTTTTTCTGTGCATCACCTCTATCTGCACATTCTTTCCTCACCATTCTCAAGTACAGCATCTGCATGTCATTCGCTATGATTAATTCACAAGGGCTCGCAGACCTCATGCTTCAGGGCATAATAAACTGATCAGCAGCTGGGGTCAGGAAGAGAATCTGTCTCCATGAGGTGGTATTGCACAGCTGGCTAGGTATGTTTATAGGGGTGAGGGAGGTTTGCATCTTCCTCTGAAGGGTCAAATAAAGGCCACTGCCAGAGGCAGGATAATAGACCAGAAGGACCAGCGATCTTTTTCATAGTACATGGCAATGTAAGATTATTTGTAGCTGCTTCGAGCCCATGTCTCTTACAAGAAACTCATTTGACGTGGTGTCATCTGATTTCTTCATGCCCTTTGTGATATTAATTTTACTCAAGGCCTTGTACAGCTTGGTATATTAAAGTAAATTTAATTATCTTTGATGTCTTTCTGCTTCTTCCATCTTCTCTTTTTTATGAGCTGTCTCTTTCCATGAGATGTTTTCTTCATCTTCTTTGCCTCCTTTTCTTCCCTTACCCTGTAGCCAGGTTGATATTTTGCCTGTCTCTCCTATTCGGATACAAGATATGTACTGCTTGGGAATGGGTCTTAGGCTCACATCTAATTTTACCCTATTCTCATTGCAGTGTTGTAGGAAGACTGGGCTATTAAACCCCTCTCCCACAATGCTTTCCATGTTCCTGTCTTTACTGAAAATTGAAAACACATCTCCGTAAGATGCGCCCACTGGAAAAAGGGCCCCCAACGATAATAGTGTCCCAAACAATTCATTTCAAACACTGATGCGATTATTGTCGTTTGTTGTGTCTGGAGAATAGCTAAACCTGGTATAAGGAGGTTATCCCCCTGTATTTTCCACTGGTTAGATGCAAATCAAAGCTACTCACTTGAAATAAAGTCCTTGCCAATGACTTTGAGGGCCTTGATGTCAGAAGGGTCAGGCACCCATAATGCCACCACAGCTAGATCCAGGGCTGCTCAGCACCTCTGAGAACCAGCCCCCTTGTGGTTGATTCTGGAAGGAGTATGGAATATTACAGGTCTGTCGCATCTTAGGCGCATTTAACATGCGCGATTTCAGCTTTATGCGGTTGGCAAAAACAAAACAAAAAACAAAAAAAAGAGAAAAAGAACAATTTAAATACTGTTCCTGTAGTGCAGGCGATTCCGCCCGCCATTACACTCAATGTAATTTTGACTATACGCGATTTTCGCTTTAGGTGCTGACTGCGGAACGTAACCCCAGCGTAAGATGAGACAGACCTGTATAGAAGTGAAGTCAAGGGGGCGGAGATGTTAAGAAAAGGAAGGGGAGGGGTCTGAGGGAAGCGAATGGCTAAAAGTGGAAAGCTCTGTTCTGTTAAGAGTTTGAATTAAATGTTTCATAGTGAGGCGAAACTCAGGCATTTATGACTGTGCTGGAGATCAAAGACACAGGTATTGCAATGACGGCAAAAATCTCTCTTGTGACATCTATTTCCACAGTATCGGTATGTGGTGATAGCGGTAGGGACATGAACTGATGAGTTACTCCCTTCGGGTATCCCAGTGTGATTCTTCCTTCACAGCATCTGCTCTGGCTGATAGATTCTCTTCTGAGACTCTTGGTCTATTTTGCATGCAACAAACCTCTCCTCTCTGGCTATCAGTAGGAGTTGAAACTAAGGCCTGTAGCTCCAAAGTACAACTGTTCACCATGTGAGCTAAACAACTCAGTGCTCATTCAGCAAAGCCCTTAAGCATGTGCTTAAGTCCCAGTAAAGTTGACCAGTCTTGACCACATGTTAAAGTTAAGCACATACTTAAGTGCTTTTCTGAATCAAGGCCTTAGCTGGGAGCAGTAGCAGGTGGCTTCCACTGTGGATCAGCTACAGAGTAGTACATGGACACACTTAGCCAGCTTTACACATGGATTAGCCCTTCTCCATCAAGCTGCTCACTCCTGCACCCTACTCTAGACAGCCACAAGCACATTTGTTCCCCCCTCCTGGTAGGGGATTTAAAACTCCATGCCAACTTTTAATTTCATTCCCAAAAGTATTTCACCCCAGGCAGTGATGCACTTTAGCCAGCAGCAGATGGCAAAGTGAGCAAATGGCAGAGGTGTGATGAAAGGAGATATATTTCTATGGAAAGGTTCCAATTTATTTTTCTTTCCTGTGCAAAATTAAAGGAAATGATGTGGACCTTACAGATAAGACATAGGCTGCACGATATCTGTCCTCTTCCCTTTTGAACTATTTCTATTTTATGTTACAGTAGCTCCTACTGATATTGATCCCTATTGTATTAGTCACGGTATATACCAACAATAATAGACAGGCTCATGGCCTAACTAGACAAAGGGTGGGATGGGCAACAGGCACAGAGAAGTGGAGTGATTTGCCGAACATCATACAATGAGTCAGTGGTGGTGCTGGGAATAAACCCAGGTCTCCTGCCTCTCCATCCAGTCCCCTATCTAGTGATCAGACTGCCTCTGATGTACAAGATAATTGATACTGCAAGTACAGTGCAAGATAAAGCCTTCGCCCTTGGTCCTGCAAGGTATCTTTGGCACTGGCCATGTAGAGTGTCTAAATGACTCTCTGAGATATATTTTTCCATCACTTCAAAAGGTATCCTGCTGCTGTTGTAAAAAACTATCAGGTTTTTTTGTGTCTTTGCCTTTGAGCTGGAGCAAACCAGCATCTTAAGGAATCCATTGGTATTTTACTAATTGAACTCCAGAGGCACAATAGGTGGTAACGTATTAAATATATGACTCTCTGAGCTCAGCTTTGTTTTCTTCCTCCAAGTTCTGCTAAGAGGACAAATTCAGTAGATGGCCACCAAAGGACTGAATGAGACGGCATGAGACTGAAATTTTTTTTCTGTTTATCTGAAAAATGCTGTCTCCACCGAACATTCATTTTGCCCAGTAAGTCCTCAGGAAGCAAGGATTTTGTTCAGCATGGAAAACCGTTGTGATGAAAGGGACTTGAAACTGAAATAGCCCTTTGCAAAGGGCCCGATTGAGCTAATTATAGTCTCACCAATGGAGCCCAAGCAGAGTGTTAACAAAGATCCTGCATTTGCCCAGTGCTATTAAACTTTGCAAAAAGAAGGAAAAACCTGTGAGAAAACAGAGGTGTGCACTGGAGAAATCAGTTGGCTGCCAGAGCCTAATACGCAGAGCAGAATGAGGGAAAAAATATTTTAAAATGCAAACAAGGCCCATTGAGGCTTCACCATCACTTCAGAGAGAGAATTTTTAAACTAAATGATTTTCACATTTAATTCAGGGAGAAATTAGTCACCAGGTATTAAGATAAAGCAAGGCTCTCGCCTGTATTAGGATTCCATCCTGTTCAAGCTGTCTTATCTCTGGAATAATTAGAATGCTCACTGAAGTAGAAAATGTGCTATCTGATTCATTAGCCAGATTTCCCTTTGTACGGTAATTGCTCCCCAACTCATGTTTGGCTTATTGGAAATAGAGAAACAGGGCCAAGGGGATCTCAGGCCGTCATGGATAAAGAGGGAGGGGCCAGGGGATCATGGGGATGGAGTGAGCATATTTAACCACTCAGTGTGTGCATTGCAGTTTAGTACAAGGTTCCCAGTCAGTGAATTTGGTGGGGTGTGTCCGGGAGGGTGGAGCCCAGTTCATCACAGCTGTCAAGTCTCTGCTGCGAGTGTGTGTGTGAGAGAGAGAGAGAGAGAGAGAGAGAGAGAGATTCTCCATACTACAGAAAAAAGTGAAAGCAGCTAAAATCTACCTCTGCCTATGCCTGAAGTTTGCAAAATAAATAAAAAAGGAAGAAAAGAAGTTCAAGGTGTATTTTGACCCGAGTACCTGTGACACACACTGGCTAATGCGGGAACTGGATGGAATAATGATGGACAAGGAAGAAGGCAGATGGAGGTATAGAGAAGGAAGCAGGGAATCAGAGGGCACTCTTAATATTTTTTCCCCACAGAAGAAATGAAAGAATCATAGGAATGTAGGACTGGAATGGACTTTGTTAGGTCCACTCCCCTGCAGTGAGGCAGGACTAAGTATTATCTAGATCATCCCTGACAGGTGTTTGTCTACCCTATTCTTAAAAACCAGCAATGACGGAGATTCCACAACCTCCCTAGGTAATTTGTTCCAGTGCTTAACCACCCTAACAGTTAGGAAGTTTTTCCTAATGTCTAACCTCAATCTCCCTAACTGCAATTTAAGCCCATTGCTTCTTGTCCTGTCCTCAGTGGTTAAGGAAAACAATTTATCACCCTCCTCTTTGTAACAACTTGTACGTACTTGAACACTGTTACCGTGTCCTGTCTCAGTCTTTTCTTCTCCAGACTAAACAAACCCATTTTTTTCAATCTTTCCTGGTAGGTCATGTTTTCTAGATCTTTCATCATTTTTGTTGCTCTCTCCTGGACTTTCTCCAGTTTATCCACTTCTTTTGCCAAGTGTGGTGCCCAGAACTGGACACAACATTCCAGTTGAGGCCTAATCAGTGCTGAGGAGAGTGGAAGAATTACTTCTTGTGTCTTGCTTACAACATTCCTGTTATTACATCCACAGTGATGTTTGCTGCTGCTTCTTTTTTTTTGCAGTAGTGTTACATCGCTGACTCATATTTAGTGTGTGACCCACTATAACTCCCAGATCCCTTTCTTTAGTATTCTTTCTCCTTCTGGCTCCGCAGCGGCTGCCTCTGCCTGATCTCTGCCCCTTTCGGGCTCCATGCCCATGGCCAAACAGTGAGGGGATGGGGACCTGGAGTGAACCACTGTGCGTCTGTAGCTAGAAGTGGATTTCGTCAGAGGGATTGTTATCCCTATATCATGACACTCCCCAAGCTGGCAGGTTTTTGCACAAAGTTAAGATGGAAAATGCAGAAAAAGTTTGTTTTTTGGAGGCAAGACAGAAAATGCAACAGAGGGCCCCCTTTTCCCATCACGAGGTCATTAAAATGCTGATTGGGTGCACAGTCCCACACCTCCACGTTTGTTTGTGTGGCACCGCTCCCAGTCTCATGGTCTGTTTTACCTAAGAACTTTAAAGCATGTCCACCTTGGCAAAATCAGCTATCACTAATTCGCTGTCCCAGCAGAGAGACCAAGGACCGAATGGGCTCTGGAGACCCATCTCCTCGCTCAGACCCAGGAGGAAGTTTCCTCCAGATCAAGATGGGTATATCTACACTGTAATTGGGACAGCGCAGGTAGGTGTGTGCCCAAGCAAGCATTGATTGAGCTAACTCACTAAAAATTGCAGAGTAGCTGCAGCGGCACAGGCTAACCTCTTGAGTGGGCACCCAAGTTCCGTGATGGGATTTTACTCAGACAACTAGCCCATGCTGCCATCCTGGCTGCTGAGTCTACACCATTTTTTATAGTGAGCTGCCTTGATCAAAGCTACCTTGGGTATGCCGGTATGTGCTGCAATTGCACCTCCCAATTTCAGTGTAGACATACCTAGGAAGGCATAGAGAGGATGATGGTGTGAGGAGGAAGCTTGCCCAGCTACCGACCTCAGTCTCCAGGGCCATCATACCAGCACTGCTCACAAAATTACATTCACTTCTTTCTTTCTCTCTTTCTCTCTCTCTCTCTCTCTCACATGGGATTCTGCTAGCAGATAAAGTGATGATGTCACTGTGCCCTGTCCTGTGAGGTGACTTCACAGCATCATCACGTCCTGATTTTACATATTGATGTCCCACTTTGGGGGGGGCAATCGGTCATTTGTCCTGCAGAAAAGTTGACTTACAAAGGATGAAGCTGTTAAACAGCTCATCACTGGAGGCTTTTCAGTGTGTTTAATTAAAGGTATCCCAGGTCTGGGCTGAAAATTCTTCCTCATGGACTTCACAAGCAGGACTGTGGCTCAGCAATAGACTCTGGAAATCTCTTGAGATGCTGACTCCTTGTAAGGGGTCTCACGTGGTTGTGGGAACCAGCACCCTTTGTGATAGTCCTTGGTTTGGAGTGCCATTTGGTGCTTGGTCAGGATTTTCATGGCATCAGTGTTCAATGTGGCCTAACCTTTCTGCTCCGATGTTGCTCTGATGTTGCTAAATTCCAATAGGTCAAAATGGGCCTGACCCCTTTTCTACATAGGATGTAGAATTTGCCCCTGAATCATGGGTTTGTCCCACATAAGAGAAGAGAGGCATCTCATGCCTCTGGGGAAGCACATGGGAAGAACCTTCATGAAACCATGTCTCCTTTCTCCTCTGTTGCAGTGATACCTAAAGTAACAAAGCACTTGCTGGCCAATCCTGTCTTCACCTGCATCATACTTGCTGCCTGCATGGAGATTGCTGTGGTCGCTGGCTTTGCAGCCTTCCTGGGGAAGTACCTGGAACAGCAGTTCAACCTCACCACCTCATCAGCCAATCAGCTGTTGGGTAAGTAACTACATTAACCGGCCACCCAGTCCCTCTGCTGTCTCTAATACGTTGGCCTTCCACATGAAGATCTTTCACCTGAGGATCTCGGAGCTCTTTGTGAAATGAGTGGGTATACAGAAAGAGAGAGAGAGTGTGTTAGAATCCCCATTTTACAGAGTAGAAAATGGGTCCTGGAGAGGTTGTGTGTAATATATATATATTTAATCCTCTCATTTTGGATGCCTTGGCTTTTAGGAACCCAAATTTAGACACCAAGGGCCTATTTTCAGATGTTCTGAGCTCTCACAACTGCAATTGAACTCACTGATTATGCGGGGATGCTCAGCACTTCTGAAAATCAAGCCCGAGCTGTCTAAACTCTGGCACACCAAAAATGATTTGCCCCAAATTAGAAAATGTGGCCCTCTGTGAATTGACCAAGATCACATTCAGAAGGCTGAAGATGATAATTCAGGGAGAACTGGGCCTAGCTACAAAGCTAATGGTGCCATTGTTCATGACAGTTTCTCAGTTGAAGACTTAAAAAGGGAGGTGGATTGACAAAGGAGGCCTGATCAGGATTCTTGTAACATTTCTAGCAAAATTTCCTCATGGAATATTACAGGCCTGAAAAGTAAATCCCAGGAACTGGATTTTAGGAATTATTTGTCTCAATTTAATTTAGTTTTTCTCCAGGAAACTTGGTTTACGAAGGAGGAGTCCTTTTGTTTATTGGGCTTTGAATCCTTCTGAGAAGGGACGTTAAGCGTGGTTAGACTGGCATGTGGGCTGGCCCTTTTCATTTCTACCAAATTAAGAGTCATAACTAGCATGTTAATGCCTTCGATAACCCTTATTTCCAGGACTATAGTATTAGTTTCTCAGCTAAATCTATTTTGTTAGCTCTGAAAGTTTATTTGCCTCCTTTGGGCTCTCCTTTGTATAATGAATCTTTATGGACAGAGCTGGATGGACATTGACCGGTTTATGGAAAAGGTTCCAATAGCAAATTTTGTACTTCCGGGAGCTTTAAACGCCTGATTGGGTGCAGAGGATAAGGAAATTTTAAAGGTTTCCTCTAACTCAGTAAAGGGGTATTGCCTCCATTCCCCCAGTAAGAAATTCTTCGGGTCATAAACTTTCTGTAATTTTAGATTTGAAGTGGTAGAGGTAGTGATCATCTGCAGGGTCATTTTAGAGTCACCTCTTCGAGAGGGAGTCATGCGACTGATTATATCACAGTTCTGATTTTACGCTGGTCTTGTTTCTCTAACTTTTTTGTGGCTTTTAAACTGGACAGCTGTCACCAACCCCTGCAAGTGAATTTCTGCCCTCCAGCCACTTTTTTCCAGATTAATTCTGGCAGATTAAGTATTACTCCTAATTTTGAAGCTGTAAACTCAAAGCAAATTAAGTTGAATCCATTAGTTAAATCAGAAAGAAACTCTCATCCAGTGATTTGTTAGTTTGAAAGAACCAGCGTTTGCACGTTAGCAATTCAGCACAAGTCCATGTAACATTTATTAAGATAGTTGAAAAATTACAGGATGACCTAACCACCAACAAGGGTCATGTTTACCTTTAAAAGGTAAAAGCATCTGGTATGATTCAGATTGCTCCAGCCAGAAGAAACAGCTTCAGATCACGGCAAGGGCTGCTAGAAATAATGGCTCCCCAGATTCTAGTAAGAAATTTGTTATCCTTAGAAGCGAATATAAAAAAAATGCTGAATAAGAAGAAGCTTGAACAATTGAAAAATTGTACACCTGAATCATAGAATCATAGAATATCAGGGTTGGAAGGGACCTCAGGAGGTCATCTAGTCCAACCCCCTGCTCAAAGCAGGACCTAATCCCCCGCCCACCAATGTCTGTCACTAAGTATGGTAATTTTGTCAAGTGTTCGTCGTGCAACATGGCGGTGCCGACCCCTGGAGGGGCTTGTACAGGTCTCCGTTTCCAAACTATGCAGTTATGTCCTGAAAGACGTAATCATCTTTGTCCATGCTGGTCTGGCCAGATTGAAGACTGACCCCGCTATTTATATGTCTTCTGACCTGTACTGCCACCTGAGAACTAAACGGCTATCTCCATTCCTGGCTCAGAGGCCTTTTGCCACACCAGCTCAGAAATTAGGATACTTGCTACATAGTGAAAATGTTTCAGTTATACAGGCTGTTGTCCTAGGTGCCTGTTCAGCCACAAAAATAAGAAAAATATGTGAAAGGGAGGCTATTTTGACCTAAGTGAAATAATGTACTCCTAATATTTTTTCTTATTTTCATACATATTTTAAGGGGTGGTGATGTGAAAAGGTATCAATGATTTTAGGGAAGGGCTAAACCAGTGGTTCTCAAACTTGGGCCGCCGCTTGTTCAGGGAAAGCCCCTGGTGGGCCGGGCCAGTTTGTTTACCTGCCGCGTCCGCAGGTTCGGCCGATCGTGGCTCCCACTGGCCGCGGTTCGCTGCTCCAGGTCAATGGGGGCTGCAGGAAGCGGCACGGGCCGAGGGACGTGCTGGCCGCCGCTTCCCACCGCCCCCATTGGCCTGGAGCAGCGAACCACGGCCACTGGGAGACGCGATCAGCCAAACCTTTGGATGCGGCAGGTAAACAAACTGGCCCGGCCCGCCAGGGGCTTTCCCTGAACAAGCGGCGGACCGGCTTTGAGAACCACTGCTCTAAATCATGCTCCCTACCCCAGGGCTCACAGAAGTTGTTTTATCTAGAATCAGTTGCTTCTGTGAGAAATGATATTCTTCATTCTTGCAGCAAGGGCATAAATAGTCTTTAAAGCTCCTCACCTAAAGCAGAGACGCTGGCCTGCTGCCCACAATGCTATGCGGGAAACCTGGCAACACAGGAGCAGAGCTCCTTGTCTGACTGAGTGCTGCCCCTGTAACTGCCTGCCTGATGACTCACGCAGTCAAGAGTTGCCCTCTGTTCTCAGTTTAAGATGGAGAGCCCAGTTCCCCAGCTGAGCTCCCATCTCCCCTGCAATTTGGCCTGTGTCAAATTGGAAACACAGCCAACAAAAGAGCCGCAAGCAGTTGTTCTGCTAGCCCAGCTGATGCATCCTGGTCACCTTTCCAACCACATTTTCTTTTGGAGCCATCCTGCTGCTGCCCCTGTACTCTCTGCGCTTCTCCTCTTCCCTCCTTTACATGGAAGGACACTGATACAAACACAGGCTCTGTATTCATTTGCTCCTGATACTTATTCCCCACAAAGTCCCAGTGCTCTCTTTGTGACAGTCGTCCTTTCCCCAGCACCCGGCTAAGGCATCTAGGTGTTGATTCTGAATAACGTGCAATCACCACCATCCAAATGGGTCTCTGGCATGGGCCTATCAAATACTGACAGCATACAATGAGTCTGGTTGAATATCAACAGGAATAGCATGCAGGCTGCTGTCCTGATTGTTATGCATTTTTCTGCAGAACTAATTGAAAACCTCCATTTTTAAAATTTAAATGAAATTGCTGCAGAATTTCCCATCTGCCGCAGAATCCAGAGACCTTGTTGCAGAATGGTCTTGGGTATGACCAACAGCGATGAGGTGAAAGTGAGCAAAAGGAGGCTGAATATTGTGAGAACGTTCCTGAAGTGGGGGGCTGAGTTTTTAGAAGCGACTAGTGATTTTGAGTACCAAACTTGAGACTTCATAAAGAGGCCTGATTCTCAGACAGTACTGAACACCTCTCCTCTGAAGTTCAAGCCCCTTGAAAGTGTCTCATGTTGGGCAGCCACAATCACTGGTCACTTTTGGAAATCTTAGAGCTCTATTAGACTGTGGATTAGTCTCCCTTGGGAAAATCAGTGGAGACGCCACTGCCTGGACAAAGCACTGTAGAGGACCAGTTCTTTGCTGGCTGGGGCAGCAGGGAGGCAGGGAGCGGTGACCAATAGCCTTTCCATCATCCCAGGGAGGAAGTAACTCTGCTACAGGTGAGTGCTAACAGCTTCTGGGACCTGAAGTCTCACATGGTCACTCCTAAGGAGAACCCGCAGGAATGGATAAGCATCTAGTGGGGACTCTGAGCCTTTAGCGCTTCCCCCGTCACTAGCGCACTGATCTAGTCATTGATCTAATAAAATGCTTCAACACGCAGTGTGTTTTTTCAGCTCCTGCTTTCTCCTTGTGCATCTTCCTGACTCTTTTTCCTTCTTTCAGGGATGACAGCGATCCCATGTGCATGTCTGGGCATATTCCTGGGCGGTCTCCTGGTGAAGAAGCTCAGCCTGTCTGCTCTAGGAGCCATCAGGATGGCCATGCTCGTTAACCTGGTGTCCACAGCTTGCTATGTCTCTTTCCTATTCCTGGGCTGTGATACGGGGCCTGTGGCTGGGGTTACTGTTCCCTATGGAAACAAGTGAGTACAGATTGGATTTCAACTCCATCTCCCACCTCCAGCCCTATGATACCACCCAGAAAGTATAGCACAGCGGTGTTAGCTAAACTAACCTGCTCTTATCCGTGCTGTTTCTCTATTTTTCTAGGTTTTTATACCACACCCATCACTGGTATTTGAGTGCCTCTAGGGTTAAGTTGTATGAAGTGTTGATGTAGCTATGTTGGTCCCAGGATGTCGGAGAGACAAAGTGGTTGAGGCACAGGCACCGAATGTCTCATTTCCCTGGGGGTGCTTGACCCCTGCTCCGCCCCAGGCCCTGCCCCCACTCCAGCTCTTCCCCCAAAGTTCCACCTTGTCTCTTCCCACCCCTGCTCTGCCCCACCTCTTCCCACCCCTCTGTTCCCTCCCTGAGTGCGCCCCACCCTCGCCTCCCCCGAACCCCCAGTGCCTCCTGCCCACCACTGAACAGTTGATCGCAGCAGGCGGGAGGCTCTGGGAGGGAGGGAAAAAGCTGATTGGTGGGGCCCCCTGGCAGGCAGGAGGTGTGGGGGTGGGAGTGAAAGGGGGAGGAGTTGATCAGTGGGGCCACCGGTGCACCCACAGAGTTGGCGCCTATAGGGTGAGGTAATATCTTTTACTGGACCAACTTCTGTTTCTTGATATTACCTCTCCCACCTTGTCTCTCTAGGAGTAAGTAACAGTTTAGAGTAATAGTGTTACAGTAAATGCATTCCCCACACAAGTGGGGAGGACTCCACTGAAGTCAGTGGAGAGGCACCCACTTCCACTACAGCTGTATTGGGCCGATTCTATAGAAGTGCCTGGAGGGGAATCAGAACAATAACAAGTTTGAGAGCTGAATTCCACTGAGCTTAACTGAAACTGACCCAAGTGGCTAGAAACACAAGGCCAGATTCTGATCTCATGTAGGCTGGTGTAAACGCAGAGTGAATCCACTGAAATAAGTGGAGCCGCTCCGGCCTGATCTTTGCAAGCAGGAGCGCCGCCAGCTTTTCCGGCGCCCTAGACGGCGGAAGGTCCCGCCCCCAAATTTCCACGGACGGACGGGGTGCCGGCGCCCCCCAAATAGTAGTGCCCTAGGCGACCGCCTAGGTCGCCTAATGGGTTGCGCCGGCCCTGTTTGCAAGTGCTAAGCACCCACCTATCCGACTGAAATCTAGGGAAACTCTGGGTGCTTTTACTGAGGTGGCCTAAATGGGGATTTAGGAGTCAAACTCGAGGCACCCAGTTTTGGAAATTTGGGGCCTGTATGATGAGCAAAAGGCGCTTTCCCACTTGCTGCTTGGCTGCAGATGAGACCCATTTTGAGGCAGGGTATTAGGACTCAGGAGGCCCTGCAGAGCCAGGTCCTAACACAGATAGAATGATTCTGTATTCTTCTGAAGTTTCTCAGCATGGGACAGTGGCTCTTTGAGGATGAAAACGTCAGCACGTCTTCAGCTTCCTGTTATTGTGGTAGATAAATACAGCCTCTCCTGTCCTGGAGGTCTGATCCCAGGGCTGCTCAGGGCTGAGACAACGCCCACGGAACTTCACATTAGATTTTTCCAGCACTGTCCTGAGCCACCCTGGGGAGATGGTGGGAGCTGGAAATAATAAACCTCAATGTGTTTCTGTCACAGAAGCAGCGTATGGCCTCGGGTTCCTTCTGCCAGCACCCAAACATCCCACCCACCCTTCTCTCCCTTTGTTTGCAGTGATTGGCTAAGCCCCCTTCGTGTGACGCTTCTCAGAAAAGCCAGCTGGCATTATTGCACTGTGCATCCATTTCTGATTCTGCTTCTTTTGCAGCTCAGCTCCGACCTTGCCCTTGGACCCATATTCCCCCTGCAATAACAACTGTGAATGCCAAACTGATTCCTTCACTCCAGTTTGTGGGGCAGATGGGATCACCTACTTGTCTGCCTGCTTCGCGGGCTGCAGGAGCACGGTAATTGTCATGATTTACTCAACATCTCCTATCCGTGTGTGGCTGAGAGGTTAGTGTGTATACATAGTAAGAGTCATTCATTTACAGCTGAGGATGGCTGAAGGCCCCAGAGATTGACTTCTTATTATTATTATTATTATGTGGATTACCATAGTACCTTGGAGTGCCAGCAATGGATCAGGCACCTGTTGTGCAAAGTGCTATACAAACACAGAACAAAAAGACAGTCCCTGCCCCCAAGGAGCTTGCAATCTAAGTGTAAGACAAGAGACAACAGATGGATACAGACAGATGGGGAAGCACCAGGAAACAACATCGGTCAATGATCGGCAGTGGTCTATGCATACCAACAGCCTGACCATTGTCAAGTGTTTTTGAAGGTGTCACATCCAAGGAGAGCTGAGGAGGACTCTGAAGGAGGATCATGAGTGAGTTTTTGCACCTCCCAAGCATAGAGGGCAGCATGGGAGAAAGCGCAAAAGTGCTTGTTTGAAAATGTAACAAGTGGGCGATGGAGGCTGGTATCAGGGGCCAATCAGAGGTGAGCATTGACAGCTCAGTCATGAATGAGACGTGATAGGTAGGGTGAGGGTTGACTGTGAAGGGCCTTCGCACCTAAGGGTGAGGGAAACTGAGTACCTCATTTTATTATGCCCTTTTAGCTCTGGCCATGGTCCGATGGGATCGTCTCTAAGTGAGGAGGGAGCTCCCTTCTTCCCGCTACACCATCCATTGGATGCTGTGCTCTTGGGTGCACGTGTGAAGCTTGTCTCCTCTTAGGCCAGCCATAGCTGAGGCTCTGTGGGAAGCCACATCATGAACAGAATCACTCAAAGGGAGACCATAGGCAGAGCTGAAGCTCTTAAGGGACAGTCTGCACTTGCCACCTTTGCCATCTGGCTTCTAGCCTCTCAAATGTGATGAAAATCAGCTGACCCACAGCTTCCTACTGCAAATGCAAATCAGTCAGACACCAAAACAGAGAGAGCACAACTCGAAGGCTGACCAACCAGCCTGTGGCAGAGTCTAGTCCCATCATGGGGACTAGTGGGTTCTGTTACCGGCAGGTTATATAGACATCTCGTTTCTTCTTTCTGCTTACGCCCATTTCTCCTGCCCTTGTTCTTCCCCTTCCTCCTGCTGTCCCCCTTGTGCTGCCTTCCCCATTTCCTCTTCTTTCTCCTTCCCTCCATTTCTTTTATTTCCTCTCCTCGTTCACCCACTTCCTGTCCTCTTCTCCTCTCTGACGCAACACCAACAGCAGGGGGCCAAATGAAGAGCGTGGCCTCCAGCAACCCCCTGAAATTAATAGCCATGGGTATTCTGTATCCCCAGACTTAAAATCTACGGGTTTATTTCATTTAGAAAATGCAAACCCTCTCTATGTGAAAGAGACCTGCTATTTGGGGTCTCAGAATCTCCTACGATACCTGTTAAGCTAAGGAATCTCTTACGATATCTTGAGCCGATCTTTCTTTTTTTTTTTAATTCTTAAAGTTTTAGTGTGTTAAGAGTCGGTGCAGGAATGAAAGGGAATCCATGGGTAGTTGCCTCCTTAGAGAGCTACAACCTAGATCACAAAGAGCCTTGGCCAAAAATCCATTTGAGGAACTCCGAGTGCCTCACTTTTCTGTGCACATGGGGCCTTATTAAATGAGAGTGGCTGTTCATGGCTGCTGAAACAGCAAAGCTCATTGTATCCAATTATCCCTGATCTGCTTTGCCCTTCTTTATTCGCGAGACTGTACTGCATTCCCGTTCCCCTGGCTTGCCCCCCCACCACTGATATTCTCAAAGCTCGGCCTCTCCTTTCCATTCTGTCCTGTGTGGACAGTTCGGATTAGTCTGAAAACGCTCTGGCAGGAAGTGTAAATCCCCACTTCTCAGGGAAAAGTCTCCCCTTCTCCATTGTGCCATACGCACAGCTGGAGAGTCCAGAGACGTACCCGCTGTGCTGCTGTCGGGTGTGTGGGAGGGGCAGGCCGGTGCTTTAGGAAAAGGGAGAGAGGAGCTATCAAACCCAAATGGTGAGGTGCGCAGCAGAGCCTTGGTTCCTTCCCTGAAGGGCCTAATGGACCTGGAGGTGCCAGGAAGCTGAGACAAAAGCTCCCGACTAACAAGTGAAGAATCACTGCAGCTGCTGAACAGAAATCTTGTCTCCATTAGCTCCCTTGCTCCGTGGAGCCGCGGCATTGGCACTTTGACTTCACGGCCATCTTTACAGAGTCAGAGAGTGTCAGTAGGCAGGTGCTACATGGGCAATTTTTACTTGCCAGAGGGAGTGGTATCTATGACCGTGACAGGTGAATTTGGATGGCCCTCTGTTTAGCCCTCTAGTTAGTGCATTGCGAGATGTCTCTCAGTGCCCCTCTGGCCCAGGCAAGCAGAATTCTGGGAGCTGAAGGTGACCCTTCTCTGTCTGTGATCATCTCCAGGCACATCCTCATGTCCTCACTTTGCTTTTACACCGTCCTTTCTCAAGTCAGACTCCTTCAGTAAGGGTTCACCACTCCGTGGGTAAACTGCAACCTCTACCTCAGGGCATGGCGAGAGAACTGTACAGGGACAAGTTGGGGGGCAACAAGTGGGCGCATATTTGGACTTGTTCTTTACTACCCCGACTTCTGGCTTCCCACTCCAGCACCTGAGTTGTTTGCATTCTACTGAGATGAATGAAATGGCTTCTGAGCTACTAAAGTGCTTACCAGCAAAGGAGATAGCATGATGCCAACTCCTGGATCTTCATGTTATAGCTAAGAAAATAATTTTATCTTGGATCATTGCAGGCAAAACTGCAGAAGCTGTACATGTTAATCTCGTGCATTTCCTCTGGCATTTGCCTTACAACCAGCACTTCACTCCAATGTGATTGTTTTGACAGCAAAATTTTTGGGACGGAGCAAAGTGTCAGTAGGAAAGAAGAGTCCTTCTGATGTGCCAAATTATTCATTGGCAAGGAGAAAAATAATGCTAGCTAGTGGCAGGATGTAAAAGTGGCATTTACACTGCATTGCTCAAAGCAAACCTGTTGCTCCTTAGAAATGAGCATGGTAAAGAAAATTCAGGAATTGTTTCAGGTCTCTCTGCTATGTAACTATCAGAGCTAACCTGCTATAAGCATAAACCCATCCAGCAAAAGTCTCCGTCTCTCTTCCTCCCCTTCCTCTTTCTCACTTGCTCTCTCCTGTTTAACCTCTTCATTGGCACCATCATCTTGGCTTTTTCGAAGTAGTGTTTTTGGACATGAATTAATGAAGTGATAGCATCCTCTGGAAAGGGCATTATCAAGAATTATGGACCAGTTTGGCCATGTAATGGCCCTGAACTAACGCCAAATTGCCAAACCAGGTTTTAAGACCATAATCCAGATAATGACCTGTCTAGAGGATTTTGTGGCTATTATATACGTGTGATGAGCCAAGAGTTGCTTTTTACTGGGGCATAAAATTCTCTGAATGTTTTATTTAACTTTCCTGCACTGTGCTGTATGTGTCCAGTCATGTATCTCTGCTTTCCCTCTCCAGTTTGCCTTTCTCATATGAATGCCATTGTTCTTTGTGATGAAGTTGGTCTGCAGAGAGGCTTCGGGTTTATAATTGCTAAAGGGGCGCAGGGTGGCGCTTTCATTTCAGCAAATTCTTTTTCTAGCCAGTCCTCTGCTCTCAGTGACCCTTGTGAGTTAAGCCATTGTCCATAGATCTTTTTTGTTTCATGGTGTTGTTTTTCTATTTCCCCTTTGGCTGGGGGCATATGAACTCCAAATCTAATGTTGTAGTGCTGAAGTCTTAGGGATTCACATCAAAATGCCAGCCTGTTCCTAACCAATCAGAGCCAGGTTTTTAAAACCACAAAACATGGGTCATTTGCACACACAACTTCCACCGGAAATTGAGGCCCCTGAGTGTGCACATTTTGTACACATGCGCTTTCAAAAATCTCGTTCCCGGTGCATGAGCTGTTGAGCTGCAGAAAGACAAAGATAAATGTACAACAGAATGGTGATGGGATCGCAGAGTAGTCCAGGAAAATCAATAGCAATTTGGCACATGTAGCAAAATATTGCCTCTTCATAGAAGAGTATGAAAGTCAGTGTTCGATGTCAGTGTGTTACTATAGCACATGTTATGGTGTCAGTAACAAAGGATCAAAGGTCTCCTAGGTAAGAACTCAAAAGAGCAGCAAAAAAATTGTTGCATTCAGTTCTATTTACATTGCAGTACTTTAGGATAACACCTCTGGTGCACAGTACAGAGGGAAGAGAGATCAGGCAACGGAGCTAGACGCACAGGGACTGGGGGATATGCCATGAGCTCCTTATGGATGGTGTAACTGCTTGTTGATCTGAATTGCCAGCATCCAGGAGGATTCCTGGCCAAATCAGATTCCAGTTACTATGCAGTCCCTTGTCACTCTCTCTAAAGTAACTAAAGCACATTCTAGCCCTTTACTTACCATAAATGTAGGGAGACTGGATTCTGACCTCATGCCAGCTTTATTCTAGTTTAATTACGTTGACTTCAATAGATTTACATCAGATTTGGATTCACGTAAGTAAGAGCAGAATTGGGCCAACTGCACAGAAGAGATGGGTCTCTCCTTCCAACTGTATATAAGTCACATGGAATGATCAGCCAGTTCAGTGCATAGGGATGTGACCCACTTGGCTTCCTGAACAGTCAGCCATCCCCATAACAGATGGGCTAGCAAAGTTAACTTAGGCCCTGTCTATGCTGGGATTTTTGCACCAGGATAGTTATTGTAATCTGAGCACGTTGGTGCCGCCCCCCGTGGAGATGCATTTTGCAGGGCTTGCATGGCTGAGGTTTACCCTGTTAACTTACCAGGACGAGTCACACTAGTGCAGCTCATCTGCATTAGGACTTTGCACTGGTGTAACTACACCGATATCGTTACACTGGTGTTATTTGCCCTTGTCTAGACGAGCCTTCAGGTGGCCATGTCACTGATGGGAGAGGGCCTCTTTACATTCATCATTGCCTGCCAGCCGTATAGTCACCTGCAGTCATATCATTAACGTTACTAGGTTCACCGAGCTCTGAGTTTTTGTGTCCGCCGCACTCCATGCAGTTCTTTTAGAAGGCAATGCTTTCGACTCCTATGCAGAGAAAGAGATCAATGTCAGAAAGAATAGACTGGGGTCCCCACGGATCCTCGTATCTGTGGAGGCACTGAACTAGAACATGTGCTAGTGTGGAGCCCTAAAGAAACCCCAGCATAAAAGTGGAGGAATTTCTATTTGAACCTTGAAGGTTTTATTTTATTGTATTGTATTTTATTTTTGTGCTCCTTTTTCTTATACGCATGTGACCTGCAAGCCTAGCAGCCTTGCAAAGACAGACAAGCAATGAATCATTTATGATCGGTTTTGCTCTGTATTCATTAAGGGATTCCTTGCTATTATTCTGTGCCTTAATTGTGCTGACATCCCTGCCATCAGAAAGTCCAGGAGGGGTGAGCGCAAAAACATCTGTGACTGGAAAACAAAGCCTCTTTTGACATCCTGTGCTTGCAGGAAAGATCAAAGGGAATGCAGTCGCTTTTTCCTCCTTCTGATCGCATATTGATAAACTTTATCTTGTCTGACTGCAGCTTTCAGTTCTGTGCAAATCCTTCTAAACTAGATGGCATCTGTTAGCCCTGTAATACCCTTGAGGTTGGTTCCATAATCACCAGTGTCTCTGCCACCTTCCCTTTGATACCTACCTCGCTATGAGAGTAGGCACGCATCCTGGTATGCTCCCTGCCGTCGTTCAAGGCGCCAGAATGAGGCAGTCGAACCCGCAGCAGGGCCATGTGCCTCTGTGTAATGCACTCTGAGGTAACTATAACAGCCAGGGGTATATTGGGAAGTAGTTGTAGCGCTAATCCAGCAATATTTTATCATGATGCGGGTACACAGAGCCTTCCTTTCTTCTTTTCACAAGGGTCCAACTTGGTGGTCATTTTCTTACAGCCACGTTTGTTTGAGACGTGAAAGGACAGGAAGCAAAGAACAAGGAGGAGGAGAAGCTACGCTGCTGGTAGAATGCACTGGAGCTGGAAAAGCCTTTCCAAACCAGCTCAGCAAGTGACTTATTAGTGGCTAATTAATTGACCGCTGGAGGGTGCACACTTGCCAGTTGGTAAACCCCTCCTTGTAAAGTGCCTGTTGTTTTGGAAAGTAGGCCTTGTTCTCCCTTAACCCCCGTGCCCTGTGCTGCCTTCCAGAATCTCACTGCCTGCTCATGCCTCAGTTTGGTCCCACCCGAGAACGCTACAGTAATGCACGGAAAATGCCCCAGTCCTGGTTGCCAAGAGGCCTTCTTGACATTCCTCTGCGTGATGTGTGTTTGCAGCATGATTGGAGCCATGGCGCAGACGCCGTCAGTTATCATACTCATCAGGTAAGAGCCGTGCTGAGGATCTGATGAGTTGCTTGGCTCTCGATCCATCGCTTCTTTCAACAGGCTGCCGCAGATTAATTGAAAACTGAAGGGCTCCTCCCCTGGGTCTAGATCGAGGGGGACCGTTGTTGCCCACGGGCCATGGGCGTGTAGGGAGGATGGACTCCCGGCGCTGAGTGCTTCTGACTACCATTGGAGTTGACAGGAGCCGCGGACGCTCAGCAAATCTCAGGATATGACCTGCTTTGAGTGGGAGGGCACTACAAAATGACCCACCCTTATATTTTCAGCTGCACTGAATTCAGCCTGAGAGTTCCCTTTGGCTTCAATGGGGGCTCAGGCCCTCTGAAAACCAGGCCCCTTATTATGTGCGCATCTCCCATTTAGGCCCCTGAAAGAAGCAGCCAGAGTTTCAGAACTCAGCATCCCAAGCACACTGGCAGCTGCTGGATGCTGTGCACGCATCAGTCTCTTTGTCTCTGCAGGTCTCTGTTAGGCTCAGCACGACCACATTCATTGCTGGGGTAGCTCCACTTACTTCAGTGTCTAATACTGACCTGAGGCAAGAATAAGGGAATTGATTCTGTGCAGCTCAAGGGGGAAAGAGGGCTGTGAATCTGGTAAGGAGGGGTCCATGCAGGTATGCTGCAAAGGTAAAGGTCAGACCTTGCTCTTCCCGTCCGTCTAGAAACCGTGAAGTGGAAAGGAAATCAGGAAAGTTCCGCTTCTGTTAAGGCTAAAATCAGTCAGGTGACAGGATCGCAGCTGCGTGACACCTGCAAGCAGTGGTTTCATGAGGCTTTTTTAGAGAGAGCCTAGAGATCCTAGCAGGCTGCAAAAGCAAACCGAAAAAGGCCTACGGATGGATTTATGAGCTGGTGTAGGACAATATTCATGCATCACCAGAAGCGAAAACTCTCACGCTGGCCCAAATGCTGACATCAGTGGGAATTAGAGATGCTCAGTATCTCTGGATTTGGCCAAACATGCGTACAAAGACAAAAGCATCACCTCCAACTGAATTACTGTGTGCTATTTCTACACACAGACCTTCCAGACAGCTACACACACACACATCTATCTGCCCCCTGAGATGCACGTGCGTACCTAACTTCGCCTTTATTCAGAATCACTGCAGCCCTCCAGGCCACTGCTTACAACCTATTCTAATCAGAGGTGCAATAAGCAGATCCATTCTGCGGCCTGGAAAATTCCAGTAAAGTTCAAACAATAGGGTCTGTGTTAGAAACACTTTTGAGTGGATCTCAGGCAGCTCTCTTATGCGAGGGCATGTCTCCCTGCAGAGTATAGAATGAGATATTCCACCTACTAGTTCATTTCTCTCCTGGCATCTACAGTAGCTAAACGGAAATCAAATTTTCAGCGATCAATATTGTGGCAAAGGTAATTTGAGGCTTGAAGGGTTCTTTGTTGAGAGAAATTATCAGCACTTGTAGGATCCTGAATAGAGTCTTCTTAATGTGCATTTTCAAATGAGACAAGCCAATGGCCAGGTAGGAAAGAGAACACAAGAGAAAAGAGGAAATGTTAGAAAACTTCAGTTCACAACCCTTTGAAATTGACAATTCACAGCACTGAAAGTCATATCTTAACTATAGTCCCACCAGATATAAAGGATGTTTTTGGGACTCGCTGGTATTATTATTGTTATCATTTATCCATCACCCAAAGGTGTGGTAGGTGCTATACAGACATAAATTAAGACAGGTCACACCCTGAAGAGTTTACACCCTTAGAGCTCAATCTAGTACCTATTAGATTCAATGGAAAAATTCACACTAACTTCAGTGGGAGTTAGATAAGATCCTAAATATACAAAAACAGGTGGAAGAAAAGGAGGAACATTAAGGCTGGTTGATAAGTATGTTTCACACACAAAAAATCAGAAAAAAATTCCCTCTTCAAATTTTTCAATTAAAAATTGAAAACTGACCATTTTTCATTTTTTTAACTGAAAAAATTTCAAACAAAAAATTAAAAATCCATTTTTTATTTTAAAAGTTTCAACTGAAAAACTTTAGCCACTTCTAAAACAACCCCAAAAAACCAAAACACAACAACCTATGTAAGAAAACTGACTGAGGTTACGTTTGGTAACCCTCTGTTCTTCACTTTTTCCCTCCCTTTCACAGGACCTCCTTTGAGCCAGGCCATTAACCACTGGAACACCTTTGCAAGTGTTGAGGTGGATTTTTCATCACTTGAAGTCTTTTTAAATCAAGATTGGATGTCTTTCAAAACGCTATTCCCCTCCATCGCACATGTACAGCGGGCACCCGTTTCAAGCACAGGTGTCACTAACAGAGACCATGCAGGGGATTAATAGACGCAGGGACCTGACACTTTTAAGTTTCCTTTCAACACAGACCCCTTTCATCAGGGGTTCACTGCCCTGCTTCCCTGAACTGTTATGCACTGTGGAACATAAAGTGCTGAATAAGAGAATGCATGTTCATGATCAGATTAATCCCTGGTAAAATTCCAATGACTTCAGTGGGTTTATACCAGTGGCATGACTTTAGCCTATAGCAGGGGTAGGTAACCTATTGCATGCATGCCAAAGGCAGCACGCAAGCTGATTTTCAGTGGCACTCACACAGCCCGGGTCCTGGCCACCGGTCCGGGGCGCTCTGCATTTTAATTTAATTTTAAATGAAGCTTCTTAAACATGTTAAAAACCTTATTTACTTTACATACAACAATAGTTTAGTTATATATTATAGACTTATAGAAAGGGACCTTCTAAAAATGTTCAAATGTATGACTGGCACGCGAAACCTTAACTGAGAGTGAATAAATGAAGACTCGGCACACCACTCCTGAAAGGTTGCCGCCCCCTGGCCTATAGCATCATATGAATTATGTGAAGGGGAAGTTAATTCTTGTTCTTAAGGTGTCTTCAAAGATTAATGCCAGCCAGATAGAGCGGGTTACATTCAAAGTGAAGGGCCATGATTAGCCTGGCCTATTATCCTCCCAATTTAAAACTAATCAGAAACTAATCTCACTTTCACAAACATCACCCTGTATGGGCAGTTCGGCATATCAACCTTTGCTGATCTGGCTGATCTAATAGCTGGACCTGAGAATGACAAGTTGGTCATTTGTCCTCTCTGCTATTTCACTCACATTCCCCCCCACCCCATCTCACACACAATTAAGTTATAATAAAAAGGATTTTGTTGGTTTATATCCTGCTGATTCAAAGCATCCGAGGCCTGAAAGGTAATACAGGGATTCTATAAATGATAATTTACTGGGATGGGATTTGCATTTTTTTTTTCCTTCCAATGACAAGATTAGTTCCCATTATTAACAACGCAGCTAAATTCCAGAACCCATCATGCGGCTGCAGTTGCAATTATTTTTCAGGCTTCAGGCAGTTGGACCAAGGGGGAAGAAAAAGAAAAGAAGCCTGTTAATGATTTTCTGAAGGGGTGACAGTGGCGTCCTGATTGACAGCAAAGCACAGCGATGGGGTTTGTTAATTAAAGCAGTATGATGACAATCAATTTCCCTCTCTCCCTTTCTCCTCTGTACAGAACAGTGAGCCCTGAACTTAAGTCTTATGCTTTGGGGGTGCTTTTCCTGCTGCTCCGTTTGCTAGGTATGTGCAGTGATTTTTTCTTTCTTCCCCCGCACCCTAAAAATGAACTGAATGTTTATATGTGCATCGAGGTGTGAGTGTCCATTGATTCCCCCCCCTTTGGATGTTGAATGCCTGTCCAATGCTGTCATTTATCAGTGGGGTCTGAACCCAGGAGAGCCAAGCCCTTTCTCTGCAGTGCGGATGGAAAGGTCTCCAAGGGTCATGGCACATGCCTCTCCTGCCATTTCAGTCATGCTCATGTTGGAAATCGTGGTATTGAGTGAGAAACCCTCCCTCCCAACTAGTTAATTCTCCACAGTCATTATTAACATGTCAGCAGCTTGTGAAATTACTTCTTTATTGTGCTGCTGACTTACAGGGATAAACAATTTCACACCACTTTGAGGATAGGAGCTTTGTTACTCCATTGGGTGGCAGCTGAGTCCTCCTGGTCTCTGGGGGAGGAAAACAAAAGGAAAAAAACCACGCTGAACCTTAATGCTGTCACCTGGCTTAATCTCCCATTAAAATACATTTGGTCAAACCGTTGGATCAATGTATGTCTCTTCATGCCTGAATAAAAGAGAAAACGTTATCTGTAATTGTTTTTTCCCTTGTAACGGGATGACTGTAGGAGAGCGGACTTAAAGGCACAGCCACTGTTTCTCAGGACTTTGGACCAAATTCTGTCTGATCCATTGCTCTGGGGTCAGTCTCACTGATGTGTTCTGTTGGTATTCCACTCGTGGGTTTCTGCTGATTCAGTGGGACAGATTTCACTCTCGCACAGTAGGAGCTGAATAGTCCCTTATTCTATGAGTGCTCCCAGTGATTTCACTGAGCAAGGTACAAATCAATGAGAGTCAGAATCTGACTCAATGTTAGTTTTTTGCAGCGTTGATCCATCCACTGTGTGGTTGTAGTAGAAGGATTTTACCCCATACTATGACAGTGTGGTATAGACGCAAGTGCCACTATTCCAATGAAGCCCTTCAGGACTTGGCTACTTGTTTCTTCTCTACTAGGCGATTATTTACTTGTGCAGTTCATTGGCCTTCACCAGGGCAGCCTGTTTGCTTTCATAGAGAGGGGTTGAAAACCCCACAGTCCCATGTATCCCACTGAATGGTCTCTGAGTGCAAGGTCCTTATTTTGCGTCAGAATTCTGGTGCCAAGTTTTTCTCCAGGAGCCAGTGAAATGCATGAGCATAAAGGCCCAATCCAGCTTCCACTGATGTCAGTGGGAATCTTTCAGCACTGGTCAAAGGTCTGAAATGCACTCCCTCATCAAAAGCTAAATGCTTTGCTCAGTGCTCAGAAAAGAAGAAAACACCACAAGCCTTTGGTGGCTGATCCAAAGCCCACGGAAATCACTGGGAGTCTTCTGGTTGACTTGCTTGGACTTTGGATCAGGCCCTTAACACACGCTGTTTCCTTTTGCTGTCTATACTGCTTTAGGTTCTTGTCCTGTTCTCAGCTCTTGCAGGTTGAATGCAGAATCCCAAATGCAGGACCTGGCAGTTAAGCAAGGGAGGGAAGATGCTTTTTGATTTTGCATTCCAAATGTAAATGTATTTGCAATGGTAGTTGCTCATTTTGTATTATTGTAGTTGTATTGTAGCTTATTATTATTATTTGAGAAATCTGCATGTATAATTCTGTGAGGGCTAGGTTCTGCTACCTGTACTTGGGATAAGATAGAATCATAGAATAACAGGGTTGGAAGGGACCTCAGGAGGTCATCTAGTCCAACCCCCTGCGCAAAGCAGGACCAATCCCCAGACAGATTTTTGCCCCAGATCCCTAAATGCCCCCCCGGCTTGAACTCACAACCCTGGGTTTAGCAGGCCAATGCTCAAACCACTGAGCTATCCCTCCCCCCTTACTCTTACATTAGTTGCAGCTTACGCTTCCATTAGTCCCCTTGACACTGCAGTAACTCTTTTTTGTAGCAAAACACATGCTTCCCCTATCACGGCAGAATCCCTGTGGAATACGATAATACATCCAGGAGGATATCAGCTATGGGACTACACAAAGGATAAGGTACTACTCAATGTGAGTGAAGATATCCAAAACTCGCCCTTAATAATTTGAGGTTTGAGGCTAGATTGATTTTAAAAGCTTTTTCAGCTCACCTTTAAGCTTAGACTTAAAAAGCGACCAATAATAGCTTCTTCTTGAACCAAAGGAGAGTATTAAATATCTGAGGTACGAGACCCGGAGGTGCAATCTGAGTTAATAGATTTTAGTAAGACAGAGGTTGCTTCTTTAAACAGCTCTGCAGTTTCTGAACTAAAATATATATAGCAGCAATTTGTGCAACACTTTGTAATAAGAGGTAAAGCATGATTGAATCTCTTTAATATTCACTGTAATAACATGAAACATGACTGAATTCTCCTGATATCCTGCTGGATGTATTATCTTATTCCATAGGAATTCTGGTAGGATAGAGCAGCATATTAATGTCTTGGTATAAAAGTGTTACCGTGGTTTCTTAGAAAAGAAACTAAAACAGTTCCGGTGGCGCCCCAATGGTATTGAAAGCTGCAGCTACTGTATAAGAGGCTCTGATATGGAGATTCTTTTCCAAATACCAGCTCACTTCTCCATATATGCTGTCATTGAAAGGACCTGAATCTAAATACCCCTATTAGCTGGGGAAGTTCAGATCTGGATTGGAACTTTGCATCTCAGGCTTATCTAAAGATGAAAAAACATTTGCAAATGGCACAAGGCAAACATGTCTGGTAATTCCATCCTGATTGCATTGGCAACTGTCAGCATTAACTATGCACGTCTGAAATGGCAAATAGATTTATGCATGACAGTAAGATCCTGGACATTTCCCTTCCCAGATGGTGTTTGCAGTTTGTCCCCAAAACATGCAGCTCAAGTGCAATATCTGGCTACCAATGGAGTTTCTGATATTTTTGTTTTAAATCCAGCCTCCTAGCGTCACTCAGTGTGACACACTGAAAGTGCAAGGCATGCCCATCGAGCTGGACTTTGGCGGCCACAAAGCCTGCAGCCATAGACCTCCCTTAATTCCAAAGCACTCTAAATGTCAAGTCTAGTCTCACTTGTTGGAAGTCTCTAGCCCTTGTCCTTGTGGAGATAGCCCTGAAAAGGTCATCAACGCAAACTGGTTGCTAGGGTTGAAAGTCTTTCACGGCTGTTTTTCCTAAAGACCTCGGTTTGGCTCTTCCATGTACCTCAGGTTTGGCTCTTGGGACCAATGAAACAGATCCCAAGAGCTTACGGGTGTTCAGATCAGAGCCTTTTGTTCAAGCCAACATCTAGTTTTTACTCTTATTATGGCACTCTAGAGCCGGTTCAGCACTGGGAGCATAAATTGGATTCCATTCTGCCTTGCGTCTCATCAACACCGTCTGTTAGCTTGGTTCTAGAGACACCCCGGCCAAATTTTCAGATCCCAGGTTGAGTTTGCGGTTGCCCGCGCTTATTTAAAACGAAAATCACCTTTTAACTTGCAAACCGACCCAGCTTGATCTGGAAAGCATTGAGAAAACAAATAGCGAGCTGTGCAGTGTCATTTCTCAGGGCATTACCACACTTTACATTTGAAGGGAATATCTTTTTGTTAGCCAGTTATCTATTTTTATTTACTGTTTTATATCCCTGGTGTTAATAACTGGTTAAAGGAAATACTGAAAGCTGACATAGCCGATGTGAAAGATCAAACAAAACTCTGCAGAGTTCTAGTCATTAACAGAGTGAAGTAAAGAGGTTTCACATCCCAGAGGCAAAGGAGAAGGCAACCAATGTATTTGTATTCCTGCCATATATTGTCATACAGCAAAGAAATGGCATTCATGTCAAGCTAAGGAGCAGTGTCTCATTTAAGCCAAGAAATCCAAGGTTAATGATGAAACTTGATCTTTAATTCATCATCTCTCTGCCAGATAGTGCAGCCCATATGTCTCTCTGTCTAGATACATATTTCTAGAGCTCCAGTCACCTCAGTATCTGGAAATGGGGTGTTATTGGCCAAATTCCATTAGGAGAAATTATGTTCTGCCAACCTAAAATTGGCTCTGTGGTTTTATTGGAGATGATATTCTTCTTCACTTCCTGTCCTAAACCCTAGCAGCGATGTTATTAGCCAGTTTTAAATAAATGTTGTTTTCCACCCCCCCAAAAAATATCTTAGAGTTGAGTGAAATGATTCCTACTACATAGAGCATCCAGAACTGTCTTTTGATTGTTAAGGGCTCGGTATTTAGGTGCGCACAAATGCCAATTGATGTGCTCAAAGGTGGGATTTAGATCTCCTCTTTTGGTGCCCACTGTTTGTAAAGCACTTGTGGATCTTGTCAGAATGAAAGATATTTCTGTATTTGATGAGATAAGACTGGAGACCCCTGCGTTATCCAAGCAGAAAGGGGAACTCAAAGATTGTATTGCTGTGTGGGTTTAATGAGACTTCGGGCGTTGCTTTAAGGTCGTGGCCCTGTTATAAACCACTCGCAGCAGAGTTCAGCTGAGAAATGCTGATTTGCCCTTAACTGCAGTGATTCAAGGAGAGAGTTTTGCTGTGGTATTTCACTTTGTGGGATAATGACAGAATCACTTTCTTTCAGGTCCATTCCCCTGCACTTATTAGAGATCATTCTCCCTCTTCCTTAGATCCTGGATCTGGACGCCCCCAAAACTTGGGGAAAGTTCAGATCTGGATCTGAACTCCAAGGCTAATTTCAGGCTTTGTAATGGACTTCAGCAAAACCCTGGATGCAAACACCACGAACGTTTTGATCTGGATCCAGAGCCAAGTTTCGTAGCTTAGGCCCCTCTCTGCTTCTTTATGAAACTCTGTGACCAGCCTTAATAGGCTATGTTCAAACAGCAAATCAGAAGTGTGAGGACAAACTACTTAAAACTGAGTTGTGGTGTTTGTGGGATAGTGAGCGATCACCTCCATAACCTTTGAACCCAGGCCAGTTCTTCAGGGGATCATGTGGGGTGACAGTCCCCACCAGATGTGTTTAGTTTGCCTAGGAATTAGAGATCCTGAGAGAACCACAAGATTTGTTGGTGTCCATCAGCCTTCATAAAAAATCCCCTTTCCACTCACTATGGCTGAGTCCTGTCCCTTTACCCCAAGGGTCACTACAGCGTGATATGTCTCTTTTATTTTGACAGGTTTTATCCCGCCACCCTTGATCTTTGGGGCTGGAATTGACTCAACATGTCTGTTCTGGAGCACGTTTTGTGGCGAGCAAGGAGCCTGCGTATTGTATGACAATGTCGTCTATAGATACCTGTATGTTAGCATTGCTATAGCCCTGAAATCTTTCGCATTCATCTTATACACAACCACCTGGCAGTGCTTGAGGAGAAACTATAAAAGATACATCAAGAACCATGAAGGCGGGCTCAGCACTAGTGAATTCTTTGCCTCTACTCTCACCCTAGACAATCTGGGGCGGGACTCTGTGCCCCAAAACCAGTCACAGAGGACAAAATTTATCTATAACCTTGAAGATCACGAATGGTGTGAAAACATGGAGTCTGTTTTATAGTGACTAAGGATGGATGAACTCTATATTAATAATATATGGGTCCTTTTTAATTAAAAGAGAGAGAGAGAATAAAATTTAAAAAACAGGAAACTTTTGTCCTTTTCTCAAAAACCAGAGCCAAGGATTCAGAATAACAAAATCTTTAAATGGGATCATTTTTGAAATGCTGGAGAGAACACAAAACCACTCCGGCTGGGTACCAGCCCCTGTGATGATGGTACAATCTTCCAGGATAGAATCACCTGCCAGGGCATTGGGAGCTGCAAACCCAGGGTTTTGTGGGAGACCTCATCAGATGGACATTCTTGGGCACCTGGTGAGAAGAAACAAGCAAATGACGGCAATTCCAGAATAAGCGTTCGTGACACTGCATGCCATTAGGGATCTGTGCAGCCCTGTCACCTCTGCAATACGGGCTAAAGGGTTAGCCAGTCTGGGTGCTGTTCAAGTCCAATGCACTCTCTCAATGATGTCAAAGAGGGAACAGTGCTGGAGTTATTAAACTACTTACACTGTCACCAGCCATGATTCCATGTTAGATACTTTGAATGCTGCCGTATACCCTCTAGCCAGCACACATTGATGGTCAAAGGCTCCACTGTCCTTCCAGCAGATCTCAGATTTCAGTTCTCTGTGAATGGCTGTGCTCAGATCTTTAAAACCCAGTAAAGTTCAAGTCATTTGCTTACACTTGCCAAATGTTCTGTCTTTTTTTTTTAAACTCCAAACATTTGCCTGTATAATCCTTTTAAGATTTTTTTAAACGACTTTCAAATCTATATTAACCCTTAAATCACCGACAGTGTTCTATAGGGGGAATTTATTATACCAATTGCATTTTTTTTTTTCGGTTTCTTTTCAATACGCCACAACATCATGCGAGGGATTCAGCTAATCCAGTGCATTTTTTTTTTTTAGTCTGTATGCCTTCGTTCTGATGCACTGTCAAACCAATGAGGATATGCATTATTAAAAAGAGATTAAAAGAGAGAGTGAATGCTCTGTGTCGCTATGAAAATAATTATCAGTTGGAGAATTCTAGTATGATATAATAATTTACAGATTATTTTTTAATATGACATATGACTCGGTGAATACATAGATGGAGAGACCGTTTGTTTATGTACTTTCCAGTTTTTAAATATATATTATTTGCAGTCGAAGGTTGGGTGGGAGTGTTCCTTAAAATTAGTGTGTGTGTGAGAGAGAGAGAGAGAGAATACTGAGCCCAGTCCTGCAACCCTTACTCTGACAATTTCTATTCACATGAGTAGGCCCATTAATTTCAAGGAGACCACTCATGTGAGGAAACGGTGCAGGATCTGATTTACTATGGGCCAAATGTTGCCCTTAGAGTTGCATTCAGGGCTCCCATAAAGGGGCAGAATTTTCAAAAGCACCCAATATTGGCCATTACTCACTTGGACCAGAGTTAGGGCAATACTGAGCACTTTTGAAAATCACACCCAAATTGTATAGGAGATGCCCCCATGGATCCTGGGGAAGAACTGGCATTATCTTTTGAATTAGAGTCTTGTCCAATGCCCTTTGAAATCAAGGGGGGGTCTTTCTATAGACTTCAGTGGACATTGGATCAGACTTTTCCTATATAATCTTTTTCCAGGGCATTCCTACTGTTAAGCAATAAAAAGTGGCTGTGTTTAATGAATTTTCTCCAACCATAACTGAAACCAGACATGTTTCCAATGGAGTAAATGTCAGTAGCATTTTAAGGGTTAGCATTGTTAATTCAAAATCTTGGGTTTTTGGTTTGTCTTTTAAAGCTGTTGCGAACCTGCAAACATTTAGAAGCATAACCCGTCACAGGATGTAGCTCCCATGGATCCCAGGAGTGGGTGAGTTTCCCAGAGTCACGTTCATTGCTGGCAATGGACACACCAAAATCCTCATAATGGAACAGTGAGGTTAACTTGCCACCATTTTAGCAGACCTTGCTCTAATCGAGACAGTTAAAAGCTGGCAGCATAAGACCGCTTCCAGCTGACTTACTTTACTGGTGTGTTTTGTAATTTATGCACTGCATTAAATGTTCAGCAACAGTAAGGGCAAAGAACCCAGTATATCAAATAAACTGCACTGTGCCAAATACTCAACCAATATTGTAACTATATATGTTTTTATTCTTGGCTTGGAGCCTTGTACAGAATCATTTGATAAAGAGAGGAGTGGGAGGAGGGGAAAGGAGCATTGTGCAGTGCCATTTGTATCGATTGGGTGGTAAATGATGCTTTGAAGCCACAATATTTAGATCAGTTTATTATATCCTGACTGCTAAAATAGAGATACTGCATCCATAAGCCAATGAATTAAACAAAGGGACAGGTTGCATAACCGTCTCATAAAATATGTATAATTGTCAAGTATAAGCCTTTGAAATCTTTCTGTACAGTTTTCCTTATTTTGAAAATTTATTGCTTATAGAATGCCGCCTTTTTCAGATGCTAGCTCAGAGTTTTATACTACGCACGCATCACAAACAACGTGTCTCAATGCCTGATTTCTTGAAAATCTATAAACCCTTTTGCAGTTTGGATTTTTTTTTCTCTAAAAATCCAGGATGAATGAGAAGAATATGCAGGCATGATGCAAAACAAACTGAAAGGCATCCTAGAGCTGTGGTTTGTCAGTAATTGAATGTACAATCAAAAGCCCATCTGACCAGTGTTACGGAAAACAAGATTGCAAAGCCGTAACTGTCGCTTCACTTGTTTGTTTGGGGGATTTTTTTTATTTTTACTTTTTTTTTTTTTTTTTAATCTTAATCTGATTTCTTGGTCATGTATGGGAAGCTCAGCCTGAGCTGGGTTGTTTTATTACTTTTGTACCTAATTATTTTGTATCTTGTGAAATCATGATTTTCTGTTTCTTTCTTTTGATAACATTGCTTTTGAAAAGCTCTTTTTTTAGGAAGCATCAGATCCCAGTATCATCAAGGGCTTTATTCATAGAGTTTTGGTGCTGTCACAGGGGAAAGAGGTGAATCCATGCATGTCAAACAAAACATGAAACCAAATATTCAGAGTGCCCCAGCTTTTTCTTTGCTTTGCTGATTTCAGAGTCCCAAGCCAGTTTTGCATGTTCCCTACTTTTAATTTTACAATCGGGGGTGAATAATCTCAACTCAGCCTCCTACACCCCAAAAATGGGTGCCACATAGCTTTAGGGGGCACTTCACTTCCTTTTTCAAGAATAACTTAACCATGCAGGAGATGGAATTGGAAAGATTCTCTTCCTGAGAGGAGAAAGCAGAGGCAAGCCCCAAGTTCTGAAGCTCAGATCCTACATTCCCCCAGCTTCAGGGCCTTTGGATTCAGGTTTTTTGTTGAGGCCTATCTCAGATTCAACAGTACCCCCAAACCCTGTGCTTTGCTGCTTGGTGACAGCCTTCTCAGGAGATATTTTGGGAAATGCAGCATACCATTTGGAGCCTGATTCTCTTCTCACTCTCACAGATGTAAACCAGGAGTGGCTCCAATGAAATCGGTGTAGGGGGGATCCCAGTGTGAAAGTGGTACAAGTGAGAGCAGAATCAGGCCATTAGTGCTTTGCACATTGGGCTCTTTAAACAACATGGTGCATTTTGAGACCATCCCTTTATACTTGTGGAAATCATCTCTCAAAGTTCCTGCCCCACCCATTTCTGCGTCTCACCAGAGCAAAGAGCATTCTCGGGAGGAGGAGACATCTTTCCATTCAAATTCCCAGCCTACCTTCCCCAGGGTTTTGGTTGCACGATGACATGATGGGGATTTTAAGATCACTTGAATTATCAAGCCAAACCTGCCCACTTCCCCCTGTTCAATACTCTCTGGAGAGCCCATGCATTCAAGGCATCAAATCTCAGCTCTCACGCTACCGTTATCCTGTCTGAGCAGGATATGAGCCTTATGGGCGAGAGAAGGAATTCACTCCCAGGGAGTTGAACTAGCAATGCTTAAAAATGAAATGATGGAGTGAGCAGGCGTTTGAAGAGGGATTTAAGAATATCCAAATAGCTAGGGCATGTAAAAAAAAATCTTTAAAGAAAATCTTTAGACAATCTTTATATTCTCCCTTCAAAATGCAGTATGTCATCCCCAATTATTTTTCATTTACTAAAGGGATGCTAAGGGCTGTGCATCTTACCCACACCTTTCTGCATCCGCCAACTGTGCTTTCTCCCAGGGTGCACAGTGTCTTGGGAGGGAAAGCAGACTATTTAGCAATCAGCAGTCTCATTCCACAACAGACCCAGAGGCAATCTCAAGGCTACCAACACTGTGAGTTGTGAAACTTTACCAGGAGACAGAGTCTGTTGCTGCTGCTGTTCAAGAATATTTCTCACAGCTGGACATGTTGGGCTCAGCACTTCCCTGTGATTCAGATGATCTAGATGCGTTATTTGTTTTGTTTTTGTCAGAGGGAGTGGGGAAAATTGGTGTTAAAAGCTCTTAGGCAAATACCTCATAGGACTGAATCATTTTTTTTGTTCTTTGTTCAGAGAGGTTTCCAAACAAATTCCCACTCTGCCTTTAAAGCCAGCTATCCACATATATCCCTCCCTAATGTCACATGAGCCATCTTTAGAGATATAAGGCTTCCAAATCACACACACACATTCTCGCTCTCTAGATGTGATTAATGTGTGCAAAGTTCACGCCATTTCTTTGTGCCTGGGGCCCTGGAGAAGCCCCTCCTAAGTATAAGCAATAAAGGTCATGATTCTGAGCTGCTTTGACCTTTCAGAGAGCAAGAGAGAACTGGCAAAGGCCCCTGCGCTCTTCTCCTTGTCTAAAGCAAAGTTCACTTGCTCCCATGTTACCTACTCTTGTCATGACTCACCATTCCACTGAGCGGGGTTCCAATCCTGGAAGCTTGTGGCACTCTCAGTTTTCTGTGACTTGGCAGTTTCAGTCCCCTGCAGCATGTCCTTGCTTAGAGATAGCCAAAATACACTTCTTGTAAATGAGGCTGCAGACTGAAGGGAAGAGGGCCAGTGATTGTTACTTGCTATAAGCCCAGCTTGGTGTGATCTTATGATGGATCAGACCGACTCTAGAAGGGAAGAAATGACAACGAGAGGGCATTGTGGCTGGGTTTTTAAAGGTCCCTAAGAGAATGAGGCACCCAACTTCAGCTGGCCTTCAATGGGATTTGGGCATCTAACTGTCTTAGCCCCATTTCAAAGCCTCAGCCTTTAGGCATCTCTTCCAGGCTGTCTACTGGGCTCTTTCACCAGCCTGAATTTCACACCAGTAATTTTTGCAAAGGACTGTTAAAGTTCCTTTGCCTAGGTGGTGCCTTTCCCCCCACTTAATGATGCCAAATGCAAATAATGAAATTCAGTCCTATCAAGCCAATAATCTCTATTCAAAGACGTTAACACTGTCATTTACATTGGCTTGAGAGACCAGAACATCTCATTTGGTTTCGGCCCATCAGCTACACTAAAAACATGACCCATTTTTTCTTGCTTTTACACATTAAATCTGTCATTCCTTATAAGCTGTAAATGACATTTTTCCATTATTCCACTGACTTTTCCAGCAAATGCAAGTCTTAACTCAATTGCTTCACTAGAACATACTCTCTAGTTTTTAGATATTGGGTATTTTTCTTTTAACTCGTGTTGCCTAGTAAAATCTTTGGCTCTGATCTTGTTCCCCGAATTCAATGGGGCAGGGGCAGGCTCTGTGTAATTATGAGCAAAATAGTCATGTTCTTTTCCTTGGAATGAGTAAAAATATATATTATCCTTGTGATTAAAGAAGAGAGAGAAAATTATGAACAAAAGCTGCCAATTGTCAAGTGGGCTGGAGCAGACAGTCACAGTCTGATGTGAGGAGTCCCCATAAAAAAGGAAAATACCAGTTATATTCCAACAGTTTCAAGTGCAACAATTTTTAGAGCGATTCTCCATTAAGTGAATGCCACTGCTGGCAATAAGCAATAAGAAACACACCAGGAAAAGCTGGACAAATACCGGTAATTTATTAGCTGAATTTCCATTTCCGCCCCCCCCCCCTTTTGTGAATTGTCAGTAAATAGCTTTAAAACTTCTCTAATTTATTTGCCAAAAATTTCTGCATATAATCCTTTGCCTGTAGATTGATTGTGAACCACTTATTAAGAATATTTGATACTTGGCCTGAGTTGGTTAATTTTGATTGGACATGTAAGTCAGGCAGGATGTTTCTGTTTCCAAACCAGATGAATGTAATTTTAGAATCGGGTTTTTGGTGCATCTATTCATGATTAGAAGTCCAGAGTCAGATCCTTCACCGGTATAAATGAGCATAGCTCTATTGAAATTAGGCCAATTAATACCAGCCGAGGATCTGACTCTAAAAATTCACTGTTCAGGTACATGAATAGCTGCTTAAATTTCTCTGGTTCTGAGAACATTTCTGCCAGTTAGTCCCTTCGTTAGAATAATCACAGAGAGCAACCACAAAAGGGTCATTAACACTGGCAAAGCAAACTGGTACCAAAAGTTAAGTATTTGTGGAAATTTGTTTGCATTGTTTGTACAGCTATAATATCAGGCACAATAGACTCATAGAAGTCAGCGTCGTGAAAGGCCTAACATGTCATAGGCCATCTACCTAACCAGGTTGTCAATCATCAGGACAACAAAGAGGTATCTTTCCTCTGCCCCAAACTTTTTTACCCTTCAAAATGCTTATCCTTCCTACAGAGTAGTCTCACACAAACATTGATGCATTTACCGTTGTCAACTCACATCTCAGTGTTGTCTTTTGGGGTCCTCGTGACTCTTGCTAACACAAACTTGAATAAAGATGCAACCCTTCTTCCCCAGTCTGTGACGCTTTCTGCCAGACCTGAACATTCTAAGACATCTGGTGGCTCCCTGACATTTCCACTTGCTGAATAGTTCTAGCCATTGCGTCTTATTCCTTAGTGCATGAAAGCAGTTCCCATCATCCACACCTGGAAAGCATCTGTCCTAGATCAGAGCTCAACAGGGAAGTCCAGTGGCCCTGGGACAAGATCACTTTTGCTTGAAAATGCTATCTCTTGTTTCTCTTTGGTGCAATGCCCAACTGGCTGGGGGAGAAGAACTGTGACCTTTTTAAACCCATAGTGCCTACCATTGAAATCGAACGCTGTGTTGTTTTGCATTGTATTATACGTGATTACCATGTAAATAAAGTATCAGAAATGTGGTGTTCATTAGATTTTTGACGCAACCCACAACAACAATATTTCTTCCTCTGTTATATGGGTTTAAAAACCATTCCAGACCTGGGAATGTTTGTGGCTGTGTAAGCTAGAAATGCGTCAAAGGCATTCAATGGGAAAACACTGCATATATATGGCATTGCTTTGCAGTATGTACGATACGTGAGCACCATCTGAACCTCAACCAGGCAGGCGATTTATACAAGAAAGAGCAGCTCTTCAGTTAAAGTGGGCAGTGAGTAGAACAACCACTATTTCCCAGCCTGAACTGGTCAGTCTCATTCATGATGGTGGGAAAAGCAATGTTATTGGGGATCTGATTTCTCTTTCATTGTTTTCTTTATGCAGGGGGTTAATGGTGGGGAAAGTTTGCCAGGCCAGTGTGACCTCATTACTCTCCTCATCCCCTGAGATCTTTCAGTTGTAGTTCCAGCTGAATAGAGTGGGAGCGTTAAGCTCAGAGCAGGTTGGGAAACAAGCTTCCCTTATCCGACTCAGGCAGCTAGTCCCTCCGGGGCTGTAGCAAACGTTGCAGGCTTTTAAGCAAATGGGAACTTTAGAGACTTTTATTCCCTGCCTCCATTCTCTCCTCCTTATCTTTTGCTCCGTGAAACTAGAGGGCACAAACTGCCAGTGTGTTAAGATGCAGAAGACCTGCCACCTGCCCCAGTCAGCATCATGTTTGCCCTTCTAGAGAACTTCCAAATCCTGACGGAATCTTGTTTTAATTTTTTTCCCATTCTTAGAAAGTTCACATCTTTGCTGGCAAAACTTTGATGCCACTGCTCTTGGGTATGAGACCTTCCTTGGGTGACATCCCCAAGTGCATGAGATCTTCTATTAGCTAAAAATGGCTAAAATCATTCTGGGGTGTGTTATCAGGAGTGTCATATGTAAGCCAGGGAGCTAATTGTCCTGCTCTACTTGACATTGGTGAGGCCTCAGCTGGAGCTGTGTCCGGTTCTTGGTGCCACACTTTAGGAAAGATGTTCACAAATTGGAGAGAGTCCAGAGGAGAACAACATAAATGATAAAAGGTTTAGAAAACCTGACCTCTGAGGAAAGGTTAAAAAAACTGGGCATGTTTGGTCTTGAGAAAAGAAGACTGAGGAGCGATTTGATAAGTTTTAAAATATGTTAAGGGCTGTTATTAAGAGGATGGTGATCAATTGTTCTCTGTGTTCACTGGATGTATGGGCTTAATCTGCACCAAGGAAGATTTAGGTTAGATATTAGGAAAAGCTTTCTAACTATCAGGGTTGTTAAGCTCTGGAATAGGCTGCTAAGGGAGGTTGTGGAATTCCCATCATTGGAGACTTTTAAGAAAAAGTTGGACAAACACCTATCAGGGATGGTCTAGGTTTACTTGGTCCTGCCTCAGCACAGGGAGCTGGACTTGATGACCTCTCGAGGTTCCTTCCAGCCCTACATTTCTATGATTCTGTCAGACAAGTGCTAGCCATGCCCATGAGACACTTCCATGTGTAGGTCATCCTGTTGAACATGCAAGACGATCCCATCTAGGTTGCTTTGCCTGTGCCTATGAAACTCGTCCACAGAGGTCTCCCTGCTGCACATACAAGATGGCTGAATGGAAGTTACTGTGCTTATGAACATGCAAGCCTTCCACAAATTTCTCTCTGCCCACTTAGAACCCCCTGTATATGCCACCCTGCCTTTGCGTGCAAGAACGTCTCTGCATAGGCTGATGCCACATCTGTTTCCAAGAGGTCATATCACAAGTGACCTGCAGCGTCCTGCCCTGGCACTTTGATGAGCTGATTTGCCCCCACCTTGGGCTGTATGTTAATCCATTGCTATTGTGCCAGAGGGGAGGGATTCTTTTAAAAATTCTTTGAAATGTGCTGTCTGGGCTGCTTCTGATTTTGAGGGCTTTTTAGCAGCACTTCCGAAATAAATCCCAACCTGGTTTGGAAAAGGAAATATTTCACTGTACGATTGATTTGGAGGGTGCGGGGGGAGGGAGAGAGAGAAGAAAGAAAAAGAAACTACATGCTCGGTATATTTTGAGTACTGCATTCTGTATTTTTGCAGCGTATATTTTCGAGATGAGCCGTTTAGAAATGTGTGATGTGAAATACATACTGTAAGTTTGCTGTAAATTATATTAAAAGCACTATTTTCATTCTTCTTCTGCCTCACTGGGTGATCTCCTTGGCATTCCTCTTATTTGGTTCTTGACTGGCTGGGCTGTCAGGGTACCTCTGCCAGAGAGCTCCCAGACCCAGCAATGGGGCTTTTAAGATCTTAGATATTTCTTTGTTAACCCCCACTGAATCACCCATCTCTCACTCACACGCACACACATGTGTGCACACATGCAGCCACACACACACACACACACACCCAGAGGTACAAGTGGGTGGGAGTCCAGGTCCATTTGAAGGGTCATGAGGAAAGAGGAGGGGTCTGGAAAGTCCTGAGGAGGGATTGGGCAGAGGCGTATTGGAGGGACACAAGGAAGATTGTAGCAAGGGCCTATTGAAAGGAGAAAGAGGCAGTTGGGTTCTAGTGGAAGGTTTTATGGAGGGAGGGAACTGGGGCCTACTGGAAGTTTGCAGGAAGAGCAAACTAGAGCTTACTGGAGTGTGATGGAGAGTGAGGAGGTTCACAGGTGGTGGGAGATGGGCATTTAAGGGGTCTGGGTGGGAGGGTCAAAATTGCTGCCTCAGCTAATTAAACTATCTCAATTATTCAGCTTTTCATTCATGTCAGTTCAGCTAATGAGAAACAAAGTCTTTCCTCATGCTAAAAACAAATCAAAGTGACGACGTGGGCTGAGCCCTGCAAAGCATCATGGGAGAGTCACACTGGATCCCTCAGATATTCTTCCTCTAATTTCTGTGCAGTGCATCTCTTTTTCATCTCCAGCAAGGGGTCTCTCCTGAGAGAGGGGAAGGAAGGTAAGTTTGGTCCAATTAGGGTGACCAGATGTCCCGATTTTATAGGGACAGTCCCGATATTTGGGGCTTTGTCTTATATAGGCACCTATTACCCCCCACCCCCTGTCCTGATTTTTCACACTTGCTGTCTGGTCACCCTAGGTCCAATTGCCCCTGGCGGCTCAAGTTAATGGGGCTGGGGAGCCAGGAGGGTGACTCCACACTTGTACCATTTATTGTTATCTAGTGAACTAGGCAATTCCTTCCTTGTTATTAGACACTGTGGGAGCTGTGTCATGGAGCCAAGTGATGCTACACAGACTAGGGCAGGATGTGGTGTGAGACGCTTATATCCTATTAGCGACAAAGAGTGAATGGTAACAGCTAGGGATGGGCAAACATTTGGCATCAATTCTTAGCCAATTAAAAATGCCTGTTTAAACTATGACACTTTTTGTAGAAAAAAATCTAAATTTTCCAGTTTTTGACAAAACGATGCAAATAAGAAATGTTCATTTTAGTTCAACTGCAATGGGGAATTATTGTTTTTAATTGGTTTGGTTTGGTTTCTCTTTTGTTTTCTCTCCCTTTTGCCCTTTTCCAGTGAGGAAAAGGGTAAAAAAAACAAATCAACAAAGACTGAAAGCCAGAATATTTCGGTTTCTGTTCCATTCAGTTTGAATCAAAACATTTTTATTGGAATTGATTCTCCCCCCACCCACCTCCAAAAAAACCCTGAAAATGCAGGGGGTGAGGGGAGGAATGTTAAACGAAATTAAATTTTGTTTTGTTCAAAAACATTTCTTGGAAAGCATTGCCATTTATTTTTTTTACCAGATCTAGTAACTACCCATACTGCAATCTGATCTGGACACCAGGGCTAGCATCTGAGCTCTTGTGTAAGACGCTACCCACTTTTCGTTGCCCATAGGTGGTCCGGCCCTGAGTGGTACATCCCACCCCAAAAGCAGCATATCCCGCACTACAGTGTCTCTCCGTTACCGTGCTGGGGCGCTGATTCGGTACTAAGCATGCTGCATCTCTTCCTTTAGCTTTTCAAGCCCCTGTTTTGGGCATTCTAGACCCAGCATGGTGCTGTCTCTGCAACTGAAACTAGCTAACTGTATTTACTGAAGTGCTTTGTTTTGGATGCAGATTATTAACCTTTGTCACTGGAAGATATTACACCTGGTCAAGTTAATGGTTTGAGACTAGAAGATTAATGTGCTGGGTCTCAGGCCTCCTTAATTAGCAGCTGTGTGCCATATGTGTGTCGGTGTAGCACACTCATTTTAATCGGAAAGGTCCTCTCCCACAAATGAGACACATTACCAGTGTAAAAGCAGCAAAGAATCCTGTGGCACCTTACAGACTAACAGACGTTTTGCAGCATGAGCTTTCGTGGGTGAATATCCACTTCTTCGGATGCAAGTAGTGGAAATTTCCAGGGGCAGGTATATATATGCAAGCAAGAAGCAAGCTAGAGATAACGAGGTTAGTTCAATCAGGGAGGATGAGGCCCTGTTCTAGCAGTAGAGGTGTGAAAACCAAGGGAGGAGAAACTGGTTCTGTAGTTGGCAAGCCATTCACAGTCTTTGTTTAATCCTGAGCTGATGGTGTCAAATTTGCAGATGAACTGAAGCTCAGCAGTTTCTCTTTGAAGTCTGGTCCTGAAGTTTTTTTGCTGTAGGATGGCCACCTTAAGATCTGCTATTGTGTGNTCCTACAGCAAAAAAACTTCAGGACCAGACTTCAAAGAGAAACTGCTGAGCTTCAGTTCATCTGCAAATTTGACACCATCAGCTCAGGATTAAACAAAGACTGTGAATGGCTTGCCAACTACAGAACCAGTTTCTCCTCCCTTGGTTTTCACACCTCTACTGCTAGAACAGGGCCTCATCCTCCCTGATTGAACTAACCTCGTTATCTCTAGCTTGCTTCTTGCTTGCATATATATACCTGCCCCTGGAAATTTCCACTACTTGCATCCGAAGAAGTGGGTATTCACCCACAAAAGCTCATGTCTGTTAGTCTGTAAGGTGCCACAGGATTCTTTGCTGCTTTTACAGATCCAGACTAACACGGCTACCCCTCTGATACTTATTACCAGTGTAAATAGCCCATTGAAGTTAATTCCCTCTCTCTCTTCTAGTCCTCCTTGGTGTATCTCTTTGCTGTCATCCCCAATCTCCCCTTGTCCTGATCCAAGCTTTGTTGTTGTTGTTGTTAATAATCATGTTTTTCACAGGAATACCTAAGGCCCAACCAAGAATGGGGCCCAATTGTGCTAGGAGCTGCACAAAGAGGAGCAGAAAGTCCCTGCCCCAAATTGCTTCCAAGGGAAATAGACCAGATCAGGGTGGGGGAAGGGGTAGAACACACAAGCAGAGTGAACAATGGAATGGCAGCGAACAGCATGTTAGTTCCACAATTTTTGGGGGTGGGGCAGATAGGAGGGGATCAGCAAACTGGAAAGAAAATGGAAGAGAAGTGGATGAGGAGGATAGGGCAAGGGGGAAGAGCGGCTATGGAGTAAAGCAAGGTGAAGAGATTATGAGGGGGGAGGAGGAGGAGGGCAGGAGCAAACAGCCAATGACGTCAGGGCAGAGAAAGTCCAGTAAAAACTGTAGGAAACTGTCTGAATGTCCACAGGTCCTTGCTTTGGCTGCTTCTGCTCCGACCATCCGAGAGCCTCTGGCCAATTCCTCCTTGCAGTTTCTCCCCAAGATCACTGTAACGCTGCCTTCACTGATTCAAGAGCACTGATTCAGGGCAGACTGTTGGGAAGCAGGACACAAAGCCCAAATTGGTTGAGTTCTATACTTAGATTTTACCAGCCAATTATCGAGTGTAAACCCCTCAGACACTTTAACAGCCTTAACACAGAGTCCCAGTCAGTTCCCCTTGGGTGCTCCATCTATGTCACCACCACCCAGGTAAGCATGCCTTTTTGATAGATGGTCCATTACACCCAGAATCACAGCAATATTCAGGTTACCCCCACTCCCAAAGGACCAGTCACTTACTCTAGGTCAATTGCACCTTAGATCTCACACCAAAGACACTGCTTGTAGCCAATCCTATGATAAACTATATGAAGATTTATTAAATAGGAAAAGGAAACGAGTTATTTACAAGGTTAAAGCAGGTCGACATATAAACACAAATGAGTTACAACCTTAAGTTTCAAACGGTTAATAGAAGATTCTCTAATAAGCAAGCTCTATATGTCCTTCAGGGCTAACCCAGGCTAAGGTGCTTTGATTAATGCATGCCACATATCCTAATACCCAACAGAAGTGATGAGTGATTTTGAGGAGATGGGAGAAGACCCCCCCTTGAGTTTGGAAGTGAGAGCAAGAATATTGGGGTGAAGAGTGGAAGAGCCTGATTCTCCCCTCACTTACACAGCTGAAAGCCAGGAGCAGCTAAAGGAACATCCTTGGGGTCACACCGGTGTCAGTGAGAGAAGGTTTAGCCAGGCCCGTCACCTCTTCTGTGGGCTGAGTGAGAAGCATTTGTTTCTTTGCCCCTTTCTCTGGTTTCTTTTCCCTCCTACGTTTATCCATTGTAACAAATATAGGTCAGGAATGAGCATGAATTTGTGCCTTGTCAGACAGTTAACTCATCACTCCTGCTTGTTATAAAAGATTCTGCTACCAGACTCTAAGCAGGCACTTTCAGCATGCAGGTCTACCAGCAGCCAGGTTAGCTTTGCCTTTGTGCGCACTGGTATAATGCAGTCTTCTCACATAGTAAATCCAAGGCAGTCTCATCACCATAAGAAAGGAATTATCCCTTTAAAGGCAGCTGACCCTGCCCATTGATAGGTCTGACATTCACTCTTAACACGATCTACCGCCCAGCTCTTTAGGGAGAGATCCTGGATCAGAATGTTAATAGAGTGGAATAAAATCAGGTGGGTGCTTTCGGCAGACTGGAAACCTCAAAGGTTTCAGCTACGGCTCTTAAACAACAGGTGTGTTCCGGACAGAGAGGCTTTTACTAGTATTCCCCCTCTGTCAGATAAGGATATTGAGCCCTGGTCTACACTACAGAATTACTTCAGCATAACTACGGCGCTCAGAGGTGTGAATAATCCACAGCCCTGAGTGACGTAAGTTACACCGTCCTAAGGACCAGTGCTACATCAGCAGGAGAGCTTCTCCCGCCAACACAGCGATTGCCTCTCGCAGAGGTGGACTTTCTGCTCCTCTTTGTGCAGCTCCTAGCACAATTGGGCTCTCTCCCATCGGCATAGAGCATCTTCATTAAAGCACTACAGTAGGGTGACCAGACAGCAAGTGTAAAACATCGGGATGGGGTGGGGGGTATTAGGTGCCTATATAAGAAAAAGCCCCCAAAATCGGGACTGTCCCTATAAAATCGGAACATCTGGTCACCCTACACTACAGTGGCACAGCTGCAACGGTGCAAGAGTAAACAGGCCCTTACACTGGACCAAGACAGATGAGGAGGGACACAGAAGGAGCACTAGGATCTACCTTACCAAGCTACCCAAGTCAGCTCCAGCCCGATGCCATTCAACTCTTATCCATACCGCAGGAGATAATTCTATACTGCAGGAGATAATTGTGCCAATGCAACCACTTAGGAGGGTTAGATGTGCTTAATAAACACAAACATCAGTTGCATGGGGTTATATTTCTGCACATACTAGAAGCAAAACACACAACCAGCCCAAATTTGATTATTATTTATTGTCTGTATTGCTGTAGTACCTAGCAGCCCCAGGAATCGACCAAAACCCCAGTGTGCTAGGTGCCACCCAAACACAGAACAAGAGATTGGGAAAGGAACAATCTAAGTAAAAGACAGAAGCTAACAGATGCATACAGGCAGACGGAAGAACTCCAGGATACAAAGAGAAAATATTGGTCAGCATGATATAGACAGTGGTTTCAGCACACCAGCTGCCTACTTGGTTTTGATTGGCTGGCTTTCATTTAAGATTTAGGGAAACAAAGCAAGAAACATAAAAGTAAAGTCTCCAGCATGGAGCATTGCATGCATGCATGCTTGGTCCAGGAGATTCTATATTAGCTCTGCCTCTCAAAGTGGCAGCTGTCCCTTCGGACAGACTCCTTTGAAACGGGAAGGCGCCGTGCAGAGAAAACAAAGTCTTAACTAGACCTGGTGGGAAAATTTCCCGTGCAACAGTTTTCCACTGGAAAATGTTCTTTTGTCAAACTCAAACTGTCCCTGGGGGATATGTCGAGTTCAATAACATTTCATTTGCAACAAAATCAGAATGAAGCCTTTCAATTAGGTCAAAGCATCGTCTTGGAACGGACTGGTTTTGATTTTTCATTTTGAGATGACTTTCGGTTTTGAAATTTATTTTATTCTATATTTTCAATGATCGTATAATATTAAAAAGTCAAAACCGAACTAAAATTCCAGGTCCTGCATAGCAATAATCCTCCCCATGACAGCCTACATGCCACCCCACCATATACAGATGCAGGAGGCCTGCTGGCAAATTAGAAAGTGGTGGCAGATAAATGCTGCTGCTTCTGCTGGATGCAGTGAGAATATAAGAACATACAAACTCTAGATCGCAGGCGAAGGACTCGTGACAGGGTGCTGGGGCAATTCCTGCTTCCTGGTGAGCAAAGGGTTAACCTCAATTCAGTGTCCTCTTTCCATTGCATAGGTCAGGGGTCGGCAACCTTTCAGAAGTGATGTGCCGAGTCTTCATTTATTCACTCTAATTTAAGGTTTCGCCTGCCAGTAATACATTTTAACGTTTTTAGAAAGTCTCTTTCTATAAGTCTATAATATATAACTAAACTATTGTTGTATGTAAAGTTAATAAGGTTTTTAAAATGTTTAAGAAGCTTCATTAAAAATTATATTAAAATGCAGAGCCCCCCGGACCGGTGGGCAGGACCTGGGCAGTGGGAGTGCCACTGAAAATCAGCTCCCGTGCCGCCTTCGGCATGCGTGCCATAGGTTGCCTACCCCTGGCATAGGTGCTTGGGGAAGGACTATATATTGGCTGCATGAGTGGGAGAGGGAACAACATGATTTTGGAGGGGACAGGACATAGAGCTGGAGAGAACGCCAAGGTAGGGCATTTTCCATTTCATTTTCTGCCTACGATTTAGAGATTGCTCTCTTGTCATAAACATTAGTCCTGGGGAGCAGACTACACTGCGTGCCACTGTATTTTCTGATGAGCCATTCCTGCACCTTGCAGGCTTCTTAGTCCATCGGCCACCTTCTTAAACAAAGAAACCTTCAGAGGCTTTCATTGAAAACCTTGAACAGGGGAAGAGAATGCTCAGCAAAACGACAGGAGAGGGTTAGATTTTTGCCCTGGAGAGATTACAAACAATGTTATACAGTAAGTTAGAACACTTCCACTGAAAGAAAAGAGCCTTTTGCCTGTCTCTCAATGGGACCCAAGGCTGTAGCAGTGAGTGAATGGAATTCCCACCCGATCGCTGTGCAGGGGCCTGTGTGAAATAAGTTGGTTGTCTCAGTCCACTTCCTACTGGGCAAGTGTCCAGATTGCAAAAGCTGAATGGCAACCTGAGTGGTCAGGTCAAGAAATCCAGGGGCTATGGGGGATGCAAAACTACCTTCTCACCCCATAAGGTGGTCCCTCCAGCTCAGGGGTGAAGAATATTGCCCCATGCATGCACGCTCGCTCTCTCTGCTGTTCTTGCTGTATTTGTTCGATGGACAAAAATAAAGGAAGCCTTCCACTGAGTGCCCCAGTTGAACGGTGTTGGGTAGCCAGCCTCTTTCTGTTTGCTTTTTGGCCTGGATCCTACGAGATGCTGAGCACCTCCTAGAAGGTGTTGAGGGTCCTCATCTCCCATTGATGTTGGTGGGAGGGTGCTCGGCACTTTGCTGGGTCAGGCCTTTATTTACCGGAAACTTCTTCACTTCCTTCTTAAGCTGTAGAGCTGTTCTCTCTGCCCCAGGCCTGTGCATAGCCCCCAATAACATTAAGGCCTGATCTACTCAGGTCTTTTTACCAATATAAGTATTTTGGTTAGGGATGTGGTTTTTACTGGTCTAGTTTTACCTGTACAAGCCCTAGTCTATGTATGATTATGCTCGTATCGCTTATTCCTCTTCCCTTAGGGGGATAAGTTACATTGGTGTCAGCACTACTAATATGACTACAGCCACACTCAGGAGTTTGTACTGCTTTAGCTATCCCTAGCTTTTTTGTGTAGATAAGCTCTAAGTCTGGTCTAGTTTAATGACCTGCAAATGTGGGGAGCACACTGGCAGAGAAACATGATTAAGAATGAGAGGCAGCATCCAATGACTGATTGGATTAATAACCTGAGATGCATTCCCCATAGAATCCGTGAGACCGTTTCCCAGCTGGTCTGTGTTTTTGAAGCATGCCTTAAACATTGAGTTCACGTATTAATTCCCCACCAAAATTAACACTCATCCAGTATTTACACACACCCACACAACCTCTCTGCGACTTTGGATTGAAGCAGAGCAACTTGAAAGAAATCTGGATGGCTGGATAAAGCCTGGAGCTGCAGAATAGTGGAGCTTTTTGTCGCAATAACTTTTGAACAAAGAGATGTTTAATTTGCCAGTATTGTAAACATGCCAGTGAATCTGAAAGTGCATGTGTACACAGCGCACAGTCAACCTGTGGAACTCCTTGCCTGAGGAGGTTGTGAAAGCTAGGACTATAACAGGGTTTAAAAGAGAACTAGATAAATTCATGGAGGTTAAGTCCATTAATGGCTATTAGCCAGGATGGGTAAGGAATGGTGTCCCTAGCCTCTGTTTGTCAGAGGGTGGAGATGGATGGCAGGAGACAGATCACTTGATCATTACCTGTTAGGTTCACTCCCTCTGGGGCACCTGGCATTGGCCACTGTCGATAGACAGGATACTGGGCTGGATGGACCTTTGGTCTGACCCAGTATGGCCGTTCCCATGTTCACATAACAGGTTATTGTACTGCCAATCACAAGCTGCTCACCACAGGAACTCACTTTGCAACAGAAGATGAGGCCTGAAGGAAATTTGGTACCTTGTGGATCACATTCCACCTGTCCATATATACAGACTGTACCTTCAGCCCATGAAATTCTATGTGAACAGGATATTAAGTGGTGTTAGTTTGTGGCCATGTTCTCATAAGGGACTTTGTTAGCTTTCAAGGCCTGATTCTGATTACACTGACACTGATGTCAGCCAGGAGTAGCTGCACTGAATTTTGATGGAGCTGCAAAATTGTTGTGAGAGGAAATCAGACACACAGAATTTAGGGCCAGGCTTTCAACAGGACTCTCTAAGCCAGATCTTAGGGCAGCTGCATAGCAGTCAGTTGGGGGTTCAAAGTGGCATTAGATATGTGAGGGTGTATGTGTGTGTTCATATGGATGTGTACATGTGTTGGCAGCGTTTGAATGTGTGTACATGCAGGTGTTCAGTGGATGGGTGTGTGTAGATTAGAGTATGTTGGTAGGTTTCTGGGCTGGTGTGTGAGAGAGTGCATGTGTGTGCAAAATGCATGTGTATTTGTGTTTGCATTTGTTTTTTTGATAGGCACCTCTGCAAATGTGTGCAGGAGAGAGAGGGCATTTAAACGCATGGAAGAAATAAACCTGCTAAAGCTAAATATATTTTTTGAGCAGAAGGGGACAAAAGACACAGAAAACTCATGAGAGAAAAGGAATAAATCAGTTACATAAATATGTTTTCTCTGCACTTCAACTATTCCATTATCAAAGCAGCCTTCTCAAATGAATGTTAAGGGTATCTGTGAAAAGGAAAAACGTGTGGGTGAGGAACAAGGGGGTTCTCAGGTTTCATAAATAAACCTTACGGGAGCAAATCTCCTTCTCTGTTCATACCTGCCAGGGAAGCTGGGTTCATGGGCTGAACTTGATCTGAATTACAGGGAGTGACATGAGCACTTCTTGGAGTCGTGTGTCACTGTGGTTGGTACGTGGGAGCTCCAGAACACTAAAGAAACCTTTTCCATGGTTAAAAGCAATGAAAACCCAGTTTGGGTAAGTTTAGTGCCTTAACAACCTTCACCTCGTCTTCTTTCTCCACACTCCAACTCAGAGCAAACAAAGCTGGAATGTACCAGAATGGTCCTTCAGTTACCTCCAGAGAAAACAGTCTAAGCATCGACTGAACATTTTCATTCTCCATATTTTTCACGCTAGGGAAAAGAACCAAAACAAAGCCCCTGCTGGCTTCATTGAGGCATTTCTCTTTAAAGGTAACAACCTCCCCAAAGAGTTTAAACAGCACGTGTGTTTCTATAGGACATTCATAGAACCCAATGTACTTGCATCTAACAACTTAACCTCCCCGAGAGAGTGAAAATGAGTTTTTCACTTCTCGGCGCTCAATTTAATGAAGACGCCTATTGACGTCCCTGTTACAATGTGTCCACTTACACAAGATTCATTGAAAATGACAGATTCTTCTATACCTAGAAGCAGTGTAGCATTAGCCAGGGCGGCGTGCAGTCTACACTGCAGGGCATTCCACCCAATGGATTTGATATGAGTTAAAAAATAAAAGCGATATCACCACACACCAGAAAAACACATGAAAAATAAATGTTTCTCAGAGCAAAGTATGTGACTTTGTCTTCATTTGAATACTGATTTCTCTGCTGGCTTCCGATAAAAAATTAACCCAACTGTCTCCTCCTCACTAGAGTAGCCCTCAAGGAAAATAAGCTAATGAGAGAGTGAGAAGGTTTTGTTAACAAACATACCATGTGAGAGACACCCCCACAGATCTTATGCAACTTGTTGAGGAGCAGGAAAGTTTATGCAGCTTTAAAAATCCATTGAAGACTCTAGTTTACTGGTTTCCATCCAGGCTGGTAACATTACAAAGGAGGAGCAAGGCAAGATGATTGGAATGATGAAGATGATGTGGATATGAGGAAATGGATAGGGACTCCTTTTTAAAGCTGTGTCTTTAATGTCCTCTGACATATTCCACAAACCATCATAGAGCAGTAAGGGTGGGAGACTGAGAGTCACTGTCCACACAGAACCTGAAGTCCCACTCTAAACACCAAGATGTCTCTGCCCTGCCAAAACTCTCCCACTAAGTGATTGTGTGGCACTATCTCTCAGGAGTGAGCCGTAGTGGCACCAGAGCATGCTGCGTTTGCTGAGGGGCTGAGAGGCAGCCTCAGAGCATCTGTTGTGAGGTTGATTTAATTTTTCACGCAAACACACTCCTTTTTTGCCCCCTTATTTTTCTAAAGGCTGGTACTGGATCTGAAAACTTGGCAGACATGATAAAACAATCGACTGACAAAGGGTTAGGCTGGACTCAGTGTGTCCTGATAAGCCTAAATCCCACCTGAGGCTGATGGCTATCTCTGGAGAAGACCGCCTGAACTGATGGATTCCTTTGCTTTTGAAGATGGTTTGAGCTTATACAGATTCCACAGGTAGGTTCCACCATCTGAGAGGTGTCTGGATCTGCTCTCTCCTTATAAATAGGGCCCTACCAAATTCACGGTCCATTTTGGTCACTTTCACGGTGAGAGGATTTTAAAAATCGTAAATTTCATGATTTCAGCCATTTAAATCTGAAATTTCACAGGGTTGTAATTGTAGGGGTCCTGACCCAAAAAGGAGTTGTGGAGGAGGGTCGCAAGGTTATTGTAGGGGAGGTTGCGGTACTGCTACCCTTACTTCTGTGCTGCTGCTGACGGCGGCGCTGCCTTCAGAGCTGGGCAGCTGGAGAGCAGCGGCTGCTGGCCAGGAACCCAGCTCTGAAGGTAGAGTCACTGCCAGTATCAGCGCAGAAGTAAGGATGGCATGGCATGGTATTGCCACCCTTACTTCTGCACTGCTGCTGCCAGGGCGCTGCCTTCAGAGCTGGGCGTCCGTCCAACAGCCGCCACTCTCCAACCACCCTGCTCTGAAGGCAGTGCAGAAGTAAGAGTGGCAATACCTTAAAATAACCTTGTGACCTCCCCTGCAACTCCCTTTTNGCCCTTACTTCTGTGCTGCTGCTGATGGCGGCGCTGCCTTCAGAGCTGGGTGGCTGGAGAGCGGCGGCTGCTGGCCAGGAACCCAGTTCTTAAGGCAGAGTCACTGCCAGTATCAGCGCAGAAGTAAGGATGGCATGGTATGGTATTGCCACCCTTACTTCTGCACTGCTGCTGCCAGGGCGCTGCCTTCAGAGCTGGGCGTCCGTCCAACAGCCGCCGCTCTCCAACCACCCTGATCTGAAGGCAGCGCAGAAGTAAGAGTGGCAATACCTTAAAATAACCTTGTGACCTCCCCTGCAACTCCCTTTTGGGTCAGGACCCCCAATTTGAGAAACACTGATCTCTCCCGTGGAATCTATATAGTATAGGGTAAAAGTACGCAAATCACCAGATTTCATGGGGGGAGACCAGATTTCATGGTCCATGACATGTTTTTCATGGCCATGAATTTGGTAGGGTCCTACATATAAAGATCTGAAGAATTGAGGCCTATGGTGTAAAATTCAGAGGAAGTGACTTCGGCGTACATCCCAATCAGAGTATGGGTGAGAAAGCACAACAGAGAGATGATTTTCAGTTCAGCAACATGCCTCTTGTGCATGGTGCTGAAGAGTTGGCCTGAGGACCCTGCCCTAGTAACTGGGAACAGTATTTGTTATCCACACTAGTTCAGTGAGTTTCACATCCCCCTCAAGTGGCAGGTCTGCATACGAGGATAACAGCCTACTACAGCTATTAGGTGAGAGTTACTCTTTTAGCACAAGTGGTAGATACTTATACTTTCAGATCCAGGGGTCCTGGATTCAAACCCAGCTCACGACTCAGACAGGAGTTTATTTCATATTCACAGTGAATAATTTAAATGACAAATACAATTCTTTTTGCTGATAATAAATTGTCCATGAAAAGACTTTTCGTTTTTATGAATGTGTTCCCTATTCAAACATGTTCAGAGATATATCTCAGTCTACGGCAGTGGTTCTCAAACTGGGGCCGCCGCTTGTGTAGGGAAAGCCCCTGGTGGGCCAGGCCGGTTTGTTTACCTGCCCCGTCCGCAGGTCTGGCCGATCACAGCTCCCACTGGCTGCGGTTCACCACTCCAGGCCAATGGGGGCTGCTGGAAGTGGCGCGGGCCAAGGGACGTACTGGCCGCCGCTTCCAGAAGCTCCCATTGGCCTGGAGCAGCAAACTGCGGCCAGTGGGAGCCGCGATCGGCCGGACCTGCGGACGGGGCAGGTAAACGAACTGGCCCGGCCCACCAGGGGCTTTCCCTACACAAGCGGCGTCCCAAGTTTGAGAACCACTGGTCTACGGGTTCACTTGAGCTATGTCTTTGGCTACTTGCCATCATTTCATTGTTATTTTCTGTCATATGTGATGAGTTACCTAAGTCAGATTGTTTTTCTTCCTTTACTGAATATTCTGTTTTATAAGTTTCAGTCAGAGATTTTAGATTGGCTGCATATGCCCTTTCATTGTGAACCTTCACTTGAGTGTGTATTTGTGAGAATTTCTCTTTCTGCAAATGTTCTTGCAAGCAAAGAGGTCATTCATACGGCCAATGAATGGAAGAGGTCACAATGACCATTGATGCAAATTCTCAGGATTTAGTTGCATGAAGCTTCACAATTACGTCACTGATGTATTTGCCCATCTGTGCTTGCACAGATTTTGCCATGGGGATGTGGACAGCTCACCAAGCCTGCCTCTGCAGAGATCTCCAAGTCACCTGTCATCACGGACAGTATCACGTGGAGGCTCCCTATAGCAGATGTATTTGCTCATGGCCGGTGGGGTGAAGCAGAAGAGTTACTGAAGGTGACGATTATGCCACCGAGGTGTTCTCTGAATTTCAGGTTGCTTATTGTTTCGTTTGATGCGGGTCCCTTGAGAGAAAGGAGGACAGCCTTGTGGTTCAGGCCCCTGGATTGGGGCTCCAAAGACCTGGCATCAACTCCCAGATGATTGCTAATCCTCCATTTCCTTACCCCTCATTTTCCCCCTCTGTAAAATGGGGATAAGGGCAACTTCCTTTCCCCCGTTCTTTGTCCGTCCTGTCCATTTAGGTTGCAAGCTCTTTGGGATAGGGACTGTTTTTTATTGTGTTTGTACAGTACTTCACACAATGGGCCCCAATCTCAGCCCTTGAGATGCTGCTGTAATATAAACAATAAAGAAAAATGTGGGAATAAAGCAGCACCAGTGGTGAGAGGCAACTGCCAACTGTGAGTTAATCCAGCAGAGGCATCATATGGCTGAAATACCCAGCATCAGGAGAATTGGCTGTGCACCCTGATGTATGGCTGCGTTACCTGATTTACTGCTGCATACTTGAGTGCATGATTGATGGATGCTCATTGCTCTGATTCATCACTTGAAGCACATCAACTGGGGGGGAATTAAAGGAGAGGGTTTGGGTTTTTTCCCCAGCATAGTTGTGGTCACAGCTTGGAAAAGGTCAAGAAGCTCTAGAGAAAGAACTGATTTTGGAAAGAGCACATCTTTTAAAGGCCTTCTGCATCGTGAGCTCCATTTGTACAGAGATAGCTATTGATTATTTCCGAAGAGGTGCCAAACCAACCCCCTAGCTGCCCTTGCTCCAAACAGCAAGTACAAATAGGTTCTGTTGTCTTTATATTACTTTCTTCACTCAGGGAGCCTATGGTTTACAATATGGATTTTTTTAATAGAGAATCTGTTCTAAAGCTTGCGGAAGCTTTCAACCGTCCTATGAGATAGACTCGAGTGGTCTGATTTACCAGAGGTGCTGATTACCCACAGCATCCCTTCCCATTGAATTCAGTGGAAGCTGTGAGTACCCAGCTTCTTTGGAAAAGCTGATAGACTAACACGGCTCCCACTCTGAAATAAGTCTTGTCTGTGGTTCTCCGGTCGGGAGACCTCCAAGGAAGCCTCGGGATACTGCAGCAGGCGATGTCTCTGAGCAAGGGGAATGCTGTGCTCCCAGAAGGAAGTTCCATCTTTCAGAGGCCTGGCTTGTTTCTGATCATTAACAATCCCCAGGCTTTTTTAGCAAACGGAGGGGGTGCTATTTCTAATGTCCTGGCTAATGCTCCCCTGAAGTTGTAGCTGAATGTGATATTGTTCAGTACATTTTCTTCTGTGGTGAACTTTTGTGCAGTGTTGCCCTGGGTGGTTAAAATTTGCCACACTTATGCCCAAAGGTGGTTGTGTTTCAGCAATGGGTGACATGATTCCAGTGCACACGGTTTGTAAGGTTTGCCGAGCACTTTCGGATCTTTGGATAAAACATGATATGCAAATGTCCGTTCTTATCTGCAAGAAACCGACATGACAGCCTGCCAGTCAGTGACATGCATGCACTTTAGAGAACTGCTGTACCAGGCAGCTTAGCTGAATTCAGCAGCACAGGCAGTCTGTGCTCTGGAGAATAACCACAATAGCAAGGGTGTTACAGGTCAGGATTGAATGCATCAGCAGAGAAATTGGGGAGTGGGGCTCAGACCGGGGTCAAGACTGAAGTGGATCAGCAGAGCTGAATCACTGGGCGTTGCTGCATGCCAGGATTGAGGGGTGTCTGCAGAGCTACGTGATGATCCTCGACCAGAAAAGCAAGGGATATTGCAGACTTGGATGAAGATGCATTAGCGGATCTAGGGAGGGGATCTCAACTGGGATAGCAGAGGGGACTACAGGTCACGAGTGAAGTGCCTCAGAGGCATTGGCCAGTGGGGTGAGTGTGCATTGCACTTATCACACTCTGTGTGTGGCTGCAGCTCATGCTATTGCTCCCTTTTACAAGCAGTAAACTCACTCATGGATTGAAACAAGCAAGCATGCCAGCCCTATGGGAGCCCCAGGCAAAGCCACTGGTATCCCTGTTAGAAGAAATGAAGGTATGTAGGGCATGTGTACTTGTATACAGCAAACTGCTGCTCTGCTGTTACCACCAGTAGTAATCCCATGACGGGCCTGGCCTTGCCTGAGTCCAGGTTCACACGGCACCGAAGTGGCAGTATGTTCTAGTCCTTCCCCTGCTTCCTGTGGATCCATCAAACCAGAATCCATCTGGATATATGTGCCTCTCTCGCTCTCTGCCATGGTGCTGCTAATCAGATTAAGGTTCCCCTGCTATCTGAGTCACCCTGCACTCATTAAGGCTATTTTTAGATAGCAAGGCGACTCTTCTCCCCTCGGGGAGAGGGTCCATCTTGCAGCAGTGCTATGAGAAGGCAGAAATAGCATCCGGGCTCACAAGCCACTGAGGTGGAAACCTACTTCCAGTGAGAGAGAAATGTACCCGTTGCACAATTCCTTCAGTCCAGTTTCCTTTGGCACTGAAAACTCAGCTAGCCCTGTGGTTCGTAGGATACCTGTGTGTGGCTTTGTTTGACTTGACACCCAGACCCAGAGCAGTGGGATGAGGCGTTGTTCTCAGTGAATGTCTGGGGGCGTTGGGGGGGGCCTGTTCCTTTGCTGCTGAATCGAGAGTTTGGCCCCAGGTTTGTCTTAAAGGTTCTCCTCGGCTGACAGCTGGCAGCTCGCAAATGTCAGCGAAAGAGACGAGCGCAAAGGCGCTTCCTCCCGCGTGGCTTTAATCTGGCCCGGCAGCTTCTCGTACAAAATAACAGCAGGACAAACACTGTCTCTTTGGATTCTCGTCGAGATCACCCTCACGAGGGTTTGTGGGGAGAAGGCGACGGGAGGAAGCAGAGCCTTCGTCTGTGAACCACAGCAATTCCCCTGACAAGGCAGCATTTTTGGAAGGGGGTCCAACTGTGCCATCGCCAAGAGCAAAGCTGAAGCTAGGAGGAGGGAGCTGAGCTCTGAGTGGCTCCCAGTGCTGCCGAGCCTGGAGTGGCTCAGGAAATGCAATCATTTCCCAGGCAGCAAGGAGCTCCAGAGACTGGGTCGTGTCATGCAGCTGTGCACAGCTGGAGGGAGCATCTTCCACTGCAGCCCAAGAAACAGCGTGGGATAAACTTGGCTTTGACAGAAAAGCAACTGAAGCCTGGAGGAGAAGGCACAGCTTTAGCTTCTGCACGTCCCAGGCTGCTCAGCACAGCCGCCGAGCACTGCTTCTTGCTCTCCGCATGCTGGACAGGGTGCCCCATCATCCCAACAGTGCTAACTGCAAAATCACCGTATATCGGCGTGGGTGGGCAAAGGGGTCAGCTAATGGTCATTATAATGATCTTATGCTCCTAATGTTTGAAGGATCAGATCCCAAAGCACTTTCCCAGATTAACAGCATGATCTACAAATTGCTGGGTGCAGGGCCGGCTCCAGGTTTTTTGCCGCCCCAAGCAAAAAAAAAAAAAAAAAAGTGCCGCCCCTTGAAAAGAGCTGCCCCCAAAGGGCCAGAATGCCGCCCCTTGAGAGGTGCCGCCCCAAGCACATGCTTGGAACACTGGTGTCTAGAGCCGGCCCTGGCTGGGTGGGAACAGTTTATTTTGTTTTGCAGGAAATTCCATGAGTTGTTTGAAAATGATTCCAACATGGAACTACCCCCCCTCCCCCCCCCAGCTGAAATTTACCAAAAAACCCACAATTTTTTTAAATAACTCATTTTGGGTCAATCGAAACATTTAATTTAGATAAAATCAAAATATTTCATTCTGATTTTGAACTTCTAAAAAAGATTTTCATATAAAGAAACACTAAATATGGTTTTGAAAAGGAAAATTGAAATGTTCCCTTCTGAAATGTCTGTTCTTATCTGTAAGGTTTTAATGGGACATTGGGACATTATTGAAATGCTTCGTTTAATGTATTGGTTTTATTTTTCAAAATGAACTTTCATTAAACAGGACACCTTTTTCGGAAACACTTAGATGTCAATGAAAACAGCATTTTTTTTCCTCATGAAACAATTTTGAGGAAAAATGTCCACCCCACTCTCCCCAGGGATTCATTCCCATAGCAGCCAAGGGCAGCTGTCACTGAGGAGAGCAAGGAATTCCTGGGGGGAGCACAAGACGGGCTCTGACTAGGAAGAATGGGGAGCACTTGTTGAGGAGGAGACCTGTTAGGCTAATGATTCATCTCCCAAGGAAAGCAGTGGAGGTTCTACCACTTGGGATACTTAAAATCTATTGGGCAATATCCCACTGCGAGCAATCCTGCATTGGCCATGGAAAGTAGGAGCAGCAAGAGATGGGCGGTCTTTCCCATCCTGAGTTCAGAGGGGCCATGTTTCAACCATCTGGAGGGCTGTTTGCCTAGCACTTTCCAAAGAAGAAAGCTCAGCAAGGTGAAGACAAGGGTCCAGGGAGCAGAGGCAAGCCCAGTGACCACAAAGCCAACATCTCCATGATGCAAAGAATGAGTGATGCTACCAGCTGCAGGTTGAGGGCCACCAGAAGAATGGCAGGTTGGATGGTATTCAGAAGCTAGGTGAGCTTGACGGAGTCACCATCTTTAAAATGTGCCCTCTTAAATGGGGTGTGCCTGCTGCTTGCCATGATTACAATAGCTGCTGCCTGGAACTGGCCCGCTCCGAGCAGTGGCTGCTTCTGTGCCCTGCTCATTGTGCTGCCCTGCGCGAGGCAGGGAGAGTTATGCCAGGGAAGGCCTGGCAGGGTGTGCAGGTGTGGAGAGGGATTAGATCTGTCTGATGTGCTGATTTGGGTAAGGGCGTAATCAAGGTCTTGTCTAAACGTGCGGTGGTGAGTAGGGTACATGTAGCTTCCTGCTGCCGGAGCCTTTCCCCACCACCTCCCCCTTGCCAGAGCCTTTCCTTGCGGCTGGTGTCTTTTCCTGAGGCGGGGAGAGGCTCCAGCAGTGGTAAGGCAGCAGGCCACTACACTGCTAAAAATAGCACTGCTTGGGTGAGTAGAGAGCCATGTAGGGTATAGAACCTAAGGGTTCAGGCATGTCTTTACTCACCTAAGCCACGCCTCACTGTCTACACTGCTCTTTATAGCCGTGCTAGAGGGGCATGCAGTGTCTGTACTCTACGGGCTACCACCAGGATAGAGCTCCCTGAAAAATTACCTCACTTAACTAGAGAGGACGGGGGAGGGGGAGAAAGTGAGAATGTAAGAGAGAGAGAATGAGATTGAGTGTGTGCTTGTGTGGAGAGCGAGAGAGAGAAAGCACCATAGATTTCTGGTTCACCTCATTCACTCGAGACCAGGAAGAAAGCCATGGGCAAAACATCCCAGCTTTAGCCTCGTGGGTATCTCGCGGCGTGAAGCTGGTTTTTCCACGCAGCACTCAGAGACCATTGATGTGGTCTAAGACCCAGAAATGAAACGGGACAGAATAGAACCAGTCTGAACCCACAGCACAAAGGCTCCTCCTGTTTGCTAACAGCCAGAGCGAGGGGCAGCTCGGTTAGCGGGGAGTGCCCCCTGCTCTGGCCAACCTTGTGGCCTTACTAAAGGCAAGCAGAGCTATTTCCACAGAGTAGACCCCCCCCTCATGGACACGAAGACTTTCATTACCAGGGCTGGGCTGGATTGAATTACAATTGACTCTGTTTAATGCTGGGGGAATGAAGGAGTGCCAGACTGGATCTCTGGAGTGGCAGGCAATGTGTCACTTTTAATAATCTTTCCCTGAACAATAGGGGTTGGTCCCAGCTCTGAATCTATCAGGATTTGTATTTGCCTTCCCTTACATTTGAAACCAGAAATTCTCCCTCTCCTGTGCTACTAAGAACTGCATGGACAGGTTCTTTAGCCACAAGCGAAGACATGATGCTTGGAGGGCAGAAGAAGGTGGGGTGGAAAGGAGTAAGTGCATCTATATAGCTCCTGTGTGGATGTGGAGCAACTAAAGTGGAAATCAAAACACAACAGTGTAGGTAGGTCTCTCTGGTTTGACATCAGCAAAAAACTCTGTGTAATGAAATGTACCACTATAGTGGTACGTGATAAATAGAGCTAGGGGTCTGGGGAAAGCATAGAGAGGAATACAGCCAGAAGACCAACAGCATAGAATCATAGGACTGGAAGGGACCTCGAGAGGTCATCTAGTCCAGTCCCCAACACTCATAGCCCAGGGGTCTCAAACTCAAATGACCTCGAGGGCCACATGAGGACTAGTACATTGGGCCGAGGGCCGCATTTATTGACACCTCCCCCCTGCCGCCCTCGGCCCCGCCCCCACTCCACCCCTTCCATGAGGCCCCGCCCCTGCCCCGCCTCTTCCCTGCCCCCATTCCAACCCCTTCCCCGAAATCCCCACCCCAACTCTGCCCCCTCCCTGCCCCCAGGGGGCACAGGAGGGGTGTGGGGTGCGGTGGGGGCTCAGGGCAGGGAGTTGGGGTGAGGGGTGCAGGAGGGGGTCAGGGTGCAGGGTGCGGCAGGGGGCTCAGGGCAGGGGCTTGGGGTGCAGGAGGGGTGCGGTGGGGGTTCAGGGCAGGGGTTCAGGATGCAGGGTGCAGCAGGGGGCTCAGAGCAGGGGGTCGGGGTG
>QXTE01000017.1:9426642-9555572 GCA_003942145.1 Platysternon megacephalum
CGGCTGGAACCGGGGGGAGGAGGGGCACAGGGGGTGTGTGGCTGTTGCTTCAGGCACCGCCCCCAGCAGTTCCCATTGGCCGGGGAGCTGCTGGGGGCAGTGCCTGAAGCAACAGCCACACACACCCCTGCGCCCCTCCTCCCCCAGGTTCCAGCTGCTTCCTGGTGCGACGCGGCAGCAGGGCAGGCAGGCAAGCAGGGAGCCTGCCCTGCCCCTGGTGCTGGTCGGCCAGGTAAATGTTGGGGGAGGGCGGGGGGCCGGGAGGAGTTTGCGGGCCGCATGCAATATCCCTGCGGGCCGCATGCGGCCCACGGGCCGCGTGTTTGAGACCCCTGATCTAGCCCATTCCTGACAGTTGTTTGTCTAACCTGCTTTTAAACATCTTCAATGGTGGAGATTCCACAACTTCTCTAGGCAATGTATTCCAGTGCTTAACTACCCTGACAGTTAGGAAGCTTTTCCTAATGTCCAACCTAAACCTCCGTTGCTGCAATTTAAGCCCATTGTTTCTTGTCCTATCCTCAAAGGTTAAGAACAATTTTTCTCCCTCCTTCTTGTAACAACCTTTTATGTACTTGAAAACTGTTATCATGTCCCCTCTCAGTCTTCTCTTTTCCAGACTAAACAAACCTAATTTTTTCAATCTTCCCTCATAGGTCATGTTTTCTAGACCTTGAATCATTTTTGTTGCTCTTCTCTGGGCTTTCTCCAAGTTGTCCACATCTTTCCTGAAATGTGGCACCCAGAACTGGACACACTACTCCAGTTGAGGCCTAGTCAGAGCAAAGGAGAGCGGAAGAATTACTTCTCCTGTCTTACTTACAACACTCTTCATAATACATCCCAGAATGATGTTTGCTTTTTTTGCAACAGTGTTACACTGTTGACTCATATTTATTTTGTGGTCCACTATGACCCCCAGATCCCTTTCCGCAGTACTCCTTCCTAGGCAGTCATTTTCCATTTTGTATGTGTGCAACTGATTGTTCCTTCCTAAGTGGAGTACTTTGCATTTGTCTTTATTGAATTTCATCCTATTTACTTCAGACTATTTCTCCAGTTTGTCCAGATCATTTTGAATTTTAATCCTATCCTCCAAAGCACTTGCAACCCCCTCCCAATTTGGTATCATCCGCAAACTTTATAAGTATACTCTCTATGCCATTATCTAAATCGTTGATTAAGATATTGAACAGAACCAGACCCAGAACTGATCCCTGCGGGACCCCACTCGTTGTGCCCTTCCAGCATGACTGTGAACCACTGATAACTACTCTCTGGGAGCAGTTTTCCAACCAGTTATGCACCTACCTTATAGTAGCTCCATCTAGGTTGCATTTCCCTAGTTTGTATATGAGAAGGTCATGCGAGACAATATGAAAAGCTTTACTAAAGTCAATATATACCACGTCTACCGCTTCCCCCCATCCACAAGACTTTTTACCCTGTCAAAGATAGCTATCATAGAATCATCGAATATCAGGGTTGGAAGAGACCTCAGGAGGTCATCTAGTCCAACTCCCTGCTCAAAGCAGGACCAATCCCCAACTAAATCATCCCAGCCAGGGCTTTGTCAAGCCTGACCTTAAAAACATCTAAGGAAGGAGATTCCACCACCTCCCTAGGTAACCCATTCCAGTGCTTCACCACTCTCCTAGTGAAAAAGTTTTTCCTAATATCCAACCTAAACCTGCCCCACCGCAACTTGAGACCATTACTCTTTGTTCTTTCATCTGCTACCACTGAGAACAGTCTAGATCCATCCTCTTTGGAACCCCCTTTCAGGTAGTTGAAAGTAGCTATCAAATCCCCCCTCATTCTTCTCTTCTGAAGACTAAATAATCCCAGTTCCCTCAGCCTCGCCTCATAAGTCATATGCTCCAGCCCCCTAATCATTTTTGTTCCCCTTCGCTGGACTCTTTCCAATTTTTCCACATCCTTCTTGTAGTGTGGGGACCAAGACTGGACACCGTACCCCAGATAAGGCCTCACCAATGCCAAATAGAGGGGAATGATCACATCCCTCGATCTGCTGGCAATGCTCCTACTTATACAGCCCAAAATGCCGTTAGCCTTCTTGGCAACAAGGGCACACTGTTGACTATCAGGTTGGTTTGACATGATTTATTCTTGACAAATCCATGCTGACTGTTACTTATCACCTTCTTATCTTCTAGATGTTTGCAAATTTATTGTTTAATTATTTGCTCTGTTATCTTTCCGGGTACAGAAGTAAAGATGACTGGTCTGTAATTCCCTGGGTTGTCCTTATTTCCCTTTTTATAGATTGGCACTATATTTGCCCTTTTCCAGTCATCTGGAATCTCTCCTGTCTTCCATTACTTTTCAAAGATAATTGCTAATGGCTCAGATATCTCCTCAGTCAGCTCCATGAGTATTCTAGGATGTATTTCATCAGGCCTGGTGACTTGAAGACATCTAACTTGTCTAAGTGATTTTTAATTTTTAACAGCAGTCAATCTTCCACCAGCAAGGAACTGTGAACTGCATCCACCAAGATCCCCTACTGCAGTGTTTCCCAAACTTGGGATGCTGCTTGAGTAGGGAAAGCCCCTGGTGGTCCAGGCCGGTTTGTTTACCTGCCGCGTCTGCAGGTTTGGCCGATCGTGGTTCCCACTGGCCGCGGTTCGCCGCTCCAGGCCAATGGGAGCTGCTGGAAGCAGCGCGGGCCGAGGGACGTACTGGCCACCGCTTCCAGCAGCTCCCATTGGCCTGGAGCAGTGAACCGCGGCCAGTGGGAGCTACAATCGGCCGGACCTGCAGACGCGGCAGGTAAGTAAACTGGCCCGGCCCGCCAGGGGCTTTCCCTACACAAGCAGGGTCCCAAGTTTGGAAAACACTGCCCTACTGCTCTGAGGCACTATTTTAGGCCCAGGAGATACAGATTGATACCTGGAGCCTGTACTGATGCCCTAGCCTTTATGGAGTGTCTGTGTCATTTGGATTTGCAGGCAATGTATGAAAAGTCAAACTGACTTGTGAGCCTCTCATGGGAAAAGCCAATAAGGATGCTGTGACATTGCACTCTATATGATTTTATGAAAATATGCTAATGTAACTGGAATATGTTTCATGCAAAAGGTCTCTTGTAAGGTATCATTACAAAGCTTATAATCTACTGAGTGTGATCATCCTATTTGTATAAATGTACCACTCTTGTATCTGAAACTAGAAATATGAAATATAACTCTGAGGGCCTATTGCAATTATGCAAAGTGTGGGCCATTAATGATGGTTTGGAATCTTGATGACTCCCATTAACCAGGACAATTGACTGCAGATGGCTGTATTTACCTGTGAGTCTTCCTGTATATGTGTGTGCTGGCAAGTGAGTAATGAAGTCTTACAGTGACATGTGATCATGTAACCTGAACTGGAATCCATCTTTAACCTGGTGTCTTTCCATTGAGAAGGAGGGGGTGGGAACCTAGAGAGGGACAAAGGATTCCCGCCTTATGCAAAAGATATATAAATGGGTGGAACAGAACAAAGTGTGGCAGCCATCATGAGGAATCCCCTAGCTACCACCTGAGCTGGAACAAGGGCTGTACCAGGGGAAAGGACTGTGCCCAGACTAGGAAGGCATCCAGTCTGTGAAATAAATTTATTGAAACATCTCTCAGGGTGCAATTTTATCTGTATTCAATTGTATTACTGTATTAGGCTTAGATTTGCGTGTTTTATTTTATTTCACTTGGTAATTCACTTTGTTCTGTCTGTTACTACTTGGAACCACTTAAATCCTACTTTCTGTATTTAATAAAATCACTTTTTACTTATTANCAATTTAGAATGATTATTTATATTACGGTAGCACTCAGGAACCCCAGTCCAGGACCCGCTGTGCTAGGCTCTGCACAGGTAAGTTTATTTGCTTTGCTCTGGTTAGCTGGATGTCTTAGACCAGCTGAGGTTTTTTGGTGTGTTGAATTTGCCTCTCAGTCGAATGTCGTTGGCACTGGCCCATGAGATAAGGTTCAACGGCCAACAAACCCCCTTGGAAAGAGTCGCGTTGGCCTCAAGGCAGAGGTAGTGATCTCATTTCTGGGCAGTAGTGGAGCTATAAACCTGGCTTGCTCCAAGCAAATCCTATACAATGTTTGCATGAGACATGGAGGATAATGTTGACAGAGGGGATATTTGTTACCCACCTCCTGTCTGAGCATTGAGAAATGCACTTTTCTTTGAATACTAAGTGCCTGGTTTTCATCCTGGCTGCAGCCCACCCTGGTTCTTTGCACAAACAAGGCCTGATCTGAACAGCTCCATGGAAAGATTTCCATTGGGATTGGGATCAGGCCCATGGTTTTATAGGTGCAAATGGCTGTGGGTGCAATTTCCCAATAGGCAGACTGCAATCATGCCTGAAAAATGTGTGCCCTCAAAACCACAGGCATAGAAAGAGAGACAGGCCGTAAAATCATGCCCTTAAATGTCTGCCTCTCTGACTGGTACCTGGATAGGCCCATTAGAAATATTATATATAAAACAGACTTTGCATTTTTATATTATATATAAAACAGTACTTTGCATTTGTCTTTATTGAATTTCATCCTATTTACTTCAGACTATTTCTCCAGTTNAGACAGTTAAGGCATGTCAGGCAGTTCAACTACACCAATTGCATCCACAAAGAGGAAGGTTGGCTTTAAAAAATTCTAGCTGAAGTGTCCATTTCTAGACCATTCCCATTGATGCTCCCAACCAGATACATAAATGCAACCCAATAGAGATGAGCTATTTCTTTAGCCCGCAAGCAATTCTGAATCTAAGGTAATCTAAGTCTCTGTTATAGGCTGTAAGTGGGTGGACAGCATATGCAAGGGAAATACTCACAGATAAGCACCAGTAATTTACACCACCTAGTCTAGATAGAATCCTTTTACATATAATTTCTGCCCAATCTATAAAGTGCCCCCTTCATCCAGCAGGATAAATTCACAGGCTAGTACTGGGGCAGCACTGTGAGCTGTGTATGTTTTATGAGGTCTCTTTGACATGACTTGAGTAAATACTTTGTCCCTTTTTTGGTTACAGCCTGGTCTGTAATCTTCTAGGCTAAACACAGCCCCGCTGAATGGCGACTGATATTAAGCCATACGATAAAATACATATAAATTGTGTTTCATCTCACTTTGGAGGTAATGAGGTAGTTTAATGTGAAATGTAATTTAAAAGCAGGTTTTTCTCTGTAATAGATTCAATATCCCTGAGAAGCTGACTGACAGATTAGTAACTGCTACCAAATGAAATACATTTTCTTCCAGGAAATAATACGAGGCTGAGGCAGCTGGGGAGAAAGAAGCCAAAATGCAATGATCTGGGGACTTCAGAAAGAGACTCTCAAGTCTTCCTCCAGCAGGTAAATACTGCATGGAACAGATGCAATGCTTAATCCAGGGAGGATGAGAATTTTTTTTTTTTTTAAACATGCAAATTAAGCTACAAGACTTAAGAACAGTTTTCAAAAGGGAATTTGAAAAATAGGTACCGAGAGCTTTCACTTTAGAAAAAAAATTGTTCGTTGCTTTGAGTGTTGTAGCAACATGAAGGCCTGTTCCACGCAAGGGATGGGGTTACACAATAGTGCTTAGAAAGGCATCTGCTGGGGAGCCTGGATATCCATAGTGCAGGTATAGCACGGAAGTGGCTGTTCAGCTGTAGGCAGCCTTAGTGGGGCTGACCCCAAAGTGGACATGGTAAAAGCATAAGCCCCAAATGACTAAGCCCCTTAGGTGGCACCTGTAAGTAGCTCATTATCCTTTTATATGGACTAGGCACTGGAGGGGGCATGTGGAACACACACTAAACAGTGAAGTACACAAGATTCCCCACTCTGCATGCCTCACCCCTCACCTGGAGGCACTTTCTCGATGGGTCGCCGGGGAGTTCAGACTCTGTGGCCCATTCTGTCTGTGCTGTGATCAGGGGCGGCTCCAGGCACCAGCGCACCAAGCGTGTGCCTGGGGCGGCAAGCTGCGGGGGGCGGCCTGCCGGTCGCTGTGGGGGCGGCAGTCAGGGAGCCTTCGGCGGCGCGGCTGTGGGAGGTCCGCCGGTCCCGCGGCTTCGGCGGCAATTCGGCAGCGGGTACGCCGAAGCTGCGGGACCGGCAGACCTCCCGCAGGCATGCCGCCGAATCCGCGTTACCAGCGGACCTCCCGCAGGCGCGCCGCCGAAAGCCGCCTGACTGCCGTGCTTGGGGCGGCAAAATACATAGAGCCGCCCCTGGCTGTGATTGTCAGAAGGGAGCCAACTATGACAGTGGGTTTTGGTATCTGGAAACCTGTCCAGTGAAAAAGGGAGGGACCCAATAGGCGCATGTCACATAGGCTGCCAAACAGTCTACTGGTGCTCACAACATTCACCCTTCCAAAACGATGATGTGGCTGTTTATCCAAGCCAGAGAGAGGCTCTGGACATTTGCATTTTCTCCAGTGCAGGCTTCAGAGTATGTTCTAAATGGCTGCAGTTCTTCTCTTGACTGGCAAAGGTGTATCACCATAATGCCAGGCATGAAAGGACATTTCCATATGCTTGGGCGGGAATCCAGCCCATAGTACTAAGTGAAGAGATCCATAATGCGTCCTGGCATGCCTGTGCTCCTGGCCATCTGCAAGTGGCCGGATGCCAATGTATAAGGCCATTGGCCAGTCTCAGCTGGTCCTAGTGCCTAGAAGAAATGGGTTTAGGACGGTAGCTTGCAAGATGTAGAAAGTGGCCTCTGTTGTGTCAGAAGATCCTCCTGGTAGTGAGTGCTACTCAGCATAGGACCACATAGTTCCTTATTATCAAGGATCTCATCTGTTGATTCTTGTGGAGTATTTCTGCCATCTCAAAATGTCCTTTATCTGGTATCTCTTATCTCACCCTACCTCTATGAGTGGAGATGGGAAAGTTGCATTATCTCATAAGGACAGCAATAAGTAAGCCTAATCTAAGAGCTATTTCAGTATGTTTCCTTTTCCTCTCCTCCCAGACCTTCCTTCCCATGGGTACACGGGAGACAAATCTCCGTATATCATAGCATCCAAAAGACCAAGAAAGGTGCAGCTCATAAGATATTCAAAGAGTAGTTTTCACTCAGGACAAGCTCAGAACAACCTTTATCAGTCCATCAACCATGTCCTGAGCCTCACTTACAGGACATGCATTGAATGGAAGACTTCACTAACTTGCTAGTCTTCTGTATATCCTGGCCATGACCTAAAATGCAAAACACAGGAGCTGAGGAAGGGAGGAGTGAGTCTGGATTAGATCTATCGGGGGCCTTAAAAGACAGCCCATTGCTGCTGAAGGGGCTCATAAGTAAATGAAATTTATTTCCCAATCAGTGCCTGGAAAGTCATAGACTCACATTTGCATAAGCTGTGTCTGTTTTATGCACTGTTTTGCCTGTAGTTTCTTTGTGCCTCCTCATTTGTGTGCATTTGCTGATATGCTCTTCTAACCATCCAGATTCTCCCCCAAAGCTCATACCTGTCAGCTCAAACAATAATTAGGAGGTTTCCCCTCCTACCATGCTTTTTCCAAAAAAGACTCAAAATGCATGAGCTGCTCCGTTTTTGTCATGTTGTCTTCTTTCCTTGCTCAAGTACCAGCTACACTGAGAAGTGGAGCCTTTTATCATAAGATGAGGGATGTTCTCCTTAGGAAATGTTTCTGCACCTTTCACAGCAGTAAGTTCATAACATAGGCAGATTTGCCCCAACCAAACAGTCTATTTTAGCATCCTGGGCATTTCCAGGCTGGTTCTTTTGTTTTGTAAGGTGTGAGAAACCTTTGTGAATTCCCCCCTTTCTCCTGTTTTTCTGTCACATTCAAAGATTGCTGTGTAGGACCAACCCATCCATTCAGCCATGGAGGATTGACTGCATGTCTCAATAGAGCTCCATCACCCTCATTACTCAGGGGTTACTCACCCTGCTCCTGGGAGGGTCATTTTAATTAGATCATTTCAGTGAGGAAAGGACTGGGTTGAACAAGATGAAGATGTGGCATGCCCAGTGAGAAGCATACTCCACTGATGGAAGCAAAGGAGCAAACCTTTCAAGGCTCATGTAAGCACCTTGCCTGAACTATCTGACTTTCTTTGGTCTCCAAAACAGAGCTGGCAATTGGACGAGAATAGAAAAACGGCTTCTGTCACTGTATTGTACCCCTCGGTAAAGTACACTTCCCCCAGGAAGTCTTGTAACAATAATCCACCAAGTATAGATGCATGTATGCAAACAAACAAATTTGCCCACAAATGCAAAACCTCTTAATGCTTGACATTCAAACTTCCAAACTATCATTTTTGGACGTTATTGTCTGCATTTGACTTATACAAAAAGATCCTTGGGAGTATAGACCAATAGAGCTGGTCAGAAACAGGGATGGGGTTTTTGATGGAAACTTTTGATACCTTGACAAAAAACCCAAAACTGAAAAATTTCAGCAGAAAACGGCCAAAACTCTAGCGGGGCGAGCGGCGAGGGATAGTTTTTTTAGCTGACAATTTTTGGTTTTCTAATGAAAAATTGAAATTTTTGGAGAAAAGCTGACATTTGCCATGAAACGTTTTATTTCACTGAGAACCCAGATTTTCCATCGAAAAACATTGTGATGGAAAATCTTTGACCAGCCCTATAGACTGTCTACCTTTGTATTTGAGCAGCCCTGTGCATTCTCACCAAAACAGCTGTTCTTGTAGTATTATGCTGCTTCTACTTCTGGCAGGACAGAGCAGCAGCTAAATGAAAAATAGTAGGAAGGACATAGGTCATTCTCCCTCCAAAATGGTTCTTCTCTGAGACCAGTTTGTGTCTTGGATGAAGGACCATGTGGGTTCATGTAGTCTCCAGCCCGGCTTGCCTGTCCCTATTTATTTCCAAAGCATTTCTGCTCCTCTTCGAAAAGCAAAGTGGAGACAAGAATGGGCTTATTCCCATCATAAACTTGCATCCTGTTCTATAATGAGTCTTTCAAGTAGCTGGACCTACCAGTATAGAAATGATTTACTTTCTCCAGAGTTTTGGTTGTGTATTCACAAAGAACTTAGCACATGCAAAGTGCACTCAGGATGTAGGCAACACAAAGCACAGGTGAGTCACTCTTAAATTAATATGCCAATGTCATTTATTTGGAGTCATTGGATGATACAAGGGACGTGTTAATGGACTACAGAACTTTCACCTCTAAGTCTCTGGGTTCCAATCTGGCCCAGGGCAGTAGTGACCAACTGTGTAATTAACATCTGATATCTGTTGAGTAGCCTAAATTGAATGAATTAGGGATCTTAAACCAATTCCCACTGGACTAGTGTTTGAATCATCAAAGCTACCATCCCAATTAGCACTAATTTGCATCCTAGCTGACAATCTCAGTCCAGAAGACGAGACATTTCAGCAGCGATTTCCTTTGAAGTACGGATATTTTTCTTGCAATGCTACAGCACCATTGAGCCTAAAATCTAACTGGATGTAACCCACAGATAGCAAAATTCAGAGGAATTTTTAGCTGTGCTGTCACTGAACTGGGGTTAAAGAATTGATGTGCCATGTAAAACCATTGTGCCAAAACCCAGTAACAATAGGTAGCACTTTGCACATTCAAACCACTGTCCAAAATGGAGCAAATTCATCCTCACAACCCTTCCTCCCCCGTGAGGTAGGTATTAGTAAACTTTTTTACATTTGGGGAAACTGAGGCACAGCACTATTGTGACTTACTCAAGGCCACAGAGAGGGTCAGTGGCAGAGCCAGGAATAGAGGCAGTATTGTCTAGTGGATAGGGCACTGGACTAGGACTCAGAAGGCTTGGATGCTATTCCCAGCTCTGCCACGAACCTGCTGCATGAACTTGGGCCAGTCACTTTACTTTGTGCGCATCTGTTTCCCCTCCCACATGACCTCTTTGTAGCAGAGACTGAATCTTTCCGCATGTGTGCACAGCACCTTGCACGGTGGGCCCCAATCTCAGCTGGTGCCTTTAGGCATTACCGTGATACAGATAATAGATCTGGGAATTCCAGGCTCCCCAGCCTGTGCTCACCCAGTAGACCTCACTGTCTCTCTGCTGCCCCGATTCTGCAGTAAGCCCCATGCTGGCAGGCATGGCTCAATGCAGGATTGAGGCCTCTGTTTTTATCTTTATTTATAGAAGAGTTTTTTAGTCTTATATTTTTTCTAAAGAGAATGTCAGTGAAATAAGTGCTTTAAAAAATTGGCCTACAAGTGCTGAGCAGCAGTCATGTGTTTTTATTTTTAGCAGGGACTCCCTTTGCTCAGACCAGCAGAGAGCTGCGCAGTCTCAAAGGTGACCCATGGAATCTATAGGGTGTGAGCAGCCTACTACAGTTCTCTCTGGAGTAACCACTGCTGGTCGGATAATGGTGCTTTGCTCTGCCTCCGATAATAATACATTGCACTTTTACAGCTCATCCAAAGAGCCTTCGCCAACACTTACTGAGCCTTACTGGGTGGTGTAAGTATTATCCATCTTACAAATGGGGAAACTGAGACACAGAGAGATTAGTCAACTTGCCCAGACTCAGTGAGTCGGTGCCAGAGCTGGGAATAGGCCTCGGAAGCCTGACTCTTACAGCTCCGCTCCAATTGCTAGTCCACGTTAAGTTCAGCTACAAGAGAGGGGTTTGGAGGAATGGGGAGGATAAAGGCACCCCCAGAAAGAAGCAAGGAGTCAGAGCAAGCACTAAGAGCTGGGGAGACACCAGTGAAATGGGAACAAAGCCTCAATAGCCTTGTTCCTTCCCTCCATTGTTACTCCTGGCGTTGTTAGATTGTGATGGCAGAGACAACTTTATTCTACGAGGCTAATATCAGAAACGGTGCTGTCACATGCCCAGCAGGGGGCAGGCTTGGAAGGGGGGCAGAAGATAACACACAGCTGTGTTATGTAACACACAGCTGTGTTATGTAACACACAGCTGTGGTAATGTATTCAGCCTCGGCAGGCAAGGCTGTGCTCCAGAGCTGATTAGATGAAGCATGTTCTCCGCTCGGCAGTCTGACAGTCAGCTCTTGGTTCCACCCCAACTCCCTCACCCTTGGAAGTTCTCTAGTCCAGGGACACCCTTCCATAATTCCACCCCTGGCAAGTAGCGAGAGGTAATCTCTAGAGGTTACTGCTCTGCCTCCTCTCAGGGGCGTGAAGAGGAGGCTTTGTTACACTGGCATGATCCTATTGAGCTGAGAGTAGCATAAAACCTATTTGCATTGTAAACAAAGCACCACAGAAGCCAGATGTCTTGGAGAAAAAGCTGTCTGTATCAGAAGTATAAGCACTAGCATTCCAGCCCTTTATGCCTGGGAAGTTTTAATGCTGCTATAGCTGGATAAGTAGCTTTTGTCACCATCATGAGGCTAAGCCACACATAATGCCTTCAAGTATCTTGTTGGAAAGAACCAACTATGCCCCAAGACAGCTGGGCATTTTTCAGTGCTCCATTTCCTTGAGGAATCTTGGGTTTCCCTAAACAAGATGGATTTTGCATGAGATCTTTGCTGTAGCTGCTGCTCCAGTGACTGACGCATAACAGAGCAATGAAAGAGCTCGGAGCACATCACAGAGTGTTGGTTTTCTTATCATATGAAACTCAAAAAGAAGAGAATAACAGGCAAATAAATCAATAGAAATGAAGACAAGCATTTTATTGATTGAAATCCTGGGGGAAATGCTTGCTTCTTTGCCAGGAGCACAATAGACTCCACTGGACACACTAATACTCACAGTACCATCATCTGCTGTTTTTAACTTATGAAATGGTAAATAATGTAACTGCCTGTTCCTCTGGTCAACTTCTGTACACAGTAATACAGAAATCTCTCCGAAGATGATATGTAGCTATTTGAACAGCCAGGCTGGAAAATGCTATAGTGACCAACAAGTTCTATTACAGACTGTTCTTTCTGGTTTTTAGAAGAGGAAGTTTGCTAAGCAGATTTTTCTCTTTCCTGGCTGAGTCTCCTTTAGCAATTCTTCTCTTTCCCTAGCTCTTGGAGTTTCTCATGATTTATATTCAGGGTCCCCTCTACTTGCCCCTCTTACTGTCTTGACAACTTCAACTGTTCCCAGGAGTTCAGTTACAGCTTTGTATGGATAATTATCACAATTACTTAGGGGAAGGGATAGCTCAGTGGTTTGAGCATTGGCCTACTAAACCCACAGTTATGAGTTCAATCCTTGAGGGGGCCATTTAGGGAACTGGGGTAAAAATCTGTCAGGGGGTTGGACTAGATGACTTCCTGAGGGGAACCCTCCATATTCTATGATTCTACTTCTCTACCCTGCCCATGACCCTTTGGCACCTTCTCCAAGATGTCCAACTGCCATCTCAGATTCAGTTTCTCCAAAACTTGCCTTCTCTCTCCTCACTGATATCACCACGGTCTCTTGTACATCTCAGGCTCACAGTGTCAAGCTTAACTTCACCTTCCTTCTCTCCCCATATCCAGGTTCTCATTAAGTCATTTCTTCCTCTGTAGAGCATAAGTCTGTCTTTTCCTCACTGTCTACACTGCTAAAGCCCTGGCCCATGCCTTGGTCACTAGGGAAGGTTGTACATTTTCCACCAAAAGGCAGTGTTAAATTTGAAATTATTTTTTTTATTTTCCAAAATCTTTTCAAAATAAACAAAATATGGGAAAGAAATAATAGAAGTGTCTAAATGACAAATGTTGGGAGGGAAAAATGATTTTTAATTAAAAATTTGGCAGGGGAAGAAAACCAGAATCTTCTGTACATTTTAAAATTTTTAATTAAAAATGGTGGTGTTTTCCCCTCTGTTGGACCATTTCCAACTTTTGACAGTGAAAGTGTTATATTTAAAAGTGTAAAGTGTTGGGGGGAGAAGGTTCCACTTTCCCACACTTTTTGTTACTGTTTTGTAACTAGAAACGTTTGGGAAACCATAAAAGAGTGTGGGAAAGTGGGAGAAAAAAACCCACTGACTTGTATTATTTTAAATGTCCTATGTTAAAAATCCATGTTTTTCAGCCATCGCGGTTGGTCACTGTCACCTTCTCTTCCCTCCAGTCTATCCATCTGCTGCTAAAGTCCTCCTCTTCTCCCTCCTATTGGTCCACATCACCCTCCTCTCTTTGAATCCCTCCATTGTCTCCCTATTTCTTACCATAGCAGATTCAACTGCCTCATCCTCACTTTCATGATCCTGCTTAACCTTTCCTCTACCTACAGCTCTGCTCTCCCTTCCCTCCCATCCCATGGTCCTCCCAACCTTCTCCCTTCATCTCCTCCTGCTGCTCTTGGCTTGCTGCTTTCTCCCATGCTTTCCCTTCTGTTTGGTGGCATTCCCCTCGGTTTGTCCATCTAATGCCCTCTTCCTTCTATCAGACCCTTCTCCCAAGAAGCCTCCTGCCTTGTAGTCTTCCGCAGTCCTCTCTCTGCCTCTTCCTTTTTCCTCTTGTCCACGTTTTGCTTTCTTTGCCTCGTCTTGCAACTGACAAGCTCTTAGAGGCAGGGATCCTGTCTCATTGGATGTTTGTAAAGCCCTATGTCTGCTTAGGCTGCTATGCAAACATTTTGGTGTTAGCAGTTGTAATAATCATTAGTATCAGTGGGCAGTTAGAAGGTAGAGGATTGGAATGTAGGGCCTTCCTTCCTAGGAGCATTTGCAGTAATAGTCAAGAAACTAATTTGCAGTGAAAATCCATTTCTTTTTAAATGTCAGCTTTCAGCGTGGCTGCAGTTGAAGCACATGAGTGGAGTCAGCTGCTCTGTACAGACTGGCAGATGAAAGTTCCTTTCCCCAAGAGTTTGTTGCCTCCTGCCTAGTTTGGACCCCGGATGATTGCTCTGTGAAGTACAGCTACTGTCTTGATGTGTTACAGGAAACAAACCTGAAGAGATACTAGAGCACCAGGACTTCACAAGGCTGTATCCCAGGGTGAGCCAGGGCTTTGCTCTGATGCATTTTTCCTTTCTGGCAATTTGTTAAAAACTAAGATTGGGCAAACGTAAAACAACAGAACCAAAAAGTAGAACCTGGGTAATAACAAATCAACAAAGGACAGTGCAGGTGGCAGAAGCTAGTTTAGAGGCAATTCAAATCCTAGGGCTCCTGTAAAAAAATGTAACCTCCTCTTTCCTTGGAAGACAGCACATCTGAGAACTGCCTTCTCTCATTCACTTCTAAGTAGTGTGAGCTTTTCTTCTTGAATTAATTTTTAATAAATATAGTACCCCTTTTTGAAAATTACATCATCAGCCTGGTGACTCTAAGAGGTTCTGAGCCTTTTCATACTGTGACGCCACAACCAGCCATTTATGACTGGTCCTTATTGGGTGTATCTAAGACTCCTTTGTGCTGGTCCCACAGTAACTCGAGGATCTTGTGCAATGGTTTACTGCTGGTGTAGGAGAAGGGTCATGTAAATCCACAGCCCTGGAGTCATAGGGACAGAATTAAGAGTCTTCTACTGCAGGCCCTTAACATTTGATCTGTAATCTCTAGTGGCATTAGGGCAGACCCTCTATGAGTCTGTGTGTAATATTAAGGGTACTAGAGGGCAGCAGAATTGCACGGGTTTGAACTGATCTAACATTCCATCCAGCAGAGGAAAGAAGTCTCTCTCTCTCTCTCTCTCACTCGCTATACACACACACACACACGCCAGTAAAATCTCCTCTCCCTCTGTCTAAATTTCTTGTCTCTCCCCTTCTCACATGTATAATTTTAGCCCCTTCTGCTACCTGGATGGTATATTTTTTCCTTTTGCTCCACACCAAGGGTTTAGGGGCATAATCTCGCTCCTCCCTCCCCCGTCTTGTTGACATGAATTTTAAAATAATTTCTCCCGCCTCTTTTCTGGCACCATTTCTCTACTGTGTACTTGTCGAATGTCACTGTCCTAAGAGGAGTGACATCAATCCATTGTTATAAGCCTAATGCCATCTTCCACGTGTTACAGAGATGGACCCCCAACTTGACACTGAAATCGAACCCCAAATTTCAGGGATGGGTTGGCTTGGATTTGAATCCCTAGATCAGAACTTGCTCCCCCAGCTTTTATTCCAGGTCAGATCCAAGCACAAAGGGAGCCACTTTTCCAAATGTGGTTTGGATTAAGCAGAAGATGGCAGGAATCTCGTGTGAACAGCTGATTTCCAAGGATTCTGCCATTTGGGGCTGAAATCTTACAAGAAGAGCTCTCAAGAAATGGCAGTTGAAACCCCAACCCCAAATGGGGCTCAACCACCAACCCAAACCCTGAACCCTTGCCTAATTTAAGCCAATTTAGATCAGAACTCCAGTTCCTCATCCTATCCCTAATTTTAAACATTGATCAAGTCACAAACAGGGTACCTGAGAGTCAGCACCGAACACTTTACACGGAAAAGGATTAAGGGGTCATGGTAGGTAACCGATTGGACATGAGCTCCCAATGCAATGCTGTGGGCTAAGAAGGTTAATGTGATGCTTGGATGTATAAGCAGAAGAATATCACCCAGAAGTAGGGAAGTGGCGTTACCTCTGAATACAGCTTTAGTGAGCCCATTACTGGAATACTATGTCAGTTCTGGTGCTCCATACTTCAAAAAGGGTGTTGGAAAATTGGAAAGGATTCAAAAAAGAGCTACACAAATGATTTGAGGTTTGGAAAATATATCTTATAGTGACAGGTTTATGAAGCAAAATCTATTTAGCTTATCCAAGAGAAGGCTAAGAAGTGACTCAGCCATGGCCTACAAGTACCTGGATGGGGAAGGGATTTCTGGTAGTAGATGGTTTTTTATCTAATGGAACAAAGTTAGAACAGCCTATGGTTGGAAGCTGAAACTAGATACATTTAGACTAGGAATAAAGTATATTTTTTAAAGAGTGAGAGTAATTAACCATTGGAACAACTTCCCTAGAGATGTGGTGGATTCTCCATTACTTAGAGCTTTTAAATCAAGACAGGATATCTAATAGGCAGCAGGTTTAAAACAAATAAAAGGAAGTTCTTCTTCACGCAGCGCACAGTCAACTTGTGGAACTCCTTACCTGAGGAGGTTGTGAAGGCTAGGACTATAACAATGTTTAAAAGGGGACTGGATAAATTCATGGTGGCTAAGTCCATAAATGGCTATTAGCCAGGATGGGTAAGAATGGTGTCCCTAGCCTCTGTTCGTCAGAGGATGGAGATGGATGGCAGGAGAGAGATCACTTGATCATTGCCTGTTAGGTTCACTCCCTCTGGGGCACCTGGCATTGGCCACTGTCGGTAGACAGATACTGGGCTAGATGGACCTTTGGTCTGACCCGGTACGGCCTTTCTTATGTTCTTATGTTCCCAAAAGATATGCTATCGCTCAAACAGAAGTTATGGGCTTGATGCGGACATTACTGGGTGAGGTTTTACGGGCTCGTGTTATGCAGGAGGTCAGATTAGATTAGCATAGTGGTCCATTTTGGCCTTAAAAATCAATGAGCCCATGAACACTTTCAGTACCTGATTTCCGAAGCAATAATGTAATCACTTATTAAAGTGCCTTTCCACCCTAGATCTGAAAATATTGGTCAAGTTATTAATTATTTATTACTGACAGGTTGTACTGATGAGGAAGCCAAGGCAAAGAGAGGTGATGGAGCTTGCCCAAGGTCACGCAACAAGTCATTGGCAGGTCCAAGAACAGAACCCAGGAAATCTGACACCTTGTCCCCTGCTCTGATACCTCTTTCGAGGAGAAGTGGTGGCATCAGGCAGGTATTGAGTGCCTTTGAAATACCCTGAAGGGTTGTAACTTGAGTTCACATTTTCTGATTCAGCACTGGGGTGAGTATCTGTTTATTGAGACATCATTGTAATTTACGAGAACCTGGCTTCTTATGCAAATGTGTCTGACCTGTGCCCGGGGCCCTAAAACCGGTGTTCTGGGAGACCTGATTTGCTTGGTTATTTGTAAGTAACATTGAAAGGAATGCAAGGTACAGTCCCTTTCACCTGCAGGTTAGCAACTAAACACATTTGCCTTCTCAGTTAGTTCAAATTAAGCTGCTTCTGTGCGCGTAAGCTTTACTTAAAAATCTGATGATGATTCTGTTTATTTCAGAGTTTAACATAGTCAACAAACTTTAAGCAGCCCCAGGTTCATCTATTAAACAAAGCAGACAATTAGTTCCTCTGCATTGATTCTAAGTGAGAGTCAGAAGGGGAAGAGGATATAACCTTGTTCCTGTATCCAGCCACTGATGAGAGAGGGTAAAGTGAGTGCTCCACAGACCTTGGACAGCTCCAAAACAAACCACCACACTGGAGAGAACGGTTTCCTTCCATCAGATAAATGAGCAGTGGAGCAAGTGCCTGGCGCCTCCCGTCTGGTTGCCCGTTACTCCCCGGGTGCCTTGTTACACATCTGCTCAGATTGAAAGGGGGAAAAAGAAGATACAACCTTGGCAAGTATCATTAAAACCAACTCGGCTGCCCTGCCTTGATTTGCCTTATGGAAGGACGTTGTCAGGAACTTTTTAACAGCATGTGCCTCCCCTGCCTCCCAAACCCAGTGGGAATGGGTAATTTAATAGATTCAGCCTGTCAAAATGATGAAACTGAGAAAGCTTTTACAAAGCGGGACCGGGGCAGAAATTTGAGCTGTCTACATACACTGGGCGAAATGCTGCACATGAAACCGACACGAACAGAGACAGCGAGGATCAAAGTTAAAGGTGGAAATAACCTATTAGAGTATTCTGTCCATCTTCCTGCCATGGCAGGAATGTTTCCTATTGCACAGATCCGAGTCTTTTTCTAGCCTAATTGTAAAAGTCCCAAATGATGGCCTAAGGCTTCCACTGCTGCTGGGGAGACATTTCCTCAGCCTATCTGAGGCTGTTTCTCCTCATCTGCAGCCTGGATTTTCTCTATTCTATTCCCATGCACTATCCTCAATAATTCATCTTCATCCTTGGTGTTTACACCCTTCAAACATTTTTACCCTTGTTAGGTCCCCACTTAATCATCCCTTAACCAAACTGGATGTTTCTAGCTCTGTTAAATCCATCATCCACCATTCTCTCCAGAGCCCTGATCATTTTCATTCTTCTTCAATGAACTCCCTCCAGTTTGTCAATATCTTTCCAATAACACAGTATTGGACTAAATACAGTGGGCTAGATTCTAGCCTTTGCACTGCTCTCTAGCCTAACGGGGGAGTGGGGGATTCCCTCCCCTCAACCAGCATAGCTGACTCTATATCACCCCAGGGCGTGGCTTACGCAAGCTGCTCTCTGCTGATCCCTACTGGGGTAACAACCCTGAGGCTGCTCTAAACTGTGCCAGGAGCTGAGCCAGATGCCCACAGGATCAGGGGAGTGGAAGGGTAGCTTCAAGCCACCTTTGCCTCTCCTCTCCTCAGGTGTGATCAGCAGAGCTCCTGCCCACCTGAGGGTCCAAGCTGCTATTGCACACTCTGATGACATCACTTGGAGACAAATGAAAAAGGCCTGCTCTTTCCAGCATGCTAACACCAATTGCACCGCTCCTAAGCAGAGGACCCTCAAAGACCTCCTGCTTCAGCCAGGAAGAATGGGCAGTGGCTGGGTGCTAACCAGGGACTCAGCTGGTTCAATACCTTGCTCTACCAAGGACTCCTTATGCAACACTGGTCAAGCCACTTAGCCCCTGTCCCTCAGTACCCCACTGAGGCTGAGCCAGAAAAATGCAATTTAGAAACTAAGCCCATATTTGTAATCGTGGCGATGATTAACCATTGGAGCAAACGAACGAGAGATTCTCCATCTCATGATGTCTTCAGATCAACACTAGGTGTCTCTCTTCAAGATGTGCTTTTATCTGACCCAAGTTATTGGGCTCGACATAGGGGTAACTGAGTCAAATGTGACAGACGGGTGATCAGACTAGACCTTCGGGCCTTAAACTCTGTGAATCTGGCAAATGGCAATGACAGAATTTCCCTACCTCGCAGGGGTGTTGTGAGGATACGTTAAAGATCGTGAGGCCCTCAGATGCTACAGTAATGGGGGGCACATAAGTACCATAGATAGATGGATTGAGTGTGCCTCCTTGGAAGCAGCAGAATCTTTATATACAAGACTGGCTGTAAATTGAACGATGAGGCTTTTGCAGCCCATTCATTAACAGCTGGCCTCTGCAAGACTCCAGTAAACAGTTGCTTGGCCTGAAGTGATGAGACAATCTCCTTTCACAAAAGGAGCTTTTATCCCCTTTCTCCTGATGTGCACATCACTCCATCAGGGGGTAAATGTGCTGCATATTTTTTCGTAAAGGGGCTGTTTTGCAGAGGTACTTTGGACTTTCACATGGCGACCACTCGGACTATTCAGCAACAGAAGCAACACCCCGGACGTGTTAAAAACAGAGCACTCTGAATATTCACTCTGCACTCTGCAGGGTGAACAGCCAGCATAAAAATGACAAAATATCCAAGGTCTGCTGTGAAATGCTGCAAGTCAGGATCCCCCTCCCTCCGTGAGCTGACCCACCTTCTCCAAAATGTGGAGCCACCTGACTATGAGTGGTTTTCTGATTTGTCTGTTTCAGTAAAACCCACTTCATGGAAGTGAGCCCAGTTCACTTTAATCAGCTTTGGCAGCTTGACAGCGAGAGAGAAGAAAACACCACAGGACACCCTGTCAGGACGCACAAAAATAAACCTTTTTGGTGCATGACAGATAAGTGCTTTCTGACAGTCTGTCTGCTTTTATTTCTTTCAAGTCTTCCGCCAGCGACATTTCCACCCAGCTGGTAAATGATTCTGGCCAATGCAGCCACTTTACCAAGTAAAACCTTTTCTTCCTCGATTACCAGTAAAAGGTTAGAAACACGGCAGAATCCATGTCCATTTGCTGTTGTTTTTCTTATTTGATTTTATTTCATAGCAAAACCTGCTCCCTCCTCTCCTCGCCCCACTGTATATTTCATCTCTTGAATATTCAGGGCGATCTGGTCATTGCTAGGCAACATGTCATAATAAATATTTCATCAGTGGAAGAATGTTCAATGCCATGACCAAAAATCCTTATCTAGAATGAGTTTCAAGATTCCTTTTTACTTACATAGATTGGAATGTTCTGCATCTCTGGATTCTGTGTGGCTAAGGGACATAGGGGTCAATGAAAAAACAGCAGCTCCCTTGGGTCTAGTGTTCAGCTCTGGCCCCCAATATCATGCACCCATTTTGCATCCACAACGGATTGTGCCCACAAAAGTGGCAAGGCCCCCCATTTTCACACATGCAGGCAGCACTTTATTTGAACAAATGGGACAGATAGGAAGCCAACTGCCCGATTTGCATGTGCAAAAAATGGGTGCACGCCCACTTCTGCAGGAGCAAGCCATCCGGAGTGCTAACATGGGTACTCGAAATCAGAGATTGATTTGAAGTTTGCTGAAAATACTGCTTCGTGCGTGTGTGTGAACAGGCGAGGATGAGGGTGGTGGGCAGCCTGACAATGTGTGAGCTCCCGTATCCTGATCCCACTGAAGGCAACCAGAGATTGGGAAGTTACACAAGTGCAATGAGAAAGTGTCAGTTTAACAGCACAACCGGCACTCAAGAATCCCACACCAAGCCAAATAGAAGACTTACAATGAATGACCTACAGCAACAGACCCCCCACACACACGCTGATACCCAGGTGTTCCAAAGTATAAGGCCAATGAGGTGTCTTCAGTCTTACCTAAGTACTTTCTCTTTGCAATGTTAACAGAACCTGCAGCTGCATTCATCTGACAGTGCAGATCTTGTCCGCTACTACAGCCATCTCAGTCCTGACATACACCTCAAGTTGTGGTGAAAGATCTGCTGCGTGGGCTGCCTTTTCTACTAAAAACAGGCTGTTGGGTGATCATTACTCAGGCTTTAGCATGATACAGATCCAATTGGGACTTTAACATTCACAAAAGGGATACGGTCTTCAAGTGAGACCTTTGTCCAGTGGCAGAACCAAGAACTAGTCAATGTTGGGGGAACCCCATCAGGGACATTTTCAGCTGAAAGAAGCAAGCAGGTAGGAGTTTAATGTGCTCTTGGAGATGTAACGAGTGCACTGATGCCTCCCAAACAGAGCAGCAGCATTCTGCATTTCTCTGATTTTCATTTTAAATGTTCTCAGTGAATTTTAGTACAAGTGAAAGGTGCCAGTTGAAAGCCTCCTGAATGCGGAAGGGTCTGATTTCTGTGCTGCACCTCCAGAAGGCAGAGGCCGGGGGAGGTGGGGCAAAGCTGGCTGTATGCCACCTTTACAACCTCCATTTCTGGGCTGTGCCAAGAATGGTCCCCGGGGTAAGTTCGAGCACCCTTGGTTTCCCTAATTTACAGCGGCCCATATTGCTGTGTAGCACAGAATCCCCTGTAGCATCGTGCACTATGGGCCCACCCGGCACACCCCCATATGCCCTGGTTTATGAATGGGGTAACCTGGAGCCACTTATGGAGTCTGTCCCAGGATCTCTGTCCACAGAACAGGTACAGCAGGATCAGTGGCCATGTAAGCTTTCTTCATGCTGCCCTGATGATAAACCTCAGTACTGAACTAGTGGGACACCATGTAGTCATTCTCCATGGCCCATCCATTCTTTAGCCTTGTTGCTGAGCCTGCTAATCAGGGAGCCAATGGTGATGGTGTTTCTTTGGGATGTGGGCACTTGTCAGGTGAATTTGCCTAGCGCAGTGGTTCCCAAACTTGGGACGCCGCTTGTGTAGGGAAAGCCCCTGGTGGGCCGGGCTGGTTTGTTTACCTGCCCCGTCCACAGGTTCGGCCGATCACGGCTCCCACTGGCTGCAGTTCGCTGCTCCAGGCCAATGGGGGCTGCGGGAAGCGGTGCAGGCCAAGGGATGTGCTGGCCGCCCTTCCTGCAGCCCCCATTGGCCTGGAGCAGTGAACCGCAGCCAGTGGGAGCTGCGATCGGCCGAACCTGCGGACGCGGCAGGTAAACAAACCGGCCCGCCAGGGGCTTTCCCTGCACAAGCGGCGGAACAAGTTTGGGAACCACTGGCCTAGCATTGCTGCCTTTGACTCCCCTATGGGACAGCTAGTCAGAGCTCAGTGTGTGGATGTTTGCATTGTATCACAGGGTGATTCGCCATCAGCACTTTATCTAGAAGCATCATCACATTGCAATACAACTTGGCAACACCCTGATGTAATGCCAACATATAATGATAGGTCCATTACAGCCTGAAATAATTTTCTGGACATGTCAGTGCTTCAGCAAGAAGAAGTTTCAGGGAGCAAAACTGTCCTGTTGAAATTAAGATATAGCCCCATAAAATTTGGACAAGTGGCAATCCTATAACTGGAGGAAGTGCACCAGCTGATTTCACACAGGGCTCCGTGAGCCAGATCCTCACCTGGTGTAAATTAGCATAGCTGCATTGAAGTCAATCTCTTAAAGTCATTGGCTGCAATGGAGCTATGTCAGTTTGCACCATGTGATGATTTGACTCCAGATTTGTAATGTTTAGTGAATCTTGTTCTCTCTTTTGGGCTGGCGAAGAATGTGTTGAACTATGTGGAGCTGGTGCATTTTCTGGCATGCACATAGGGCAACCCACAGTAAGGTTTATTTACAGTCATTTCTCTGTGGTATCAATACAATGTAAAGTGTGAGACAGGCATCCCAATGGCAGCTGGATGCACTTAGAATTAAGACCGGAGAGCCATGCAGTAAAGAGACATGGCCACAGCTGTAATACCTCAAAGTCCTCAGCACTACCAGGTTGGAATCTATGTTCCACTCCGTCTGCTAATTCAAGGTGAAATGAGACCATGAGTGGTGTAGCATGTGCACTGATTACATGATCCCTAAGCTCCCTAGTCACCCTTACTAATATGGGGCTTGTCAGCCCTGGGAAACTACATTATGTTAGAAGATGACCTGCAGATAACTAATATATCATCTCAATTGGTTGTGGTTAACCCCAGCAAACTGCTCACATGATGTTTAACAAGATAGTTCCTGTCTACGCTGAATGCTAAGGCATATTTAGCATTTAATTAGTTTCCACAACTTGTCATTACATTCTGAAATGCTGAAATTTCCCAGGGCAGAGAAGCCCATGGACAGACCCTGCCTAAGATCAGAGGGGAGCCTTTACATGGCTATTTGGACGGCGAATAGGCCATTCTCTTTTCTAAGCTATGATAAACTGGTCTGTGCTGTAGCTACTATTGTTATGGAAAGTGCCACATTTGGAGCCCAGCTGACCTTTGCAGCTTCAGGCTGGCTGTTGAACATCACCAGCGGCACTTGAATATTGAGGTCACAGGCCGCTAAACCCTTTTATTTTCAGAAATACCTGCCTACACTGCACTGACCTAGTTTAGCTTGACTCTAAAAACAAAGGCAGCCTAGAAGTACAGTGTGAACACACACATTGTTACTACCACCTATGTGTCCCTGTGCATTACTGAAAAGAATTCAATCCTCTGTGGGAGGGGAGGTGGTTGGTTGTTTTTTGTTTTCATTTGTTTTTTATTTGTGTTCCCCCCCCCCCCCAAAAAAAGTGATTTGTGGGGCTAATTCTCCACTCCTTTAGCCCAGTTTTACATTATTGTACCTCTGCTGAAGTCAGTGGAGTTATGCTAGCACGGTGGAGCAGAGAGCCAGATTCAGAATCATAGAATATCAGGGTTGGAAAGGACCTCAGGAAGTCATCTAGTCCAACCCCCTGCTCAAAGCAGGACCAATCCCCAACTTTTTTTTTTGCCCCAGATCCCTAAATGCCCCCTCAAGGATTGAACTCACAACGCTGGTTTTAGCAAGCTAATGCTCAAACCACTGAGCTATCCCTCCCATCTACAGCAGTCCATGGTGGAGCCCATATGTTGTCACCTCCAGAGTTAAATGCCTGCAGACATTAAGGACAATTCAGGGCTGAAGTCATCTGGTGTCTGACAGAGGAGCCAGTCATGAATCATTGCAGCTTAATGAGGAGTAGGTTGGTGGCTGTGCATTGATGGGGGAATATATTCTGAGCTCTCCACCCAGACATTGACTGATTGCCTCCCGCTTATTTTTTGAGTGAGGCAAATGAAATGGGTTCATAGAAGGAGATTTTCATGGTGGGATTTTCGCTGCATTCACAAAGTTTAAAAAAGGAAAAAGGCTCCCACCTGCTGTTAACCTTCAGTGATGGTGAAAAAGAGACACACAATGAGGTCAACATCTATCAAGTTTGCTTTTTAAAATGTCACCTTTAATTAAATCATTTCAAACATTTAAAGGGCTCATCGTCAGCTCCAGCCTGGCCTCTTTAAAGGGATGTGCTCCAAATATTAGACAGAGCCCTGGTTTCATCTGCTGCCAACCTAGTTTGTCTCTAAGAGGAAACACAAGAGAGCTTTGTGTTTCTCCCAACTATGTGGACACAGAAAGCCAGCGGGTGTGACGTAGGCATCGTTCTGCAAGGCACATCATGTGATGGAGGCATCTCAGGTGAGGACACTGGTGAAGAGAATTGTCTTCTGGATTTGGGAAGAGGGGAAGCATAGAAATTAGAGCTGGAGAAGGCCTATCAGGTCATTAGTCCATACTATCTCTGCCAGCACTGGAGTAATCCTATGATATGTTCTCCAGTGCTTTTGTCCACTCCAGTTACAAATGATGCAAAAAGGAGTCCCCACAGCATCCCCTAGGAGACTATTCCACCATCTGTTTCCTTACATTTGGCCCAAATGTGTTTTGGTTAATTTCATCCCTCGCTCACTAGAAGCCAGTGATGTTTTTCTTTCCCTCTTTTTAGGACAAAGAAACTGAGGGGGCATCTTTGGATAGGGAAGGGGTTGGGGGTGGATTCTATCCTGGAAGAACAAATAATACTAATGAATTGGGAAAGACTTTTGTAATTCTACATCACCCGAGCACCCCACCCCAGGAGCTCAAAGTGCTTTTACGCATGTTTTTGTGGTTCACAGCACCCTGCTGAGGTAGGTTAATATTGCCAAGCAACTTTCTTTCCACGTACAGAGCAGGCTGTGACCCAGAACCCACTGCAGGCATTTTTTACAAAATAAGGAATGAGCTGGAATGCAGCTCCCCACTGGTGGCCCCCAACAGCATAGGGATCTCTCAGCTAAATCAGTGTTGCCAACTCTCATGATTTTGTCATGAGTATCAGAATCATTATTGTTTTCCTTAAAGCTCCAGCTCCTGGAGTCACGTGGAGATGTGATGACTTCAGCCTTCATTCTTAAAGAAAACGTAAGTTTCTAGCCCTCATGGCTGTGGAGAAAGCTTCAAAATGTGACCCCAGTGCACCCAAAAGCAGAAGGCAAATCAAAGCAGAAGGCAAATCAAAAGAAACACTAAATCTATTATTTTTTACATCTTGTGATTTTAAAGCCAATCTCATTATTTTTGGTGAGCCTGACTCCTGATCTTTGAACATTTGGTGTTGGCAATACAGCAGCTTCATCGTTCCCTTGCCGTAAGAAGAGTTTCACGAACCACATTTCTGTGCCCATATAGGTTGGACACTCAGTGCTCAGGCCAGCTTATTGAGAGGGGTGAGCTTGTGTGTCTGCCCTCCATTTCTTCACAACTGGGAGGAATCAGGGCTCGGTACAGAACCAACACGTTAGTCTTGTTGCTTAATGCATTACTGAAAGGTGCTCGGAGACGCGAGAGATGGGGCTGACGTAAGAACCTGTACAGGACAGAATAGAGATGATTAGATTAGAACTTGGGACAGGAGAGGGCTGAGGGCACTGGAATACCTCCGCGAATGACCAAAGGTAGCAAATTGGGGGGGGGTATGGTGATCTCTCTTACCTCAGCCTCTTTTCAATCCCCTCTTTGCTTCTGTTGCTGAGCCTCTCATCCCTGCCCCAGTGGACCAGCATGTTTGGGCCTGGGAGTCGAGGGAGCCATTTTGCTTCTGAGAGATGCAGCTTCTGGTTGCTTTGGCTGCAGGGTATAACTCTGAGTAGCTAAGCAGATCTCAGAGAGGTCTAAACCACACCATGTGTATGGATCCTTTCTTCATACACCGATATCTGAGGAGCATTTTCTATCAGCTGGGAACAGAGCTGGAAGAAATGTTCAGCCCAAACCCCCAAACCAGACGAAACTTGTCTGGTTTGTGGTTTTGTTTCAAACCTGGAACTCCGATCAGGTTTGCTGGAAGATTTGGGGAATATGTGTGGGGGAGGGGCATGGGTGCAAACCTTTGGGAAAAGCCTGAGGCACATTCACTGTTTCAGCTGAAAGCCACATGAACTTCGGTGGTTGCATGAGTTTTCTGACGCAAAATCAGTCAAAACTTGGCAGTTTTGTCTGGGTTTTCCAATGGCTGATCTGCGTAGATTGGGCAGCGACCATAGCTCCAGAGCAGTAGTGCCACGGCCTGTATGTATATGGGAATGCCTAGAAAAACGGTTTTCAAAAGGAAGAGGAAATGGATGTACAGCAATAATCCTCAGCCACTCCAGCCTCTTGGGCAGGGACAACCCACTCGCTGCTGGGACAAAGTCAAACAGTGCTTAGAAAAGAAAATGTCTCCCCCAAGGAGGAGTGTCCCAATCTCTGACCCAGAGACTAGCAGAAACCATTGATCCTATACCCAAGGCAATGATCTGATGTCCAAATGCTCCCTCTTATGTTCCTTGATCATGGTGTTGCTGCTGATTAGCATTTAAATGGGGGCATCTAATTAGAGGGAGGGAGAGAGACAGACAGATCCACAGGCAGGGCAAGTTCTCTACTCCTACCACTCACGCCTGCATATGTTCTACTGATTAGTGGGTGAATGGGAGCATGATTAAAGAGGCCACGGCCATTGTGCAGCCTCTCAATAGAGTGGCTACATTCAAGGATTTATTTTCAATTAAGACTTGAATAAATGTTTTGCAAATGGGAGCCTCTCCTGTTGAATGGGACGGGCTTTTAAACACCTCTGCAGCATAATTCTATCTTGTTCTTTGCCTTAGCATGCCCATCTCCGCATGTGTATAGCGGCGGCATGTTTCAATTCAGGTTTTGATTTAAACGTATCTATTTTTATTTGTTCGTGGGCTTGGTTGTTCAAAGAGCCCTGTTGACCCCTAGTGGAAAACTTTGAAAACCATTCTCGGGAGAAACATTTCTGCCCTCTGAGGCTGTGTCTATACGTGCAGCGCTGCAGCTCTCCTGTTGGCATAAAAACCCACCGCCATGAGCAGCAGAAGCGATGTCAGCGGGAGTGCAGACAAGTGCTTATGCTGGCGTAACTTATGGCGCTCATGAGGGTGGTTTATTCACCCCCGGAGCGACACAAATTATGCCGGCGTAACATGTAGTTTAGACATAGCCTCAGGCATTTGTGCTGTGTGTGAGTTCTTCCATCAATTATATTATTTAGTACAATGATTAATTCACAGTAGCATCTAGTAGGTCAATCCAAGATCAGGGCCCAATTGTGCTAGGAACTGTACATACATATAGTAAGAGGCCGTCCTGACCCCAAAGAGCTTACAGTCTAAATAGACAAGACAAAAGTGATATTATCCCCATTATACAGATGGGGAATGGAGGAACAGAGGCACAGCTTCTCCAAAGCATTTAGGCACTGAATTTGATAGCAGCCTTCAACTACCCGAAGGGGGGTTCCAAAGAGGATGGAGCTCAGCTGTTCTCAGTGGTGGCAGATGACAGAACAAGAAGTAATGGTCTCAAGATGCAGTGGGGGAGGTCTAGGTTGGATATTAGAAAAAACTATTTCACCAGGAGGGTGGTGAAGCACTGGAATGGGTTATCTAGGGAGGTGGTGGAATCTCCTTCCTTAGAGGTTTTTAAGGCCCAGCTTGACAAAGCCCTGGCTGGGATGATTTAGTTGGGGATTGGTCCTGCTTTGAGATGACCTCCTGAGGTCTCTTCCAACCCTAATATTCTATGATTCTAACTCATTGATGTCAATGAGAGGTAGGTGCCTAGTTATTTTGAGGATCTGGGCCAAAGAGATTTAGAGCATGTCTGCAGTTGAGCTGGGAGGTGTGATTCCCAGCTCACGTAGATGCACTCCCACTAGCTCTGCTCGAGCTAGCACCTAAAATAGCAGTGTGTCCATGGTGGCTTAGACAGGGGCTCAGGTAAGCCTCCTGCGTACATAGCCAGGGGGTCGGATTGTACTCAGGGCAGCTAGCCAGAGCAGCACAGGTGTGACACTGGCAAGCCAGGTGCCAGCTCTTGCCAAGACTGCAGGCATTAGCTTAGAACTAACAAACTCATAGCAGGAGACCAGACCAGTTCACCTGTATGTTAGTTTTGCTCAAAATAGGTATTAGTCTTATAACAATGTATTTAGTGTTTAGACTCTATGAAACGCTTGTAAGTTGCTGCATGTCTTACTCTCACCTGTGATGTCTGTATTCCATGCGGTAAGAACATATGTAAGTTTTGCTTTATAACTTTGAAAACGTTTGTTCTGAACTTGTGAACCCAGGCATATGAATCCTCCCCCCAGCCTATCCAAAAGAATTATCCAAATCAGATGGGCCAGCAAGGAACATTGCAATATAAAGGACTGGTTAATGGCCCTATCACACCCATAGAGGAGTACATGCAAAAGGCCTCGTCCCATCGCTTTGAATGCTGGGAGAGGGAAATAAAAATAGGTAATGTGAAGATTTTTCTTCTCTTTGCTGTTTGAACTCTCACAGGGCCAGAGAAACCAAACTGAAGCCAGAGATCCCCAGGGGTTATCTCCTGGGTCCATGCTGAAAGACGCTTCGAATTGACAGATCACTACAACTCTGTCACTCTTAGGATTTAAATGATAACTCATTTGTGTGCATATGTTTGCTTGCTTTAACCTGTAAATAAAGCTATTATTCCTTTTTCCTAGTTAACAAACCTTTGGATAGTTTATTACAAAATTGGCTCCAGCCGTTGTCTTTGGTGTAAAGATCTAGGGTACCAATTGATCTGGGGTAAGTGGTCTCTTGGGACTGGAAGCAACCTGAATATTGTGTGATTTTTGGTGTAAGTGACCTTTACCACCAAGTCCAGTTTGTCTGGGTGTCAAGACAGGCTGGAGAGTCTCAGGGGATTGTCTGTGACTCCATGGTAAGACTGTTTAGTGATCCAGGAGTTCACATTTGTTACTGGCTTACTGGTGAAATCTAATTATAAGAACATAAAAACGGCCATACTGGGTCAGACCAAAGGTCCCTCTAGCCCAGTATCCTGTCTTCCATTAGTGGCCAATGCCAGGTGCCCCAGAGGGAATGAACAGAACAGGTGATCATCAAGTGATCCATCCCCTGTCGCCCATTCCCAGCTTATAGAACATACCACCAGTTTGGGGTGTCTGGCCTGTTTTTGACAGTCTGCCCTGACGTACGCACTCACTCATGTTTGTGGGCCACTCCCGACAGCAGGACAACAGGTGTGTCTCCATGAGCTGATAATCACACCTCCTGGGTCACATGAAGACATAGTCTAAGTGACTTTCCCACGGTCACACAGGAGGTCCGTGAGAGATCATAAATCTTAGCGCCGTGCATTAACCACAAGACCACCCTTCCTCTCCTAACTAAAGGCATGTTCATGTCAATAAGAATCTTTAGCCAAAATTTTCAAACCTGGTTGCTGTTGAATGAAAGTGGGAGTGCTGCTGGGACCCCGCAGCTCCCACTGACAGCTTCTGATCTGCCTGTTAATCAGATCTGAACGTGAGAGGGCCTTGCAGATCAGTTCAGGAAGGGTGCTCCAGGCATGAGGAGCATTATGGATGAAAGCCTAAAGACTGGCTATGAGAGAAACAGAGCATGAGCCCAAGCTGGCCTCAATAGAGCACAGAGAACAAGTAAATAGGGAGAAGCAGGCTTTGGAGGCAAGGACAAGAATCTTGATGCAGTGGAGAAGTTGAACCCCAGGGATGAGATCTTGCACACAATTACTTAAAGGATCAGGGACCATTCCCTTTAGAAGCTTCTCTCCTGTAGCACCAGGTCAAATGCTCACATCATGCAGTGTTAATTCCAGAAATAGGCTATAAATGTGAACAGTCCTCTTTTTTCTCATAGGGCATTTAAGAAACAACATTTTTTACCGTCTTTCAACGAGTGAAACCTCACTGGCAGAGTTTGAGAATGAATGTTTGGCCCTTTCTGCATCTGAAATAGAGTCGTGAACCTAGCTCAAACCTTTGCCCTTCACGCTTTCATAACCTCAAGGCTGGATTACTTGTTCATAGCTAGGGATGAAAATAAACCTCCCTTAAAGAAGGTGAGCAGCTGTAACATGGGTCACCAGGAGTGCATTATCCAGATGCTTGGCTTACTACACTATACCCCCTCAAAATACTGGGTCAAATTCAAAGTCTTGGTTCTATTCTTCAAAGCCTTCCAGGGAATTGTCCCTAGCTACTCAAGAAATTGCCTCTGCAACAGTGATCTCCCCACACGGCTACATTCCTCAGGACCTGTCAGCTGTAAGGGTGAGACGAGCAGGAGACAGAGCTTTCACTGTGGCTACTCGCTCCCTCGGGAGATCTGAATGACCGTGAAACTCAGAACTGTCAGAACAAAATGGAAAAAATCACTCCTTTGACTCGACAGCGGCTTTCCCACAATATCAGCCAGGAAGGCGAAGGAGGCAGAAAAAGAGAAGGAAAAGGTAGATGAAGAAAGAAGGGCAAATTTCCTTAAAGGGCAGGAAGGAAGGAAAGAGTGAGAGGCGACTACAGGCCAGTCTTTGGAGATTTTAAAACTATTAGGTGCCCTCTGACTCCAGTGGGGATCTCTGTAAAAACGTGGAGGGATCTCACACCCTTTGAACAGATGTTTCTTGGCTTTTAAGACATTTTTTCCCCGGGGAAAGACTGTGGGTGTTCGGACACAAGTGCCGCCGGCTGATGGGTGGAAACATGCAAGGAGGCCTTCTTCCCCCTTTGAACAGCGTGTGCAAGTGTCCAATCACACCTGCATTCCCTGTGAAGCACAGGGCCTGCTGTCTGGGTGTGCACAAAGGCAACTGGCTTCCAACTCCACATGGCCGCATGGAGCAGCCCCCCCCTACTCACCAGGCCAGTCGACAAGGAATTGAGCAAGGCCATAGTATGTTAGTAACACTGTTACCTCCCCAGCTACTCACCCTGGAAAGCTGTTTCTCTCTGCTGCATGCCTGCTACAGTGCAGAGTCACCCTGCCTCCCCCAACAAGCGTGTTGATTGTCTGGCACAGGAAGATGAGCCAAGTTCCTACTGTGATGTCTAGTGTGAAAGTGGGAGCCAGCTGAGCTCCTGCACTCAGTACATTAGCTCTCTTAATACTCCCGGCTTTTGGGGTCTCGGTGCCCCTGATTGAAATTCAAAACTCCCAGCGATTTCTTTCCCCTTTCATTAATTTCCTAATGTTCCAGTTCTGCTGAGAGGCGATCGGGCCAAGGGCTCTGCTCACCCTCTAATCAATAGCAAACTTGTTCTGGTGCAAAGGAGGAAAGGACAGCGAGGGGTCGAATTTCCAAAGCCATGGAGGTGGGAGAAGATTTGAAGATCTCTCGGTCCTGATTATCCTGCTGTAGAGAAGGGCAGCTGAGCCTAGTCTAGAGAGCAATAGACCAGGCAGACACACTGTGGAGGGGTGGGGGTAGGTCCTTAATATTACAGGGTTCAACATATCCAAACCTCCAGCACTTGTATAAAAACTGATGGGGGGAAAGCGGGGGGCCAGGGGATGACTTGATCCAGATTAAAATAAAGCAGAGTTTTTAAGCTTCTGTAAACGTGTGTTTGCATCCCATTTCATTCCCAGTATGCACAAAACAAAGGATATTTTTATTACAAGCCTTGGAGCAGTGAGTGTGAATCCAACCCCTGGGAGTAGTGAACAAAAGTTATTGTCACCTGATAGATGTTTGAGGGCATGTGTGAAATGAGTTTGGTGACTCTCAGTGCAGATCCTAGTGATCAGATGTTAAATTACCACCAACATTTCAGGCAAAGAGGACAATGAAAAATGCAGGATGGCAAGCCACAAATGTTTTCTTAATGGTATAGAATCATACACCATACAAACTCATGTATGAATTTCATAATGTAGGATTCCCTTGCATGACGACTGCAGAATAGTGTGTTGCTAAATGCAGGACAGAGTGCTTCCTTGAGGGATGTAGGACATTAGAATAAAGGATGGCCCTTAAGAGAAGGGCTAGGTGGTCATCCTACCATGTTTTGCAATGACAAAAAACACCACCACAATTGGCACCTTTGTTGGCAGTAAAGATGGACTCCCGGTCATAACTTTCAGACCCCAAAATTCTGGTATATTCAGATCTAGAGTTTTGGGTAGATCCATGTGACAGGGTATCATGTGCTAGAAATCCTCCATGGATATGCAAAGCTATTCTGCTGACTCACCTGGAAACCAGACCTGGTGGGTCCTACTAGCTGCAACCCAAGCATATAAAAGAAGTAAAATGTCCCTCTCTGAGGCAGAAACACAGAAGATTGCAAGGAACTATGTTTGAAACAGTGAGGTTGATCTGTTGTAATTTAAGATAGCACTAAAGATAAGTCTGAGGCAGGGGATACATTTGTACCTGACCCAGTGTGTGTATAATGTGTCAGAAACAGAATTGGGGTGTCTCCTGTTTACATACCACTATAAAGAGATGGGCCAGTTGTGAAATCTGGAACTTGATTGTACATGTATGCATATCCCTGCCTGCTAAAAGTCTGGGAGTGTTTGAATCTTGGGTTTTGGCTGCTCATCTCCAGTGTGAAACTCTGCAGAAATCCCTGCATGCAGCCATTTATAAAATGAATCACATGCCCTCTTCTCTAGCCCCTGATTTTTGAGGAAGTTTGGCTCCAGATGTAGATTCCAACTTTACAGTCCAGTCAGGGGTCGGCAACCTTTCAGAAGTGGTGTGCCAAGTCTTCATTTATTCGCAGTAATTTAAGGTTTCGCGTGCCAGAAATACATTTTACATTTACAGGGGCCGGCGGATGGAACCCCAGACTGGCAGCAGGCTGAGCAGACCGGCGGCTGGGACCCCAGGCCAGCCCCTGCCAGCTGGGGTTCTGGCCACCAGCCCTGCTCAGCCCGCTGCCGGCCTGGATGGACGGAACCCCAGGCCGGCAGCAGCGTGCCACAGTAAATCAGCTCGCGTGCCGCAGGTTGCCGACCCCTGGTCCAGATCCATCTCTAGTGTCTGCCTTTGGCCTTCGCTACAGGCTAGATTAGGGTTTCTCAAACAGGGGTCACCACTTGTGTAGGGAAAGCCCCTTGCAGCCAGTAAATCCCTCGGCCCGCGCCGCTTCCAGCAGCTCCCATTGGCCCGGAGCAGTGAACCGCGGCCAGTGGGAGCCGCGATCGGCCGGACCTGCGGACGGGGCAGGTAAACAAACCGGCCCGGCCCGCCAGGGGCTTTCCCTACAGAAGCGGCGACCCCTGTTTGAGGAAACCCTGGGCTAGAGGGTCTTCTCCACTCAGCAGCCATATGAGGGGTAAGAGCACTTACTGTTCTGGGGATTGTTCCAATAAGACACAGAAACTAGAAATGGTCCCATGCCTGCAACATTCAGCTCCAGGCCTGGAAAGGGTGGAAATGCTGGGGTGTCAAGTTTTGGTGCTGCCCATTATAAACAGAGGCCATTTCAAAATCCACGCTAAGGTTCAGAAGCTGGCTATCCCAGCTGGCTGAAGGTGGTCAGAAGACCCTACAGTCAAAGGAAACTGATCACATGGGATAAACCCACTTGATCCTAATGGATGATCTCTGATCAAAGCACAACAGAAAAGTCCTAACACCCTGGGCCAGGTTTCTGTCCAACTCCAGATCTGGAGATCTGTTGATCCCAACGAACAACACTGGCTATCGTTTCACATCTAATCCCAGCTAGTCCCAGCAGTGCAGATCCTGCCCCAGCCTCCCACTTTCTAAATTCAGTATCATCGGAGGGTAACGCTTTTATTCCCATATTCCATGCTGCTTTACCAGACAGGCTCTCAAACCTAATTAAGCTTAGCATTATCATTGTTTTTATCACATTAAGATCCCACTTGGCTCGCAGCAGCACAGACCACAAAGTCAACACTGCATCTTTAAACAGAAACAACAGATTTTGGTTCAATTAAAAATTCATTAAAATGTAAATTAGTTTGGAATTTTTTTTTTTCTTCCGATGCCTACTCAGTGTGGTACTTTAATTGCACAGAGCGTTAAGAAGAGTGGGACTCTAGGAACAGAGAGAAATTGATCTCCATGTACTAACCTGGCTAAATGATCTTTGAAGGGAGTTTAACCCTTTTTCTTCACCCACTGCAGCTTCTGTTGTCACACAGTAGGTCTCCAGTTCATCCCAACACATTCAATCACCTTAATGATCTGAACTATGTTATTCTAAAGCTATGGTGAGTGACTGATTGACATCATGCAACTTTGATTCCTTTCCTCTCTTCTTCCTTTGAAATTCTCATAATGCTCCCAGGAAAACTTTTTCCAGTAAGGCCCATCTTGAAAGCCAGCTGGTTCATAGCAGATTTGACTACGTGTGCCAGAGTAAATTTACGGGCCATATCCCTTATAGAATCTGCAGCAGCCCTGGAGGTGTAAGTCCATACACACTAGACCGTGCTTTGCTTCAAATGTGCTATAAAAATATGTGTGCGCATTATTTTTTATATCTGTGTTTTATTTTAGTTTTCTTAACATGGTAAACCCAATCACTATAGCAAGTTCATTAGGTGTCCTTAATTGCTAAGAGCACACTCAGAACGTATGGTAAATGCAACGTAATTGAGAACTAATTAACTTGTTATAGTTATCTCGTTATATGCCAATTAAACTTTTAAACATTCTTTCCAGTAGATAAAGGAACAATAAAATTCCATCGGGCCAAATTCAGAGCTGGGGTAAATGGGGCAACTCCAGTGACTTCAACTTGTTTTAAATTTCTCTCTCTCCTCTTTGTCCATAAAAAAGATCCACACAAACATGGGAGGAGGTTGGGGGGATGACTGACTGTTCCACAGAAGCAGTGGAAAATTTTATGCTCAAACTCTTGTCAAAAGCAAACAGAATCAAGAATAATATTTTCTTTAACCTCTTACAGTCCAGTCATTTTAGGTGTTACTTGTAATAACAGGTAAAAAATATTCAAATCAGAGAGTGACTATTAAGTTCACAGTGTCTCTTTAATGTTTGTGAAACATTTTGAAGGTGAAAAAATCAATTAAGTGTTAATTATTAAAATAAAAGGCAAACTCTCTGGGACTCTTGGAACTGACAGTAAAATCACTGCATAGATTTATTTATCACTGTGAAAAGAGACCTGGGCATGAACATACCACACGGGGGCGGGAGAATCTAATGAGATCTTCCCATCCTGGGAGATATTTCCCACTTTTTTTTTTCCAAACTGAAAATGTATGAGGGAAAGGATTAATTCTGGAGCCAGAATATTATAATAATGAGAGCTGGGGAAGGGATAGTTAGGTGCTCATATACCATAGTGCTTCATGGACTGGATTAGATTAGATGAAATAAGCTCTTGAAAGCAAAGAGGGTGGCACCTTTGTGATACTAGCCAGCCACGAAGAGCCAAATCCAGCCTTGGCAGGTACTTTGGGAGTTGAGTCTATTTATATCTAGACTGAATCTGGTCCAAAAAGTTTAAATTAGAGATGGGTCTGGGCAGGTCAAATTGTTTAAGACCATCATGCCCACCCACACATCCCCTAACTTTCCTCCAAATCCCAGACTGAACCTGTCTTTTCTCTCCTTGCTATTTCCAGGAAGCTCCATGGTACAACGAGAGAGGCTGTTCTCAAGCTATTTCCCCACCCAACTTTTCCATAGCCAAGACGACAAAACCCATCCAGAGACCTTTCAGGTATTTGCTGAATCTAAACATTTTGAAGGTCTCCTATAACTTCTGTGGTTTAAATCGGCACAATTCCCGGAGTGGAAAGAGTGTGATGTATGTTATGGAGGTTACTGGCAGCACACCAGAAGACTGGACTGCTCTCTCCTGTGCAGTTCCTCAAGATGTGCTAAAACAGCAATGCTTGCACAGTCAAGTATTGTGTGTTTTTATTACATTTTTACAATGTTTTCATTACGTGCTTTTATTCTGTTGTTCTAAGCTGCTATAATGAAAGCTGGAGCAATAAAAGTTGATTGATCACTATATTTCCATGTATAAATTGAGATATTTTTTTTCCACTAGGAATGCGTGAACCTCATAAGGTTCATCAGTTTGACTGAATGCAAAGTCCAGGCACCAAATCCAGCTCTGGTGTAAACTCGCTGAGGTCAAGACATTTACATTGATTTTTCTGAGTACTTGTCAAGTTATTGGGTCATCAAGTTTGCAAAACTGGGCTGGAGATCTGGTGAGAAGGTCTACGTGAGATCTAGTGGTTTGTTTCATCCAAGCTTTTTTGTTAGTTTGGTATTATGTGGGTTCCCATGTCCTGAAATTCTAAAAACTAAAGGAGTTTTTATTTCAAAAATGCCATAGTTGACTTCAGTGGGAGTTTTGGGTGCACAGGGAAAGCAGGGTCAGGCCCTTAGATAAGGATGTACTGTTTATAGCTGAAGTCAAAGTAATTGTAATGGGTGGGTTCCCTAGTTCTTCTTCAAGTGCTGATTTTTATGTGTGTAACACTGTGGAGTATGCATGAGCTCCTTGCATCTGAGACCATAGGATTCTTGCTAGCAATGTCCATTGGTCTGGCCTGTGTTCTTCTCCTCCTCATACTCCAAACCAAGGGCATAAAGGGGTGATGTGAACAGACCACCTCTCCCATTTGTTCTCTACTGCCACATGGTCTGAATCAGAACCCTCCAGCATCCCAAGCTGTTCCTCTGTCTTCAAACCTGCAAATATTGTAAATAGAGTTATTGTTAGTTAGTTTTAGCTCTAGTTTTCCTAGAATTAATTTCTAGATAGAATGTGGGGACTTCCCTTCCCCTTGGGGAACCCCCTTCCTTCCCAATACAGGACAGAGATTATGCCCCCACTCCTTTGCAGTCAGCAACGACCATGAACAGTGCCTTTATTGCTTGGGAGAAGCCTATTTTTCATGGAGTGTACCATTTGCTGCTCCTTTCCCAGCCTCACCCAGCAATCACAGGAGTTCAGGCTTAGGAAACATCTCATGGATTGTGCAACGAGGCCCCAGTCTAATCCCAGGCAGGCCAGACCTGTGCTTTGGGCAGAAGTGTTGAGAAGTGCGCCTCCTAGCACCACGACGAATTCCTCTTTCTTCCCTCTTCAGGGACCACTCACACGATGGGATACTCATCCAAGAGGTGGATTCCCTTTTCTGATGGGGAGCCGTAGATCTGGTGCCATATCAACATCAAGGAAAGGGTTTTCACTCCAAATACTTCCTGATCACCAAGAAAAAAGGGAAGATGGAGACCCATCCTGAATCTTCGGCAACTCAATGTTTTTATCTGCAAATTGAGGATTTGGATGGTCACCCTGGCATCAATAATCCCATCCCTAGACAGAGACAGTTGGTTCATAACGCTCCACACGAAGGATGCCTATTTTCACATAGGCATTCATCCCTCCCACAGGAGGTTCCTCAGGTTTGTCGTAGGTCCCAACAACTACCAATACAGGGTACTTCCCTTCTGAGTAGTAACTGTACCCAGTCTGTTTGCAAAAGTATTCTCAGTAGTAGCACACATGTTTGTCACAATGGCTTGACCATCTTTCCATACCTAGATGATTGGCTTTTGATGGGCAGGTCCTGGCTGGAAGTTCTGACCTCATTCTTCTGGCATCACTTGGGATCTGTGTGAATACAGAAAAGTCTGTCCTGACTCCAACACTCCATAGGAGTGACTCTGGATTCTATCCGAGCAAGAGCTTGTCTTCCCATAGGCAGATTCCAATCGATGAACAATCTAATCAATCAAGTAAGAAACCAAAGACATCAGTTCATTCCTGCCTTATCCTTTTAGGCCACATGGCGTCATGCGCCTATGCAACACCTTTCGCAAGGCTTCTCTCCAGTATCTGCTGGCTTGGCTTTGAGCAGTTTATGTGCCGAGCAAAGACAGCATAGACAAATTAGTAATGATCTCCTCCAATGTGAAGGATTCTCTAACTTGGTGGGCAAACAAGGAAAGTTTGTGTGGGAGTTCACTTCCTTCTTCCAACCTGAGAGACCCTTGATCACAGACACATCACTGTGAGGTTGGGGCACCCCCCTGGATGAGCACAGACACATAGACTCCTTGGGAGGCCAGAATGCAAAGAAACCTGCCAGTGCTGAGAGCTGTCAGGGAAGCCTGAACGGTGCTACACCAGTGCAAGCCCCAAGTACAGACGTGCAGTTGCAGCCCCGGTGTAATATAGGGCTGGTATTGGTGTGGCTTACTCTAGTTTGAAACTAGGGTGAGCAATTCTGGTATAATGCGTTTACACTGGTGGCTAGCTACACCAGAGCAACAACAGTAGAATATCTCCAGTATAAAACATGCCCTCCTTTAGGATCTATGGGAGTTCAGCACCTCACAGGATTGGTCCCTTAGCTTCTTGATGAATATATCTGTGCAGTTAGTACAATCTGTTTCTCCATCCAGCTTCAGTACAAATTTCCAGGCTAAAGAAGTCTTATCTGCCACTGATGCCATTAAACATTGATTCGTGCCTTTCTTGTACGGTGTCTTAGACTACATCTACACTACAGCCAGGATTGACGCTCTGAGATCGATCCCCCGCCGGTCAATTTAGTGGGTCATACTCTGTAATTCTTCCTTCACTGGACCCCCAGACCATGCTCCAGAGACTGCAATTCATTGTGAAATGCCTCTGCCAGGGCTCTTGCGCCTAATAGAGCCTTTTCCCCTGATAGTTTAGAGATGTCTATAAAGTCGATGAGCATCAGTGTCCAAAATTCCACATGGAGGCCCACGAGTGGGTAGGACAGAACACAAAAAGGGCATGAGATGATGTGTGCACCAGGAGGGGAGATGCCAGGGCTTTTTAGGAAGTACATGACAAGGATCTGGATTTCTTAGCAGACTCACAGCTGTGATTTATTCATAGGAAGAAGGAAGGGAAATCTTTCCGCTTCCCCATACTGAAACACTCTGTTCCCTGGCTTTAGTCATTCACAAACCTCCCAAGCAGGAAATGTATATCTCCACCCTCCATAGAGTATTCTGCTGCTTGTGTTATTGTTTGCTAAATATATTGTGGCACACGGTTTACTTCACTCTGCAGCCTCAAGAGCTTCTCTGCTCTAGGAATTACATAAATAAATCACTAGGTCAGGAAGTCTCCTTCTTTCTCCCTCTCACACCCTCCCCTCTGTATTTGTACAACTTAAACCTGCCATGAATGTTACTTTTGATTGCTCCCTTCTGATGGTATCTCTGTGTACTAGGCTTAATCCAGCAGAAGATCGATCACTCATACTCCTGACCACAAAGGACCCTAATGATCTAATACCATAGTACAATCAGATTTAGATATTACCTGAATTTAAGTTTGTTTCCCTGGTAATGTAGACATCTAAACCTACAGACCAGGTGTTCAAAGGAGCGGGTTTTCAGGGGCTCAGTACCATGGTGGGGCCAGATATTCAAAATTATCTCAGCTCCCATTTAGGCACCTGAATGACAGTAGGATTTTCAAAAGTACCCAGCCCCAACTGCTCCCTTTGTGACTTACGTGCATCCAACATACTAAACTCTTTTGAAAATCTGGCCATAAGTGATTGTCCTCAGGTCTCCCCCTTAGTCTTTCTCAAGACTAAACATGTCCAGTTTTTTTAAATCTTTCCTTATAGGTCAGGTTTTCTGACCTGGTTTTCAACACAGCCGTAAAGAGTGACTGAGTTTCTGCCAAGTTCAGGACAAGATGAACTACTGTAATCTTTCTAGTAGAGAAAGGCCAGAACCAGAACTTCATGCCCCTGAAACTCAGACATAAACATCATGATTAGGGTTTATTACAATATCAAGCCAAAGAGGAATATCACATCCTAACAGCTCTGAACTGGGATGAGGACGAAATCCAGGTCTGAATTTTGTATCTGAAGCCCTTCTATGTTAACTAGTCACTTTAAAGCTATCGGTGTAAAGGAGAAATAATAACCAGTTGGGGCTTATTTTGTGCAAAGTGCTGTTAAATTTGAATCACTGCAGGTTGTCTATAGAAAATATAAGTGTTATACACACACACATGCACACAATCCAGTCTGATTAATTGAAAATATGGTCTTGTTTAGCCCGATTTCATTATAGTGCAAGTTGCCAATATGTTATTGCTCTTATGAATGAGTTTTACTTCTAAATCAGCAGGCTGTCCCACTGAATTTGTACAACTCCGGGCCTACCTGAGCGACAGTTGCACCTCCAGTCAGGGCCGGCGCAACCCATTAGGCGACCTAGGCGGTCGCCTAGGGCACTACTATTTTGGGGGCGCTGGCGCCCCGGCCGTCCGTTCAATTTTGGGGGCGGGACCTTCCGCCGCCTAGGGCGCCGGAAAAGCTGGCGCCGCTACTGCCTCCGGTTGTAACATAGGCTTTGTCTACACTACCAAGTTTTGTCGACAAAACTTAATGTTGACACCCAAAAGCCGACANCTCCAGTTGTAACATATGCTTTGTCTACACTACCAAGTTTTGTCGACAAAACTTAATGTTGACACCCAAAAGCCGACAAAACAAAAATCGCCGAAGGGTGTTCACACTTGCTCCCTCTGTCGACAGATCATGTCCATATTGTGGGCACCATTGTCGACAGTGTGAGCAATGCATTGTGGGTATATATCCCACTGTGCAGTGTTGTGGGAAGGCAGAGCTGATCCCTGCGCATCTTGGGAGGATTCCCTCCAAGTTCTCCCACAGCTTTCTCAGCTGCTAGGAGCAGCATCATGAGTAGCTCTGGGAGCTCTCCGTGCTGAGCAATGTCAAAGCAGCCCAGCAGTCTCTCCTCCCGCCCTCCCTATGACAGCAATCTGCTTGCCACTGTGTTCCTAGTGCAGGGCAGAACAAGAGCATTCCAGTGATTTTCTCTTTGTTCCCCAAACGGAGCAGCACCCTCAGCTGTCAGATACTTCCCACAGCTTTGAAAGGGGAGAGGCGTATGCCTGCAGAGATCAAAACTCTGAGCAGAGCGATCAGGGCAGGCATTGTGGGATACTGGCAGAAGCCAAGTCTGTCGACAAAACAAACAGCAGTGTCTACAGTGGCTCTTTGTCGACAATAAAGGGAGGGGAAAAGAAAAAAGTCTCTCATTGGGGTGGAGGTTTTTTGTGGCCGAAACTGGGCGTTTTTCCGGACAAAAGGTGCATTGCAGTGTGTACGCTCTCACTGTTTTGTCGCCAAAAGGCAGTTTTTGGCCACAAAACTTGGTAGTGTAGACCAGTGTTTCCCAAACTTGGGATGCCGCTTTTGTAGGGAAAGCCCCTGACGGGCCGGTTTATTTACTTGCTGCATCCGCAGGTCCAGCCGATCGCGGCTCCCACTGGCCGCGGTTCGCTGCTCCAGGCCAATGGGAGCTGCAGGAAGCGGCGCGGGCCAAGGGATGTATTGGCCGCTGCTTCCAGCAGCTCCCATTGGCCTGGAGCAGCGAACCGCGGCCAGTGGGAGCCGCGATCGGCCGAACCTGCGGACGGGGCAGGTAAACAAACCGGCCCGCCCCGCCAGGGGCTTTCCCTAGACAAGCGGCGTCCCAAGTTTGGGAAACACTGGTGTAGACAAAGCCATAGACAAGAATAAGGCTGACGTGTGTAGGCTCAGGGTAAGCAGGGAATAGAACAGGTAACTCTTGTGCTTTTTCTACAGCAACATGATCTATGAAAGGCTCCTTTGTTTGTTTGTTTGTTTGTTTGTTTGTTTGGCGCTATGTAAGGAAAATTTGCAAATGCAAATTTCGAGGGAACTCTTTGACTGCTTCCATGAGCCTGTGGAGCTGACACTGGGTTTGAACTTAGTGGATTTGCTCCCTTTGGCTGTGGAGGTTTACAAGGGTCGATGAAAACGCAGCAAGAACCAACATTCTTTAGAGTTAAAGCCTCCTCCCGCTTGTTTCCTTCTCTTTCTCACTGCCTTGGGCACCTCTGTGACCCTGTGCTCATCAAGCATGATCAAAACATTCCCAAGTTCATGGCCCCCCTGAGAGAATGCTCCCCGCCCACTACACACACACTGCCACCTGGTGGTTTGATAATCCACCAAAGCATGACAGCAACAAAGAGGGGCAATGCAAATCTGAGGATTTCAGCCAAATGCCATTAACGCTGCATTTAAAAACTTGACATCTGACAGTACTCAAATATGTTCCACCTTCCCAAATTGGAGGTGCCCTGTTAGAGATGCATAAACTGCCAGGCTATAATGGATTGGGTACAGTGCCAGCTGTGCAGATGCGTTTGGAAATATCACTACATTAGCATCAGTCTCAGATAACAGGAGGTACAATTGTCACTCGTTTTCTACCTTTTCAGTTTTTTGTGTGTGTCTAATTGAGGGGGAGGAGGACGGACCTTATCTCTTGTGACTAGTGGTGGCACAACTGAAACAATTGTTTTTGTTACCAGGTGGAAAGCTTTTCACATGCAAATTATCAGTATCATTGCAACATAGTGTTTTTATTCATCTAAAACAGTTTAGCTGGCCGAAAAGAAAAAAAATAATAAAAAGAAAGATTATTCTGGTTTTATATCAAACATTTCGCTCTGACAACAGTGAGTTGTACATGATGAAATGTCGAGATGGATCACCTCATTTTGCAATTTCCTATAGGAGAGAAAAAACAAAGGAGAATAATGGGCAATTATCTGTTTTGGACATTCATGCCAAACAACAGTCAAGTGGCTGTTTATGCAGGCTTTATATTTTCTCTTTTTCCTCATCAGAGAAATTAGTACATTTTTGTAGTTGTGTATTTTGTTGTCTCTTCATTGTTTACAATTCCCTCTCAGAGGCTGGGAAAATCAGGTCACGTTCCCTACTGATTCCATCCTTTGCTATTGATTTTTACTTCCAGAAAATCCTAATAGAGCTTGAAATTAGTACAATTTAATTTTGCGCTCTCCATTTATTTTGTGCCAATGAGGATCTTTGCTGCTGTTGCACAGCTCTAGGTGTAGAGAATATGGCAGAGGTCGACTCCTGAGGACAAGAAACACTGGGAAGAGGAGTGTGTTGATACTTTACACTCTCCATCCCAAGACAGCGAGGATCATTTGCTCCAGCCCAGTGAACCAGGTATAAATATTCCTCTCTTGGATGGTTCATCCAAAAATGGAATTTAGAGGACCAGATCCTAATCTGGAATAAATCAACCCAGTTCCCTTGATTTTAACCTGCATAGATTACCCCAACTGAGAGTCTGGCTCGATATGTCTTGCCTCTTAAGTGAAGAACACACTTCTAGACCCATGAGCCAAGTCATCCAGTGATCTCAAAGCACTTTGCAAGCAGCACAGTATCTCTGTGAGGTGGGTAAGTGTTGTTTTGCATATAGTTAAACTGAGGCACAGTTTGAGTGACTTTGTCCAAAGTCAAACAGAACTGGGAAAAGAACCTAGGTCTCCTGGTTCCCGGTGCCTTGCTCTGCTCACTGGAAGGCTGCTGAGGCATGATTAGGTGTGGATCCATTCACCAACCAAAGATGCAATGGATTCTTTCTGCAAGAGTGGGGTTTATGCAGAAGTGGGCTCTGCTATGTATGACAAGAGCCTTCAGGAGAAGATTGGGGACACTGAACCTTGCCAAATCTGCACTGCTGCTTCCTGCTAATGAACTTCTTGGGGAGGAACAGACACTTCCTGCCCTGTGGGAGATGTTTCACTTTTTCAGAAGGCCTGAGGCTTTCACTGGAGGAAGCGCCTGGAGGCAGGTTATAGTGTTGATAATGAGGCTATGAAAGGTTGTGGCCCTGGTTAATATAGGCTTCCATTTGTCATGCCTGTTTATCACGTCACCACACTGTTTAGCTGTATAAAATGGACTGTAAACTTTGTTCATTTGGGGCTGACAGCTATGATAAAGGTTATGTGCATTTTACGGCTTTGCAAATTTGAAGGAGAAAGGTCTCACTGCACAAGGACTTATCATTCATCATATCGCAGAAGACACTATTAGATAATTTTGTCTGTCCCTCCCCTGCCAGTTCAGGACGCCACTGCTTGGTGACTCCTGCTCAGGTTAAAGACTTGGTTTTAAATATGTCGAACTTCTGCTCTCTCTACACATCTGTGTCTTTCACATCTGCATTCTAAATCCACCATCTCTCCTCAAGTTGTCGGTTAACGTCCCTAGAGAGTTAACTGTTATTTCTTGAATCCTTGGAGCTATTGTATGGGAATTTGGTTAATACAAACTGATATTTATAAAAGGTCAAAAGGAAATGTAAAAAGTGTCTTTTCTTCCTTTTCCTTTCCTTCAAAGCAGCAAATGCAACATTGCATAAAGAAGTTGCTTTTGCCACTATGCAACGATTATATTTTTTTTCAGTACACCCAATTTTATTTAGTGCAGAATTCTAGGAGTGGAGAATTATTCTCCAAATTACCAGAGGCAAGATGATATAATAGTCTTTTATTCTATTTCAGAACATATTACTCTTCCTTTACGGACTGTTTTCCACAGTTTGCTCTAATCTTCCTGCAACCTGTCTTGTAGAGGAGATATAAAATTGAGGCCCTGACAGTTTATGGCTTCCAATCCTGCCACATTTGTGCACCTGCTTAATTTTAAGTGGGCGAGTAGTCCCAGTGGCTTCAATATACAGTGTGACTAAGAGCTGCAGAATCAGGCCCATTCTTTGTGACGCACTTTGGGATAAATAGCATATCTTCAACATAGGGTGTGTTAAATCCAAATCTTGCAACGTCCTTTAGGGACAGTCTCAGACTCCTCCAGAAGGACTGTGTGCAGGCTGAAATATACTGTACTATGGTCTGTATCTGTTATACTGATTTTGTGCCTATATTCAAGGCTGCTGTACTAGACATTTAGACCTAACTGATGCAGTAAGTTCCCCAGATTTATGTCACAGCGGCATGGAGTTATGTGACTATGTTAATCAGTTACAAAACAAGTCAGTAAATTGCCTGGCTCCTGAACCCATGGGAATCCAGGGAGCCAGACACCATCCTTCATCCAGGATATTAGCTCCCTCTCCAATACTGGATCCAATTCAAGGTTCTGGTCCTCATAGCCAATGCCTGACCACCTATAGAATGGTCTTTCCCTCTGCAACGCTCCAAGAATACGCCATTAATAGGCATGAGGCAGCCGATGGCACCAAGAGCAAGATTCTGCAGAGTTCTCTGTGAAAGTACCTAACTATGGAGCTCCCTGGTATAGGACATCAAACTCAACTCACAGTGTGCCTCCTTCAGGGCCTGATTTTGTTTCCATTGCAGGCAATAGCAGGGCTCCCATTGACTGACTTAGTGGCAGCTGATCAAGACCCAGAGCAGGCATCTATTACGCAAGTCTCTCCTTAGCAGAAGGGATGATTCTCCAGCCAACAAGCCCCATTCCCTAATAAAGTCCTCACCCAGACAGACAAACAGCCTATGGCGTATGACTCCTGCCATGAGCAGAGCATAGAATCCTGCCCTCCTACTCAGACCACTCTGAGGCTGTTCTGGTATTTAGCCAATGTGGCTGGCACACTCTAAACAGAAGGATCAGACAGAAGGGACTGAAGCACCATCTGGGGTGGAGCAGGCGGGGACCCCGAGGAGCAGAGCTTCTGTACCACTAGAGATTCGCATAGCCGGGGAAAGTGCCTAACGTGTGGTGTTCCTAAGACTCTCAGGATGAGAGCTCCACTCCTGTTCCTCTTAGGAATCCCAGATGCCAGCCATCATACTATCCAGCCTCCCTCTCAAAGCCCCTCTTCACCGCATGCGCTACAGCCCATTCGTGAGGCTAGCCATGCTGCCCATTTCCTGTGGAGCCTCAAGATGCGGTGGGCAGAGAAGCTGAGGAAATGGAAATTGAAAGGAAAACAAGACTTTTTTTTCTGGATTGCTGCAGAGGGGAAATTATGGAGCTATTTCCACTACCACAAAGTCTTATTAAACCCAAAGGTCTCGCTAGGCTCCATTATGAATACTGTTTACAGAGTCTAAATCTACTGGATATGCTCTAGTATATACAGAGGCACAGTGTAATTGTACTGGACTGGCCTATGCTGTATTTTAACCTACAAATGCACAGTACCTGATGGTTTGTTTCCCCTATTTACAATTATATTCAATTTCAAAAACCCAGCTCCCTCAGGAGGCTATGAAAGGGCATCGGGTACAAAAAGATCCCTCCCCCTGCTGCCTCTTTAATATCAGCATCTAGTACTAGGGGAACACCCCATATTCCCCTGGCTACACACACAAAATTGTGCCACTTTAACTATACTGGTGAAGTTATATTGATACAGCCCTCCACATACACTCAGTGTGGGCGCAGTTATAGTTCTAGCCATGTTTTATCAGTGTACCTTAGTCCCATATAACTGCATCCACATCAGGATTTGTACCAGAATATCTCTAGTCATAAAAAAAATCACACCCCTACTCGACATAGCTATACCAGTACAAAATTGTGTGTAGAACAGAAAATGGCAATTCTCCAAGTGGCCCCATTTAATAGCCCTGTTTTGCTTAATAGTCATCCTATTCAGGCTAAAGATGCTGTTTAAATATGTAAGCAATTAGTCTCTCTCTCTCTCTCCCCCTTGTCCCCCCAATCTGTGCCTCTCGTATCTGCTGCATTATAATCCACTGCATACCTCTCCAGTTTGGTGGCAAGCGTAACACCAGATAGTTCACTGTTCTGTCCAGCAACCTTTAGATCAATTGCAACAAGCCTGGGTTTGGACACAGCAGGCCAGCTTGGCCTTGGCTAACCCTATTGCATTATTGGCCCTTTATCTCCATGGCAGGATCCATCCTGGAAACATAGCCTCATAGATGACAGGGCTGGAAGGCAAGGACCTCCTGGGTCATTCTCTGTTCCAACCCCTCCTCCTTTTTCCCTCCTCCCACCCCCTCACACACACACACACCATCACAACCCTGCCTGTGAAAGAAATTGCAGCCCTAACCCCAGCAGCCATTTCTCTCCAGCATAGAAACTAAGATTCTGGCTGTAGCTTGCAGCAGGTTACTGGGGCTGGTTGTGTGGCAGACACCTCTAGGTCTCTGGGAAGTAAAACGCTTGTGTTCCTTTGCTGGTAAACACAATGGACCAAATTAATCCCTGATGTAGCTCTAGTGAGCTTGAGTCACACCAGGACAATAATGTATTATTACAAAAGCAGCATCACACTTTTCAAATACTTATTTTCCCCATGTTATATATTAATACTAATAAGGAATGTTAATAATTATTCATATATTTTATGTTTATATAGTACTCTTTATCCCAAAGGACTCCATTTAATGTATACATTATACAAGAAGGGGAAAGGTACAATCACTACTGTAATAAATGTGATTATAATAATCATCATTATTAATAGTATATTTTGTCCGAAACCTGCCACCAGTTGGCACTCCCTCCAATACACGCATAAGCAATTGTCCTGCAAAAATTCCTCCAACGCCTCGATTTATGTGTGCAGATTGTGTACGCAGGAAGGCTGGTGCACACATCATTTTGTAGGTGCAAAATACTTCCATGGGCATTTTTGCCAGTACACATCTAGAGGGCTTGGCTATAAAATTTGGACCCCTGTGCAATGGGGTGCTGGTCCATGATATGTGATAGGGTAATACAAATAATAAGTAATCTAGCGCCTTTCATCTGAGGATCTCCTACCACTTAGCAGACATTAATGAATGAAGGCGCATCACATCCCCTGGGCAGGGGTAAGTTTTAATCATAAGTCCATCTTCTGTACATAGTAGATCTCACATGGGTCCATAAGGAGAGGCCAGAGGTTCTGCCTATGCCAGGGAATAGCACCTCCAATGCCATGAGAGGTGTGTGGATCTGCCCCACACTTGAGAAGGGGGGGATGTTACAAAGCATTTGCCCCTGCCCACCTGCCCTTGTCTGTGTCAGGGGAGTGCAGGCAGGAGCTCGGTGCTGTCCCCAGGTGCTGGTCTGTGTGTCAGACAAACTTTGAGGGGGGGAGGGACGGAGGGAGGGAGGAGGGGGATACATTTCCCAGGCTCTGTCTCCTTCCCTCTCTCCCTCCCTCTCTCAGTGTCAGGGAGGGTGGGAAAAGCGCTCTCCTGCTCCTTTGCAAAGAGGGGACCGGGCTCTGCCAGCAGCCCCTGCCCACCTCCGGGCTGCGGGGAAGGGCGAAGAAGGCGCGAACCCGGCGAGTCGGGCGGGGGGTGGGGGCGTTTCTCGGGCGAGCTGCTGGCACTCCCGGGGGGTTCCGCCCAGGACCCCAGCGCGGCTCCCCAGCCAGCCGTCCCCCGCCCCCGGCCAGGAGCCATGCAGCTGCCGTGCCGGAGCTGGGCGCTGGCGCTGCTCACCCTGCTCGTGGGCTTCCTCATCTTCGTGGACATCTCGGAGCTCGAGGAGGAGGAGACCGGGTAAGCAGCCCCGCGCCCTGCCCCGCCGCCTGCCGCCGGGGAGCCGGCTCCGGGACGGGCGCTCGGGAGGCACCGGTGGGCGCTGGGCTGTCTGCAGAGGGGTCGACTGCCCGGAGGAAAGGGGGTGCTCCGTACTGGAGGGGACAGGGTGCCGGGGTGGGTGCTGGGAGAGGAGAGGGGTGCCGGGGTGGGTGCTGGGGGAAGAGAGAGGTGCCGGGGTGGGTGCTGGGGGGGGGGGGGGGGGGGGGGGGGGGGGNGCCGGGGAGGAGAGAGATGGGTGCTGGGAGAGGAGAGGGGTGCCGGGGTGGATGCTGGGGAAGGAGAGGGGTGGGTGCTGGGGGAGGAGAGGGGTGCCGGGGTGGGTGCTGGGGGAGGAGAGGAATGCTGGGGTAGGTGCTGGGGGAGGAGAGGGGTGCCGGGGTGGGTGCTGGGGGAGGAGAGAGGTGGGTGCTGGTGGAGGAGAGGAATGCTGGGGTGGGTGCTGGGGGAGGAGAGGGGTGCCGGGGTGGGTGCTGGGGGAGGAGAGGGGTGCCGGGGTGGGTGCTGGGGGAGGAGAGAGGTGGGTGCTGGGGGCAGGAGAAGAATGCTGGGGTGGGTGCGGGGGGGGGGGAGATGACGGAGGAGAGAGGAAGGAGGGGCGGGGGGTTCAGGAGAGTTTCTTTGTCTGGCTCTCCGAGTCTCTTGCCTTTGCGAGGTGGGAAGGGGCGTGTTTCGCTCTCTGCTCTCGGGGACTGAGCAAGTGGGGAACGAGGGTCCCTGAGAGGCGAACAGGGGGCGCGGGGAGCAGATACCTGCCCGACTAGCGATGTGGGAAGCCGGCACCGGTACCGGCGGGATGGGGAGCGGGTAGGATCCCGATGTGATGGGAGGAGCAGGTTCCGGTCCGGGTGGGGACGGGGGAACAGGTACCGGTCCGGATGGGATGGGAGCGGAGAGAGCCCAGTGTGAAATGTGCAGGGGTTTCCACGCGGTGGGGCCGGGGTTTTATGATTAACTCCCTGTGCCCCCCCCCCATCCCCCATCCCTCCTCCCCTGGACCCGTCTGTGTCTTGCTCCGAAGGCTCCTCCAGTCCCTCCTCCCCTCCAGCCCCAGGCTGAGCCAAGGCGGTGAGCAGGGTGGGTCTCTTGTAGCTGCTGGCCTGGGGACCCTGCCAGGCGGCCGCTGGGCGTGACTCCATCCCATAATAACCTACGCCCGGGGGCCGCTTGGCATCAAAAGGCCAAGCATTCTATAGGGGCACAGAGTGGGGATGGAGGGGGCACCTTATAAACAGCGCCGGATTTCTGTTAACCTGCGGAACTCACTGCTGCAGGCAGCATGGGGCAAAATATCTGAGGTTTCTATGCCTCAGAGTCCTGCTAACACCATCCAGGCTGAAACGACAAGGGTCCCCTCACTCCTGTTAGGAGAAGGGAAAGATTTCCCCTCCTCCTTCCCAGCACAAAGAGTGCCTAGCACACAGCTGGCACCATAAAATAAAGTCATTAAGCCTCTTCGTGGTTTTATTATTACATTATACTGGGTGCACTTCCTGGTGCTGAGGGCAGGAGGGGTTACAGAGGGCAATAACTTTCCTTTGAGTCACCAAGAGACAGGGATACTGACTTAGGTGGACCATTGCTCTGGTCTGGTTTGGCAGCTCCTATGAAATAATAAAGCTGTTGCAATGTATTTAAAAGGTGGCTTCTCTTCCCTGCCCTGTTCCCATCAGTCAGACAGCTCGAATCCCCCCTCCTCTTTTTCCTCTCCCCTTGTCTTTCTCCACCTCTCCTCTTCCCTCTCTCCCAGCTTCTATCCCCTTGGGGTCTGTCTCTTTCACGCTTGTGGGCACCTCTGCAGAAAACCATCTTATGGAGTTACTGATCAGTCATAGTTTTCATTAGGGATTCCCTATGCCCCCCTATCCCCCCCCCCCCCCCGACCTCATTGTTATGTACATTTGGATGAAAACTGGACACTTGTTATTGAAGGATCCGTATCCCCAGTCTGTGGCATCTGAGTTTGTTGCTGTGGAGAGGAGGACGGGCCCTCAAAGGAGGGGTTGCGTATGAATCCAGGTGCAGAAGAGGCAGCAGGGTCCAGAATAACAACCAGCCTGTTGGAACACAACTGTTTATAGATTATAAGAAGAGATCAGGGGCGTTGCAATGGACAGGGGAGCCTTACACCTCTACGTTCAAATCCCAGACAGGTTGGCAGTGACTGAAAGTTATCAGGTGATGGCCTCTCTGAAATGTGTTTGCTGGTCTCCGTCCAGTTGTTCGTATACTGCTAAACACACCATCTAAACAGACACGCTGCCTGCCCCCTTGTTGGGGGGCCACTGCAAGGAGGCCAAGGACTGAATGGTCCTCGGAAGTTCATCTGCACAGTTGTCCTTTGACTGTAAACTCTACAGGGCAGGAACCGGCCCTTTGTTGCATGTTTGTACAGGGCCTTGTGCTAAGAGGTCCTGATCCCTGATTGGAGCCCCGAGATGCTACCGCAATACAAATAAATAGTAATAATAATCTACTCCGGGGGTGCCTCCTTGTTAGGGTTAACGGGCGTTGGTGGGGCAACGTAGGGAAGTTGCTACTGTCTTTTCTGCACCTGTTCTGGGGATATAATCTTGGCTTTCGGACTCAGGGCTGTGTGATTCCAGCATCTTTTGAAGACACTATGGGTACGTCTACATTTCAATTAAACACCCACGGCTGGCCCATGTCACCTGGCTCAGGCTCGCAGGGCTTGGGCTACAGGGCTGTTTAATTATGGTGTAGACCAGGGGTTCTCAACTGGGAGTCGCGACCCCTCAGGGGGGGTCATGAGGTTATTACATGGGGGTCGTGAGCTGTCAGCCTCCACCCCCAAACCTCGCTTCACCTCCAGCATTTACAATAGTGTTAAATATTTAAAAATGTGTCTTTAATTTAGAAGCGGGGTCGTGCTCAGGGGCTTGCTGTGTGAAAGGGGTCACCAATACAAAAGTTTGAGAACCACTGGTGTAAACATTCGGGCGTGGGAGTAGGCTCCCTTGAGGAGGGAGGGTCCCAGAGCCCAAGCTCCAGCCTGAGCTTGAATGTCTACACAGTAATTAAACAGCCCCATAGCCTGAGCCCCACAAACCCGAGTCAGCTGACATGGGCCAGCCCCAGGTGTTTCACTGCAGTGTAGACATACCCTAAATGCATATGAAGAGGAGAGATTAGCTGCAAATGTGCAAAATAGAAGGGGGACAGCATAGAGAAACAGAATGTTTCAAAGTTTTCCAACAGTTCTTAGTGCATCTTTGAGAGCAAAGTTGCTCTAAATTAGAGATGGCAGGAAGCTGGATTTGCATCCAGATCTGCATTTCAATCCCTCAAGTTCAGGAATGCTTGGATCCCAGGTTGTGTTTCAGCCCCGTTCCTCTGCTCTCAATCCACTCCTTTCTCTTTGTTCAGCTTTCTTGGCCTATTGAAATGAAAGCACAGTCTGACATGTGTCCTCTGGAAGGACCAAGTAACCAAATCGGGGCTGTCTCTATTCCCCTCATGTCTTTCCTTGGCTTAGACATGCCCCTTGATTATTTTAAGGAGAACAGCTTGCCCGCTTTTACACATGCCCTGGAGCCATGCATCCTGTCCAGAAGAAGATGGCTCATATGGGAAGGGGTTTGGGTGGGAGGGGAGCAACCTGCTTGTCTCACCCTCAAACACTGGGAAGTCTCAAGCATCCCCGTAAAAGAACAAATGGATAAAATGCTCATTAAATGCAAAGTGAAGGGTGTGAATATAATTGGCCAAGTGACAAAAAAAAACCAGGCTGTTTCCAAGGACAATAAGTCCTCAGCATCAGTCTACAGAGTGAGAGCTAAGGAGCAGGGGTGGCTGGAGCTACTGAAGTGTGACAGATGTTTCAGGGAAAGCCAGTCACTAGGTTTGTTTGTTTCTCAAGCAATCCTTCTTGCTGCTCCACATATTATTAGCTGCCCCACCTTGCTGCAGATGGGGGCAAACTGAGGCAAAGAATTAAAACGGAGGGCATCAGTGCCAGGTTTAGAATTCAAGAACTACTTGCTGCCAGCACTGTGCTTGGCCCATCAGCCCATCCCTCTCTTTCTCTTCCGCGTGGCCTGTGCACTGTTTTTGTAGCAGTATCACTATGTCCGTTAGGGGTGGGATTTGTACCAACAAGTTATATTGGTTCAACCCCTACCAAGGACACCAGATCATTTATTTAGTGAGATAATAGTTTCTCTCCTTGTATGTGGATAAGCTATCCCTTTATAGTGGTATACCTGTGTCCACATTAGATGGGTTGTACCACTTTGGCTATACGGGCATAGTAAAAGAAGTGCAACTTTTGTGGGTAGGCAACTCCATTCACCTCTCTCTGGTATGCTGCCCTTATGAAGCATTGGCATTTCGAATTGACATTGGTATTTAGTTTTCAAAGACTTGCCTGATTCCAGGCTACTGGAACTTTAATCTTGCGGAGACTTCCTTCCTGTAGATCCCTCTGTGCTGTGTCCTTTGTTTCCCCTGAAATACTCAGGGCAAAGTTCCCTTGTAAGGCTTCCCTCTAGAACAGTGGTTCTCAACCTGGGGCCGCCGCTTGTGTAGGGAAAGCCCCTGGCGGGCCGGGCCGGTTTGTTTACCTGCCGCGTCCGCAGGTCCAGCCAATCGCAGCTCCCACTGGCCGCGGTTCACTGCTCCAGGCCAATGGGGGCGGTGGAAAGCGGTGGCCAGCACATCCCTCGGCCCGCGCCGCTTCCCGCCGCCCCCGTTGGCCCAGCAAACTGCGGCCAGTGGGAGCCGCGATCGGCCAAACCTGCACACACGGCAGGTAAACAAACCGGCCCGGCCCGCCAGGGGCTTTCCCTGCACAAGCGGCGTCCCAAGTTTGGGAAACACTGCCTCACTTCATCTGGATGTGCACAGAGTAACAGCAGCCTGTAGTGCCCATTTTCAGGAGACCGTGGCCTTTCCTCTCAGGCATAAAGCTGGCCTCTCCCAGCCATGTCTCCTGGCTGGATTATTGTAAACCTGCCCATGATCCAGCTTCTGGAAGCTGTAGCGGCTGCAGAACACAGTGGCACCTCGCCCTTTGAGTGTGTGGGTTTCTACGCTTACTTACCAGGTCTGTACTCTCTTTTGGCTACTTCTTCAGTTGAAAGTGCAACGCAAGGTGTTGCTGGTGAAAATGTTTAAACCCTGGGACCCCGTTACTGCCTCTTTATATGCAGACGTGTGTCTTCTGCCACTGTCTGGAACTCAGCTTCCCCGGTTCAGTGGCAAAGGGTTCTCAGTTGAGAGTCCCCCTCACAGTGCAACAGATCCTCAGCCTGACCAGCTTCAGATCCCACCACAGGACTGTGGCTGGCTTCTGAGTGCTCGCTGAGCGTTAGCTGGTGTTTTGCCATTGCTTCTGTTTTCTGTTTGTGGTTGTAGGGCAGAAGAAACAACAGGGGGGCTTTGGGGATCAGTTATAATGGCTGAATGCTTGTATGCTTTAACTTGATTGTGTTGACAAGTCTGGAGTGACAACTTGATGTGTTGAATTTATAACACTTCTGGCCCAGAGGATCTCTCACTGTGATCCATGGAGCACTCATGGTCTGCTTACGTCTTCCAGGCACTCTGATCTGCAGCTTCTGTCTCAGAGGTGAAGCACCTGTCAGTCTTAGAGTGATGTTTCCTCTAGTCCTGTCCAAGTCTCTCTCAGGGTTTTCAGGGGATTTTTTTTACCCAAGTAAACTAAAAAAATCCAAATAACCCAAGTCTCTCTCTGAACTCTGTGTGGCTGCTTCTTGTCTTCCTTTGCTGGGTGTTTCATTAGTGTAAATTCAGCGGTGATTAAGTAAGAGCAAATGGGGGGATCAGGCAGAGGTGTTTTGCTCCAAAAAGAGGCAATGCTACTATTGAAAGAGCTGCTGTGGGATAAATGAGGAATAACTCTGTGGCTGTACACATAGATGCATGGTGATGTGAAATGTGTGGATAATCCCACTTCCTGAAGCATGCTACTGCTTTTACTGTAAAACAGTGATAAAACAAGAGTAATAATGACTGATAAGTCATGCCCCATTGCCGTTATATTGGGCCTGTGTGTGGATCTGAAACCTGACACTTCAGAGATGCCTCCTTTTTTATCCATCTAGCTCATTGTTTTAAAACAAGTTAAAGAGACAGTAAGATAGTTTTAGGAAGAGAAAGAGTCAAAAACCTAGAACCAAGATTGCCTGGGGCTGGGTGCCCAATAAAGGCCAAGACAGATACCAAAGGAGATTGAGATAACCCATAACAAGTGCTGCTCTGGTTGCACCAAGTGCCATTTTCCCATCTGTTGGTTCTTTGGGTTGCATATTTGAAAGCAATGGAAAAGGGGCTTCGCTGCGTAACTCCCATCACCATCAATGAAAATGGGTCCCAGCGTCATGTCCTTGTGCAAGGCAGTTTGAGGATTCCCTCCCATTGCTTCATTCTAGGCTACCTCAGCTGCACTTCCGTGTTTAGATTTGTTCCTTTCATGCTGATTCTTCACTGATTTCTCCATGTCAGCACTTCAATGTAATTAGCTTTTCCTCTCTCAGGCACTAGGCATGGGGTCTCGGTTCCTGTGTCTTCAGATTACACTTGCAATGAGACAAACACTTATTTGTGACAAGGCAGAAAACCGAGGGCCAAATTCTGCTCTCGTTTACACTGCAGTAGACCTGGAGCGGCTACACTGAAGTCAGTATCGGAATGGCATAGCCATGTCTACACGGAGAGTTGTAGGGCATTCTCCCACCACTGGTCTAGCACCAGTGCATCTCCATTGGTGCAAGCGAAGTTGGGAGTTGTAACATAGTTCAGAAGTCAGTGTGTCTTCTAGATCTGCTCTAGACCTCACCAGTGGCTCATCTCCACCAGCACTCCCCTTGTTGCTAGTCCTGGTGGAGCTGCATCAGCCCTACAGCAAGGATGTGGGAATTTCCCTGAAATGCTCAGCATGGACGCAGTCTCTAGAATTCAGTCTCATGACATTAGGAGGAATTAAGCTCACAGCTCTAAAAATAGCATCTGATATTTAGGAAGGTTTTAACACCAAGGCTGCCAAGCTGTGACAACGCGAACAAGTGAGATTTCAAATATTTGTAAGTGAGATTTCAAATGTCTCATTGAGACACATTGCCAGGTCCTTCATCCCAGCAGAGAAATGCATTCACAATTTCCTAATCACAAAAGAGGGAACCTCACTTGCCACAAGAGTGGGAGTTGATAGGTTTCTCTAATGGCCCCTACTGCAATGTCCTCTCAATCTTGGTCTTTTTCATACCCTCCAGTGACAAGCAGGAGCGCCGCCAGCTTTTCCGGCGCCCTAGGGGGCGGAAGGTCCCGCCCCCGAAATGCCGCCTCCAACAGCAGCGGCGGAAGGTCCCGCCCCCAAATTTCCACGGATGGCCGGGGCGCCAGCGCCCCCCAAATAGTAGCGCCCCAGGCGACCGCCTAGGTCACCTAATGGGTTGCGCCGGCCCTGGTGACAAGTGCAAAGGCCACTGCTGAAAAGTTGGGCGGGGGAGGACGACGACGGACAATCTGCCACTATCAGATGTCCTGACTCCTTACAGAGGGTTGTGAAATGTGATACGTTTGAGCAAGATGTGTCTATGGTAGTGACAAATCTGGGCTTTGGGAGGAGTGGCATCGGAGGGAGCCTTTAAGTATCTGACCTCAAGCGTCAAAAATATTTCTCTGATCTCCTCACTTCTCTACTGACTTTGCATTTTATTTCTGACTTGTGAGTCAGGTTAGTACTTACGGAAATCTAGGACTAAGACGGGTGGTGAGAGCCAGGCATACTGCAGGCCAGCACCCAACAAGTTTCACACACACAGCTCTGCAAAGCACCTTAACCAGCCTGACCTGCAGAACCCGCTGCTGTCCCAGTCCTAGGCCCTGCAGAATTCTGCCAGTGCACCTCACTTCACTTCTGATGCCCGCTGCTAGTCCATTCCTGGATCCCCCATGGTTCTGTCAATTCAGTTCACTCCTCATGTCCAGCACCCACTGCTGTTCCACAGCTCGTCTTGAGCCAGATGTGCTGTATTGTGATATGCTCAAATGGAGAACAGGGTGAGACAAACCAAATTAATTTTCAAGCCAGAATCATATGTCCAGGTGAAAGGTTCATGTATAAACTGAAGCCCAGCTGACCCATCCACAGTCAAGCTTGCTGGATTCAGACCGAACCGTCACCAGACAGCATCACACCTGGGCATTGTCCCAAAGCAAAATCGCAGCTCCAAGCACCTACACATTTTGGGGTGCAGATGAGGATTTCATCATTCGAAACCAAATCTTACAGTTGGCTCCTATCTCTGTAAAGAGCCAAGCCAAAACCCCAAATCTACAGCTAGTCAGAAAAACATCAGTGAAACATTTTTGGTGGGAATTCGCCAATTCACCAATATCAAAAGGCTTTGCAAAGATGGTTTGATTTCAGCGAAAAGTTATCAAAGAGCCCTGCTGTTCATAATGGGGCGTTTACCACTAGTACCAAATCCTGCATGCAATGCCCAGCATCTCAGCTAAATTCATTTCGTTTGCTGGGGTAACGGAAAGGTCATTTTTTTTTCTGATGTGGATTCAACCCATTCCAACAGGTGGATCTGATTTGTCATTTGTGATGGGGTATGTCGGGGGGCGGGGAGGGATGGTATCTGGGTGTGTTAGCCTCTGTGAGCAGGACTGTGTTTGCTGTCTGTGTAGAAGCTCTGTGTGAATCTGTGCCTGTGTCTGTCTGAGAATCTGTGTGTTTTCTGTTTGTGTGTGTGTCTGTGTGTATATCTATGTGTCTGCATGTTGAGTCTATGTGTGTGTTAGAGTGTGGGTGTGTTTGTGTGTCTGTCTGTAAGGCTGTGTGTCTGTGTATGAGTTTATGTCTCTGTGTAAATCTGTGCCTGAGTGTTTGTGTGTATAAGTGTGTGTGAGTTTCTGTTCCTGCAGTTTCTGTTCTGACACTGTCTTCTTGGGTGACCATGGCCAAGTCACTTACCTTCCCTGCCCTATCTGTAACAGGGAGATGATCAAATGTACTTGGCTCAAAGGAGGGTGGTGGAACTTAATGAATCAGTATTTGAGATCATTGGTTATAACCATGATACATTGTACCTCGATAGTAGGGTGACCAGATGTCCCGATTTTATAGGGACAGTCCTGATTTTTGGGGTCTTTTTCTTATATAGGCTCCTATTATCCCGCACCCCCTGTCCTGATTTTTCACATTTGCTGTCTGGTCACCTTACTCGATAGGACCTGTTTTCTGGGAATATCAAAGGGCTTGAATTTAGTTTAACAGTCCCCACCCCCATGGATTATGTAGCTATGATTGTCTCCATTTTCCAAAGGGAAGAAACTGAGGCACAGAGCTAAAATGGCTTGCCCAAGGTCTCTCAGGAAGTCTGTGGAGGAACTAGCTATAGATCCACTAGAACAGGGGTCGGCAACCTTTCAGAAGTGATGTGCCGAGTCTTCATTTATTCACTCTCATTTAAGGTTTCGCGTGCCAGTAATACATTTTAACATTTTTAGAAGGTCTCTTTCAAAAATCTATAATACATAACTAAACTATTGTTGTATGTAAAGTAAATAACATTTTTAAAATGTGTAAGAAGCTTCATTTAAAATTAAATTAAAATGCAGAGCCCCCCAGACCGGTGGCCAGGACCAGGGCAGTGTGAGTGCCGCTGAAAATCAGCTCGCGTGCCGCCTTTGGCACACGTGCCATAGGTTGCCTACCCCTGCACTAGAACAAGGTGAATATTGCAAAAATGATCATTGAGCTTTGTTTGTAATTTTTCAGCCAGTTCGCTTTTACTTTGCCCTTTTTTGGGTTCATTTTCCATGAATATTCTAGTGAATGAGCTGACTGGCAAGGATGTTTATGGCAACTGTGAATTTTAAGGGGCTATTGGAGTATATTTCAAATTCGTAATCCTGAGAATTTGGACCAGAAAAACTGCCTCCAGAGTTCCACTCATCCAAATATGCAACGTGACCTAGTTGTCCAATCAAAGCAGATTGGAACTTGCATATGGAAAACTCACAACACAGGGCTTGTGAATAAGCTACAGACTAAGAACGGTTCCCAAAGAAGAGTGAGCAAATCATTTCAGAAAAAAATGCCTTTGAGAAAAATCGCAGGCTGGTCACAAACAAGTTGTGAATAGAAAATTCTTCAAATAAATTATTCATCGTAAATGATTCATTCGACTCCAGAGTCTGAACTATGGGACAATCTTTCCTCCCCATCCTGTGATTTATAAATCATGTCACCTTACATTTGTATACAGCGCTTCTTGGCCAACATAACACCTTCCATAGCCCAAATTCAGCCTCACCACCTCAAAGCAAAAATAAAAGGGGCCAGGATACTCATCCATGATATAGAACTACCGTACATCTATGCTACTTGGTCACTGGAAAACATCTCCAAACAGAAGTCAAAGAGCTATGTGAATGGTATTGGGAAGCAGGTTAGTATGCTGTGGGGCTGACTGTAAGATCAAACTGATAACACTTAGATTAATAAGTGAATACAGCCATGCAGCATTAGGAAGCTTTTTACATCAACGTCTGTCTGTATAACTTTAATAGTGGCTGGTCTTTACCACGTGAGGCTGAGAGATTTAAATCTGGATCAGCTGAGCTAGAGTAAAATGGGCCGAGTTTTTTGTTTGTTTCTTTTTATTAGCACCACCTACCTTTTAGTATTTTCCTCTCTGCAGGCCAGTGGAGTGGCCCAGGGTATTGCCCTGCATGTGTTGTCTGTGAGCATGAGAAACCTGAGAAAATCTTTTCCCTGTCAGGATCACGGTGTCTAAACAATAGATTTGCTTGGACAGTCACCATTGGAGAGCTGCCAGTGACCCAGCTGGGAAGAGACAAGCAGCCCTGCAGACCATGTTCATGCTGCATGATGACTTTACCTGTACAGAGAGGAGATGTGGGGAAAGTATCCAAATGTTAGACTGCAAAGAGGAAAAGGTGCAGAGTCCAACCATATTTTTAGTATTTATTCACTGGAGGGAAACAAGATTCCCCAGCTCACACCCATTGGTTCATCAAGCCTGATGTCATGACAAACCAGTGGTCAACACCTGAGGCTTCAGGTGATGGTGAAGAATAAATGAAATCAGCTCAGGGCCTGGAGCAGTCACCATGAGCAGCATTTCATCTGCCCACAGCAGCTCCCAGAGTGCTACCCAGAATCCTTTATGCCAGCTGTGTGCCTGCTGCAGTGACCATGACTAGCATTGCAGATGTCCTCACATTGGGTATCTGCTGCACGTTTCAGCTGGGGAAATGAAACATTTGCCTGAACTCCTTCCATCAGGCTACACCTTGTCCCTCATTTGAGATGCCACCAGGTTGGAGACATAGGGCATAGAGTTCTTCTGCGATTCCCTTATGTGAGAGCCGTCACCAGATCTAGTTTAGATGCCCTCAGGCTAGAGATGTAAATGGGAAGATACTCTCCAATCCTGGACAGGCTCTGATGCCTGCAGCATTCTCCATGACTGGCATTTCACATGCCCTCCGGACTGTGAGCTTTAAATCCACCCTCAGGAGAAAAGCCTGACAAACGCTGATGAGAAAAGGGGAAAGCACGTACAAGAAATATTTGCAGGCAGAGCCATTGTTTGTTTTTCTCCTGAAGTTATTCTCCTATCAGGTCTTTAACCAGCGAGCACTGGAAATAGAGCTCTGCGCAAGTGGCTCGGGATGATCATCTGCCAAGGATCACATTTCACATTCCCTCTTGTCACATGACTGTGGGGTCAATACAGCTTTGTCCTTAGGTACCTGGGTCTTTCCACTGACATCATTCCCGCTGATTAACCATCTTCTCAGCTTGACACAGCCCCAGCCACAAGGGTCTTCTCCATCTCCTAATTTCTAAGGATTCCCCTTTCCTGCGTGTCGCAGAGATTTTGGGCAACCACTTATTCAGGCAGTAGGGAAATACGTTTCCCTTTCTAAGCCCTTAATCCAGTCCCTATCTGTATTACAGAGAGTGTGAGGGAGCGTGAATCCCATTTGGGCGGCATCTTCAAAAGACAAGGGTTTGAAAAGGATGCACAGATTGCACACTAATCTAGACTGCTCTCCCACCCTGCGGTGAACCCTATTAAAATGGATGCTTGATAAATGCTCTCTGAAGGAATCAGCCCTGCCACCCCCTTGACGAGATGAAATAGCAATTGATTCTCAGACTTGTCAAAGGAATGAAAAAGCTGTTACAGGAGGGATCCCTCCAGTCTGATAATACAGTGTCCTGTGGGAAGCAGGAAACTGCATATGATGGCATGCTCCAAAGTAACATGTCCCAGATAAGCTGCTCAGGGGATTTGATATTAAGAGGGGAACCTGTCTCCCAGCTCCCTGAGTTTTCACTCCAAACTCAAATGCTTTCTGGAGATACAGGACTCTTTTCTGTTGCTTCTCCTCTTGGGGCTGGTGCAGCTGGGCTGTGGGAGAAAACAGGCCCATACGGGAATTTTTCATTAAAAATAATGTCCAGTTGAAAAGCTGAACATTTCCAAAAAAAATCTTTTGAGCAGCTTTAGTACGTATAGAGCACAATCATCTAGTACAGGGGTCGGCAACCTCTGGCACGCGGCTCGCCAGGGTAAGCACCCTGGCGGGCCGGGCCAGTTTGTTTACCTGCCGCGTCGGCAGGTTCGGCCGATCGCGGCTCCCACTGGCCGCGGTTCGCCGCTCCGGGCCAACAGGGGCGACGGGAAGCCGCGGCCAGCACATCCCTCGCCCGCGCTGCTTCCCGCTGCCCCCATTGGCCTGGGACGGCGAACCGCGGCCAGTGAGAGCCACGATCGGCCGAACCTGCCGACGCGGCAGGTAAACAAACTGGCCCGGCCCGCCAGGGTGCTTACCCTGGCGAGCCGCGTGCCAGAGGTTGCCGACCCCTGATCTAGTACCTAGGCCATGGGCACAGAAAACTAAGAGGACAAGACTTAAAGCTGTTATTTCCCACTAGGTCTAAGAGCGTTACATGCCCAACTCCTATTGAGCATCAGTAGGAACTGGGGGCCAATTCCCTGAGCATGCCAGGCTAAAGAAGGAGTGAGCTCTGCAGTCAGCAGATTGGACGCTTGTCCTGTTTCCCCCCCTCTCCCCTGGTAGAATGGTGCATTAGCCTGGGAGCCAGCACTAGAAATGTCTTATCTCTGGCTCCCAAGAGTCTGACTTTTGGAAGATCTAGTTTCTGTGTCTCTGGTGAGTGCAGTGGTCTCAGGCTGATCAATGACAAGGCTTAATTTGGGTAATCTAGCCCAGCCCATAATAGGCTGTACCAAATAGTCCCCATGATTTCATTGAGACTATTTGTGGTAAGGTATCGCAGTCTGACCCGAAGGTTTTCATAGACTAATACCAGGACCTTGAATTGGAGCCAGTCTTGGGCACAGGAAGCCAGTGGAGACTGTACTGGCGTGATGTGTTCCCCGTGACTCGCCCAGGAGGTGGGCTGCTGTCTGTTGGACAGGCTGGAGATGTTTGGTTGGCCTTAACTGACAGCCCAAGATAAAAGCAGTTGCAGGAGTCCAGTCTAGAAGTGGATCTTGTTTGCCACGTCCTCCTCTGAGAGAGAAGCATGAAGTCTCCTGGTGACCTGGAGGTAGAGGAAGGTATTCCTACCCACTGCTGCTACCTAGTTCTTGAGAAGCAGAGATGTATTTAGTGTGACCCTTAGGCTGTGCACTACTTTGATGATCTGGGAGCCAGACACCTGTGATAGCGGGTGAGGTTATTATTACTAGAGCTGGTTGGGAATTTTTCTGATGGAAAACGCAGTTTTGGAAAAATCAAAATTTTCTGGGGAAAAATTTTGATTTTGCTGCAAATTTTTGATTGTCCATTGGGAAAACTGACATGAACTATTTCCTCTCAGGTCAGTTCAAATGGTAATGCAATATTTTGGATTGCTGTATTGACCCAAAACATTTATTTCGAGTCAGTTTAACATTAAACTGCGTTTCTCTATTGTGGCGTGCTGCCTCATGGGAGCTGAAATTTGGGTTGCCTGATAACACCATTCTATCCGATGGGCTGGGCTCTCTGGCCAGACTACAGCTTCCATGATGCAGTGCAGTCCTCCCTCTGACTAAGCTGTGTGGCACATTGTAGGTGCATGATGGGAGGTGTAGTCTAGCCAGAGGTCTCGTCAACATGCTGGTAGCAGGGCAGGCCATGGAATCTGATCATTTCTGCTGAAGTGCTCTTCTGTACATTGTAAAGGATGGGGGCCAGGGCTGACCGCTGAGGCACTGAACCTCTGAGGGCTGGGGAGGATAAAGAGCAGTTACTCATCACTCACTGGAATCTGCTGGAGAGAAATTATCAGGACCAGGTTGGAGCCATGCTGTCCACCCCAGCCAGGGCTTGTAAATGGACCCTTGGGATCCACTGTCAAAGGCTGAGATTTGGCCTGTATCCATTGCCATGTGACGGTCGTCCATCGGGGGACCAAAGCTATTTCTGTGAGTTATTTGTGGCAGTGGCAGACATCATGCAAAAACCTAGCGCTCTGGGCTGTTTTGATGTTAGTTTGAAACTCAGAGTATGAACCCGCAGAAACAAACAACCTAAAAAGCACCTGCTCCATTAAACTAAATCTTTCCCCTCGCCCATGCTGACAACATTCTAGGTACAGGACAGGATGGGATGGGGTTTCAGGAAAAAGAGGACTCCAGTGTACATTCTCAGCCTCTGGATCTCACCTGTAAAACTGGGCTACAATGAAGTACTATGAGATCCTCAGGTGAAAGGGGCATCTACAGACGCACAGTTCTATTCGGAGATGGGCCCAAGCCGTGATATTCAGATCAGGATTCGGATCCAAATTTCCTCTCTATGAAGCTGTTTGGGTCTGGGGTTCCAGCCTATCTGGAGTTTTTTTGTTACTACACATGACCATGGGCTGGAAATTTAGCTCCTATGCGACTCTCACTTCTAGTCACTGTTATATGAGCATGGCCAGGCAAAAAAGGGTGTGGCCAGGGAATCCATGCTCCCCTCTGATCCACACATTGCTGTCACATTGGGGCACAAGTGTAAGTTAAAGGGGCACGCTGGGAACTGGGCTGGACTGACCCGTGGCCTACCTCAGGATCAGGGTAGCATAAAGGTGCTTTAAAGATACCGTGCTGCTCACCCCCGTCTTGCTCCAAGTGCAGCTAGTCAGGATGAGAGGATCAGGCCCTTTACTTGAAGCCTGTGGCACTCTGAAGTGGTTAATGCAAATGACTTTTAACCAATTCTTTGGACTACCAGAAGGGGGTCGCTCCCCACTTTTGGTTCAGTCACAATGGGGCACCGCTTTGAAGAAGGGCGTGAGACCCCCTCCTCAATCACCCCTGGATGTTGCCATTTTGGATGGTGTGAAGTGTGAGTGTTGTAGCAGCTTTGAGGATCTCTTGACTGTTGAACAATGCTTTGCAAAGAGGAGCTGGGTTTATAAATAATGCATTTCCTTTGTCTTGCAGGAATTCTGGAGGCAGAGGTACAATCAGATCAGCTGTGAACAGCTTACATAGCAAATCTAATAGGTTTGTAAATTAGATTTTGTGTTCATTTGTTTTTGCTCTAAGGCAGCTATTAATCTTCTTCTTCTTCTTTGCTGGATGGTACTCTTCTTATTTAGCAAATGTATCTGTTTCTTTTCCCTTCTGCTTTACATTTTCTTAATCATTCTCCCCCCTCTACTTTAATGCAATAATTATTTGCAAATGACCAAGGATCTGCAAGTTGCAGTGATTGAGAATATGGAAGAGAGTTACTTATTGTACAAAAGAAGTCACTGGGAAAGTTGCCACCTTTGCAATTTTCCACCGTGGTATTACAAAAGGGATTTCTTTCTATGACATCAGACTGTCATTCTGTTGCATCATAATGCCACTCAGTGACATGGAGACATCACTCCGTCATTCTGTGGCACTACAGGCATTCAGTGGTATTGGGACATCCTTCTAGGTCATTTACAAGATCATCCCATATCATCACAACATTGTTCTATGCTATAATTGGGTAGCTTAATGACAACATTCGATGACACTTTGTGTCATCGCACTGCATTGTGACATGGTGATGCCACACACTTCATCAAAATACAAAAAGCATCAAGTACAAAAACATCACAGTTATTGCTAGGAAGGTTTTCTCCACCCAATTAACTTTGGCATTTTTTTGCATTTTCTAAATTTGCCTTGCAGGAGATCAGATTATGTGGTGAAGTGCAAGATTGGTAGCTATCCTTATTGGCAGTCTCTGCAGATCATACTTTGCTAGTTTGTATATACACACACAGTGACAACTAGCATCTAGAAAGATATTCAGCTTGCCTCTCTAAATATTAAGTAGCAGGAGTCCCAAAATATCCTCACATGTGCCTGAGATCTCCTGTCAATCATTCCCCATGTGTACCTGAAGCAAACAAGCCTCCTAATAAATAAAAAAATATATAATATATGGAGATATACCTAGCTCATAGAGCTGGAAGGGACCCTGAAAGGTCATCTAGTCCAGCCCCCTGCCTTCACTAGCAGGACCAAGTNCGGAGATATACCTAGCTCATAGAGCTGGAAGGTCATCTAGTCCAGCCCCCTGCCTTCACTAGCAGGACCAAGTACTGATTTTGCCCCAGATCCCTAAGTGGCCCCCTTAAGAATTGAACTCACAACCCTGGATTTAGCAGGCCAATGCTCAAACCACTGAGCTATCCCTCCTGGTAGTGAATGGCCAAGGTGGCCTACATAGGGCAGCCAGCATTCCAGGAGGAATGGCATCAACACTGCACTGCTGCACCCCACATTGCATCGTTGTGAATGGACACAGCCTTATGTCATGATGCCCCCAGCTGCTGTAGCTCACTGTCAGGACAGTTTTACCTGGTACCTTCAAGAGCATCCCTTTCTACTCTCACTCCATGTCTCCAAGGGGGGCTCTCTAGGGGTAATTCCTCTCCCTCCGGGGTGTTTACCTGCTGGGTATAGATCTCTTCATTTGCCAACTCTCTCCCGGCTGAGAGTGGCCTCTTGCAGTGAGGAGGGACATTCTGCTTAGCTGGCAGCAAACACTCTGGCTGTGAATTTTTCAGTGTACTCTGGAGTGTGAAGGGTTTTTCTGGGCTGCACACACATGCCCTGCTTTCTGATGAGCCTCTCGGTTATTCTTTTTGGAGGGAAGCTCGCAGACATAAAGCACGCAGCGTTCCCATAATTTATGTCATTTGATGCAAATTGAATTGAAATGTTGGGGCCTTGATTGTTTTGCTGATTCAGTGATTAAGTTTGGGGTCTCGCAATGATCATCTCCAGAGCTGCAACACCTGGGTACCTGACTGCTCTCTGGCCCTCCCCGACCAGTCATTCGCCAGGGTCTGGTGCCCTAGCAGAGTGGATGCCATGAAATCTCATTGTTCTCCTCTGAAGGGAAGAAAAGTTATCAAAGATCCCTGCTGTTCGTAATGGGGCATTTGCCAGTAGTACCAATGCCCAGCATCTCAGCTAAATTCATTTCTCTTGCTGGAGTGAAGTAAAGAGCACATTTTTCTGATGTGGAGTTAACCCACCACAACAGGTGGATCTGATTTGTCATTTGTGAGAAGGGCATGTGTGTGGGTGGGTGTGTATCTGGTTGTGTCATCATCTGTGAGCAGGACTGTGTTTGCTGTCTGTGTATAGAATCTCTGTGTGTGAATCTGTCTAAGTCTCTGTGAGAATCTCTGTGTGTTTTTTGTTTGTGTGAGTATCTGTGTGTCTGCCTGTTGAGTGTGTGTGTGTGTAGTAGAGAATAAATAGGCTTTCCTTCCCTGCTCAGGTAATAACTGCAATTTTGCTTTTCTAAAGAAGTTTGAATCCCAGCCACCTCAGAGCGATTAGAGATGCCATTGGGAAGCTAACGGATCATGTCTCTCCCCCTCTCTTTTCTCTAGAGCTGAAGTAGTAATAAATGGCTCTTCATCTCCAGCTGTTGTTGACAGAAGTAATGAAAGCATTAAGCACATTAAACCAGCTTCATTCAGATGGAGACACAACCAGACACTCTCTTTGAAGATCAGGTACTGGTAATTACCTATAGGACAAGAGACAGATTTGGTCCTCTCCAGTGCAAGCTGGCAAATTGCCTCAGTATATCATCTAAAGAAGTCAAGAAAGAAATAAAATGTTTATCTCCTGCTGGGCTAGCCTTCATATCTGTAAGCGATTGCTTGGAAACGAATTCCCAGCTCAGCCGGGTGGCTTTGCGTTAACAGAGTGACACACGCTTGAGTCTCCACTCTTGGAGACAAGCAGGGGCCATTGTGCGCTGCAGATTCACCATGATCAGCCACTCCTGGGGGGAAGGAAATCTGCCACCTTGTGGGTAAATACAGTGACCCCTGCTGGCGGAGAGCAGAGCGGCAGTGATGGGCTTGTTAAGGACCTGCTCCGGTGGAAAAGGGGGCATGGGAGATGCATACATTAAGGTGGGGAGCCATTTTATAGCACACATGGGGTAGCAAGTGGAATGCTAAAGTCTGAGTGGCTCCTGAAGGCTGTCAGTCTCTCTGCAGCCAGGCTGTGGAGCATAGACAAGCAGGAGGAGGGTGCTTTGCAGTCATAGGCTGTGCCGCAAGCTTTCCCTATATCTGTTTTATTTCCTTCCCCAAGGAAACAGATCTTGAAGTTCCTGGATGCGGAGAAGGACATCTCGGTGCTGAAGGGGACCCTGAAGCCCGGGGACGTCATCCACTACGTCTTTGACAGGGACAGCACCATGAATGTCTCCCAGAATCTCTATGAGCTGCTGCCAAGGACCTCGCCCCTGAAGGGCAAGCACTTCCGGACCTGCGCCATCGTAGGCAACTCGGGGATCCTGCTGAACAGCGGCTGTGGGAGAGAGATCGACGCTCACAGCTTCGTGATCAGGTAGTGAGGGGTCAGAGAGGCCATGCCTCCCATACAACAGGGCTCCTGGGACCCCCAGGCTCCGAGCCAGGCGACTGGGCCAGAGCCTTTCCTGTCACTGGGGGACTGACAGAGTGCTGCATATTCCAGCCCCCCCGCCTCTGCCCACGCTCCCCCTGCCCACGGTGTGCACTAAATAGTGCAAGGAGCCCCCTTGTCAGGGCGGGAAGGATGGGCACTGAACAAAACCCAACAGGGGAGTGTTTAATGTGAATTCAAAGAGATGGAAACAGTCGGCAAAGGAGCCACGGCTGTGATGTACCCAGAGTGCCTCAGAAGCGGGCCTTGCACAACATCACAAGCCTGCCCGCCACAACCCAACGCACTCCACAACCACACACTGTCACACATGCACTCCATCCACACAAACACCCCTCAAGTCATGAACACCTCCACCATCACCCTCCCATACCCCCCCAGACACACACGTCCTTCTCACAGACCCGCCACTCACACCCTAACACACACTGTGCCCCGCCCACCCTACAAACACACACATCTTCTCATATACACCACTCCCTTTCTACAACACGCTCCGCCCCCACGCCGTGACAGAGAAGTACACCAACACTGATGACACCCCCCCCAGCCAAACCCCCCAGATGCAAGCAAACCCTATCCTACACACCCCTACAGACACATACATCATTCCTACACAAACACCCTCTACCTTCTCCCACTGTCACCTACAGACACCCCAACTCAATCCTCCCTCACATGCATCACCTCCACCCCAATACACTCTCTGTTCTTACGCATAAACACACTCACAGGTACACAAGCCACCATGCACACACAGACGTACCACTCCCTCTGCCCCTACAGAAACACATACAATCCCTACACAAGCCAAACATGTACCATACCCTCGCCTCTCACACACATGCACACACTAAATTGTCAAAATAATACTTGCAGTAGCAAAGAGAGAGAAGGAAAAGAGCCTGCCTCTTTCTCCCTCAAGCCCATGCAGATGTGTTAGCTGAGGAGCTCTGCATGTCTGCTGGTGATTTATGTCTGTGCAGACATTTGCTTTCTGGCAAGTCTGTTATGGAGACAGCCCAATCTATCAGTGGCTTATAAAGGCAGTCCTGCGTGTGACATGGGAATGAAGATAATGCCACCTCTGCCCTCTGGATGAACACAGCCAACCCAACCGTCCTGTGTGTCAGAGGGGAACCCAGGGCCCCTCTCTGATCTTTGGGGAATGTTCCCTAGGTAGTTTGCTCGGCAGCTTGAAATGGAACAAAAGCCAGCCTAGAAAACAAAGGCTGTCGTGGTCACAGCCAGGGTTAGGCCAGTGGTCTTATGGCAGCGACAGTGAGAACTGTCCTAGGCAAGGTCTACACTAGGAATGAGTAAAGCAGGGGTCGGCAACCTTTGGCACGCGGCTCACTAGGGTAAGCACCCTGGCAGGCCGGGCCGGTTTGTTTACCTGCCGCGTCCGCAGGTTCGTCTGATCGCGGCTCCCACTGGCCGCGGTTTGCCATCTCAGGCCAATGGGAGCTGCTGGAAGCAGTGGCCAGCACATCCCTCGGCCCGCGCCGCTTCCAGCAGCTCCCATTGGCCTGGAGCAGCGAACTGCGGCCAGTGGGAGCTGCGATCAGCTGAACCTGTGGACGTGGCAGGTAAACAAACCGGCCCCGCCCACCAGGGTGCTTACCCTGGCGAGCCGCATGCCAGAGGTTGCCGACCCCTGGAGTATAGTAAGGTCGACTGATGGGGTGATTTTTTTGCAACATTTCTATGACTAAAGTCCTAGTGTAGACACAGTTACATAAAACTGCTTTTGCCGTGTAACTTCTTTTGCTCAGGGAACCAGAATAAGCTATACTGGCAAAAGCACTTTTTGCTGGTACAAACTGAATATACACCAGGAGGGTTTGCCGGTACAACTAAACCAGCATAGCCATGCCAGCCAGCCTTTTCTAGTGTAGACTAGGCTCCAGCAGGGATGGAGAGCTGGGTCCTGTGTTCCTGGGCACACAGATTGCCATGTCTTTGGCTTTCAGTTCCTATATTTCCTTTGAATTTATTAGCCATTAAGGCAGCATGTCCTAATGATTAGAGCAAGGACCTAGGAGTCAGGAGCCTTGTAGCCTATTTCTCACTGTGCGTACCCTTGAGTAAGTCACTTAGACTGATAGACTTTAAGGTCAGAAGGGACCATTGTGATCATCTAGTCGGACCTCCTGCACATTGCAGGCCACAGATCCTTGCTCACCCACTCCTGTAATAGACCCTGACCTCTTGCTGAGTTACTGAAGTCCTCAAATCATGGTTTAAAGACCGTAAGTTACAGAGAATTCACCACTTACACTAGTTTAAACTGCAGGTGACCCGTGCCCCATGCTGCAGAGGAAGGCAACAAAAACCCAGGGTTTCTGCCAATCTGACCCAGAGGAAAATTCCTTCCCGACCCCAAATCTGGCGATCAGTTAGACGGTGAGCACGTGGGTGAGACCCACCAGGCGATACCTGGGAAAGAATTCTCTGTAGTAACTCAGAGCTCTCCTCATCTAGTGTCCTGTCTCCAGCCGTTGGGGATTTTTGCTACTGGTAGTTGCTGACAGGCCACATGCCATTGTAGGCAGTCCCATCATTCCAGCCTCTCCATGAACTTATCAAGCTCAGTCTTGAAGCCAGTTAGGTTTTTCGCCCCCACTGCTCCCCTTGGAAGGCTGTTCCAGAACTTCACTCCTCTGATGGTTACAAACCTTCTCCTAATTTCAAGCCTAAACTTGTTGATGGCCTTTTTATATGTATTTGTTCTTGTGTCCACATTGGCACTTAACTTAAATAACTCCTCTCCCTCCCTTGTATTTATCCCTCTGATGTATTTATAGAGAGCAATCGTATCTCCCCTCAGCCTTCTTTTGGTTAGGCTAAATGAGCCAAGCTCATTGAGTCTCCTTTCAGAAGGTAGGTTTCCGATTCCTCAGATCATCCTAATAGCCCTTCTCTGCACCTGTTCCAGTTTGAATTCATCTTTCTTTGAATTCAACATAGACTAGAACTGCACACAGTACTCCAGATGAGGTCTCACCAATGCCTTAGATAATGGTACTAACACTTCCCTGTCTCTACTGGAAATACCTCACCGGCTACATCCTAGGACTGCATTAGCCTTTTTCACGGCCGCATCACATTGACGGCTCATAGTCATCCTGTGATCAATCAATGCACCCAGGTCTTTCTCCTCCTCTGCATGTGATAGGCAGCGTGGGGGTGATCTGGGGTTTTCGGCACATTGCCAGAAGCAAAGCAACCTTTCAGGGCCCTGAGAGGCCACATCAGCTGCTCACACACTCCATTCTGCCAGCACCAGGCTCTGGTGCATAGTAATGGGTCAGTAGAGTCATCTGTCCAGCACTCAAAATGACAGAAATAAGTGACTTGGATTCCACTGTCAGGAGCAACAGGGAAAGGGGGTGATCTTGTCCCAGCTCAAGGCAAATGCAGCCCTCAGTCTCAGTGCCTCACGGCTTTCCTTGCCCTCGCACGTGGGTGAGTGCGAGGAGTTTCCAGAGCAGCAGGAGTGAATTCCTTTTGTGTGTGCGTGTGTGTGTGTGTGTGTGCAAGTGCATGTGCCCATTCTTACATTGCACAAAGGTTTCTCAAGGTCACAGCCCCTAAGCAGCCTGGCCCTCTGGAGCCCACCAATCACTGATATCCCAGGCCTCCACCTCCTGCTGGTATCCCTATCATTGCTGGTGCCGGGGGGGTCTGCTGTTTAGCACACAGTCGCCAGGTGGGGAAGAAGGGACTCAGGATAATATTACTCCAGGCAGGCTAGAACTAAGAACTGCAGGTGTCACCAGGGCCGGTGCAACCCATTAGGCGACCTAGGCGGTCGCCTAGGGCATGAACATTTGGGGGGCGCCGGTGCCCCGGTCCTCCATTTAATTTTGGGGGCGGGACCTTCCGCCGCCTAGGGCGGCGAAAAAGCTGGCGCCGCTACTGGGTGTCACACTGTCATTCCGGGCGAGACGGAAACACTCTCCCAGGATATCACTAGCCCTTCCAATTAGAGCAGCTCTCTGCATGCTCCGGTGCTGTACGTTCCTTGGAGTGCCTCGCCGAGTCACGGGAGATGGGACACACTCACAAGCATGCACAGCCCCCTGGTGCCCCCTCTGTTTTCGGGCAGGTTCAGCTCCAGCAGGAGGGCTCACTGGAACGAGCCAGCCTTGGCCCACTCTGCTCCTCAGCCACTGCGGCTTTCCTGAGGCTACACGGCCAGCTGTTCTCTCCTCCCAGTGGTGGGTGCTGCTCCTGTGAGCTGCTGGCTTTGGGAGTCTCCCGTTTCTCCTGGTGCACATCCCATCCTCAGAGGTAACAGTGGACTCTGTGCCCCTCACACCACTTGACATTCAGAATGGGATGTTGCGATACTGATGCAAAGAGACACACAAGACCTCCATTGCAGAGCGGGTTTCCCTGCTCTGGAAAAATCACTTCCATTCAAATTTGTCATAGCAGTAAACATAGGTATTTTGTTACCTTGTGTTTGCTAACTGTGCACATGAACAGATACATGTCGGTACAAGCACACACGTGCACCAAAAATTCATGCCCTGGGACATTTATGAACATCCACACAGAGACACGCCTGCAAACTGACAGACACACACACACACACACATTAGCACTTTCAGAAGCCAATGTAGGCCTGTATATGCAGAGATGTAGCCATTCACCCAGCTGTGCAAACATGCGTGTATACGTAGACCTGTGCACACAGATGCATACATGCACAGGCACACACATTCCCCACATTCTTGCCTGGTACATACACGCTTTCTGAGTTTGCTCTCCCCATAGTGGTTTTTCTGTATTAAAACCGTCGCCTTGACCTGAATGGCTACTATAACCTTCCAATACTGTGAGCTCTGAAGCCACATTAGCAACATAGCCAGATGCCCGGGGGCCGTTAGTTAGTCACTGATATTCCTAGCAGGCTCTTGATAGGTCATGTTCTAGGGAATTGGTAACGGGATGCAGAAGGTCTTTCCTCAGAGTATCTGCCATGAGTCTGATCTGGGCTTGTAGTGACTGAAAGGCATTTCATGTCGATCGCTGAACAGACTCCACCAATAGGCAGGTGCCCTCATCACAGTAATGCTCCCCTGCTCTTTATAAAACATTAACCAATCCTCATAACATCCCTCTGGTGTTGCTATCCCTATGTTCAGGCAGGGGACACCGTCTACGGGATTTGCCCCGGGTCACACAGGAAGTCAGTGGCAGAGGCAGGAGTCAAAGTGAGGCATTCCTGGTCCCTAGAACTGTGCTCAGCCACCCCCACCCCCCAGGCTGCCTCGTCACCACCACTCTCCTCGGGCACTGTTTGGCCCCTTTGGTGGTGGTCTCTGCGAAGAGAGGGCAAAGACTGACTGAGCCCTGGAGAATGAGCTCCGCTCTCATCCTTCCAGGGCAGGATGGCAGCACGCTGCCACGGGGCGTTGCGAGGAAGCTTGCCCTGACGCTGCCTGTGCTGCACCTGTGCAACCCCAGGACTGGCAATCAGGCGCCTTTCCCCAGTGCTGGCACTCACCGACTAACGTTTGTCCTTCCCCTTCCCTGGAGCACACTGTGACGCTCTCTCCTGTGTTGCAGGTGTAATCTGGCCCCTGTTCAGGACTATGCCTGGGACGTGGGGATGAAGACAGACCTTGTGACTATGAATCCTTCTGTCATCCAGCGCGCCTTCGAGGACCTGGTGAACGAGGCCTGGCGGGAGAAGCTGCTGCAGCGCCTCCACAGCCTCAACGGCAGCATCCTCTGGATCCCTGCATTCATGGCCAAAGGGGGCAAGGAGCGCGTGGAGTGGGTCAACGAGCTCATCCTCAAGCACCGCATCAACGTCCGCACCGCCTACCCCTCGCTGCGCCTGCTGCACGCCGTCCGAGGGTGAGAATTCCTGCCTGGCCCCCCCCATCCCTCTTGCTGGGCCGAGACACTGTCGCTTCTCAGTGACAAGGCTGGGTTATGGGGACCTGTGGCTTTTTTTTTGGCTGATCTATTACTGGTTTTCAGCAATTGGACATATATGTGCTGTAGGCCCAACAAAGCGGCGTGTTCCTGATATTTTGTAGTAGCTGGTATCTCATGAACCTCTCGAGGTGAGAGTGCTATGCTTTGTGCTGGAGCTGGCTTGAGCCAAACCCACTACAAGTCTCTCTGTGTTTCATTCTGCAGACCACCAGGAAGGGCTCGGTGTGCAATGGATGGTCCATAGACCAGAGCTGGAGAACCCTTGCTTTAGATCATTTGCAAGCTGAGGCTCCCAGCTCTGGTCCCATTGCAGGACGTGTTTGTTTATAGCCCTGGGATTTGGGGTGATAGCAAACCTTACACCCGTGTCCCTCCTGGTCCCTCAGACTGTGAATGCTTTGTTGACTCTAGGCCTGGATTTCCGATCAGCGTAACTTTCAGACCTGCAGTTTGACTGGCGTATTTGTTGTTTCCCTGTGAAGAATTTGTGCTGTGGTCAGCTTAGCTAGTGATTAATCTTCTTGCTCCTTTCCCATTCTTCTGTCTCAGTCACAGGCATGGTCCTCACAGAGCTAGTTGGATCAGGAGATTGGGAATGGACTACAAAGCCTTTCATTGATTCCAGTCTAGCCTGGGTCAGGAGTGAAGGAAAGTTGCTACCATCTGATGGCTGTTCCAGAGTAGCCCATGTGAAATGAGTTTGGTGGTTTCAACCCCCTTCTTGGTGGATATACATTCACCTCATAAAACCCCATCATCGTGAGTGGCAACTTCATTGGATGGGCTTTAACTTCCTTTCATGCCTCAGGGGGTTAAATCTAGGTGAAGCAATGTGAGGGGAGCTTCTGGTCTACCTTCTCTGTGAATAGAGGGACTTGCAGGCTGTCAATCTGGTTCTTCTCCCCAGTGTTAACAATACAGACTCCTTCTCCCTTTTTATTTCTGGCTCTCCCTATTACATCCCCCTTCCCCTGGAAACATTGCAGGCTTAGTAGTGGTGAGGATGCGATGAAGTTCTTCTGCTCCCTGTTTTAATGGCATCAGATCCAAAACTGAAGTTGAAGGTCTGAGGGGTTCTACTAAAGCCTCCTGAGATCACAGGCAGGGCCAGCTCCAGGCACCAGCTCAGCAAGCAGGTGCTTGGGGCGGCCAAGGGGAAGGGGCGGCACGTCGGGCTCTTCAGCGGCAATTCGGCGGCGGGTCCCTTGGTCCCTCTCGGAGGGAAGGACCTGCCACCGAATTGCCGCTGATTGCGATCGCGGCTTTTTTTTTTTTTTTCCCCGCCGCTTGGGGCGGCAAAAACCCTGGAGCTGACCCTGATCACAGGCGATAACCAAGAACTTCCCTAGAACAGGCTTTCTTCTTCACAGAACCAGGGGGGAACTGGAGTAACAGCTGAGGACTGTCCTCATCTACCATTGCAATTTGCAACACTGCATGGAGATGCAACATCATCAGGTTGTGGCAATGCTGAGGAATTGGTAATTGTCCTGCAGGCTGGGATGGGGTGGTCGGACATGGGCTTGGCGATGAAATGCAGCACTGTTGCGTGGACTTGGCGTTGGCCCTACTGCTCTGGCAGAGAGAACCAAAGAGAAGGCTGAGGTGGTCAGTCGCGTCGTTTGTACAAGGTGCTCCGGTGATGTGGTGCTATGGGCCAGGTGAATAGATTAGATTAATGATGGATGGAATGAAATAGAGGAGAAGTTGTCACCTGCTTTGTCAGTGGAGCCTCAGGTGAGTGGGAGTTAGCCGTGAGATGTATGTGTAGTTCAAGTCAGATGAGTAGCAGTTTAGGCACCAAGACAAAGGGGTTTATTAATGCAGGGTTGAGGCTTCCATGTAAACCAAAGAGGGAGAAAAGGAGAATCCACAGGGTACTGGGCAGCTGGGCCATGATCTGTCAGTGTGGACTATTAGAGGTGATCCAAGCTTTGCTCTCTGAAGGGGGGTCAGCAGCAGCCCCTTCCTTCCAGATGTTTTTTCCCCTGTACCTCCCCCACCTGTCTGCACCTGCACTCCCCTCCCACCGCCGCTTTGTGGCTTTGCCTCCCCCACGAGGGAGCGTTGGTTTTCCTCCCAGAGTGGTGTTGTCTGTTTCCGTACGTTTGATCCGTTGATCTGCGCTTCGTAGAGCCTTATCCCAGCCTGGGGGCGCAGAACAGTCAGCACCGAGTGTGCACTCAGGGCAGCTCCTGGGAACACACCTGAGGGCCGGCATGTGTATGAAGGGAGCAGGGGCTGGTTTTCAGCAGAAACAAACCCAAAGGACTATTGATCGCATGTTTGCACAGGTGTGTGACTCAGAGCATGGCCACCTGAGCAGACAGCAGCCTCCATGGGGCCCTTTGGCCCGACAACAGGGAGAGGGGGATCCTGCTGTCTGGATGAACCACAAATTGGGATCAAAACGAATTCCTGCTTTCGCTTGGCAGGGCGGTGGTTTCCTTGGGCTCAGAGGACTCTCAGGCAGAAGAGTCACTCTCCAAGGAAGGGGGGGAAGGATCCCACAGGACACAGGAGGCACAAAATATAACCCAAACCTTGAGCTATTTCCAGCTGTAATTGACTTACTTTCATCTGTCAAAATAAAATTAAGCTCCTGTAATAAGCCCTTTAAATCAACAGGCTGCTAATCCTATGATTGCAGCACGTCCCTGTGCCAGAAACTCCCCACAGGAGATGCTGCAGGAGATGTTGGCAAGGTGTCGTGGTGTCTCCCGCTGGGAGGAGAGCAGGGCAAAGCAGGGGCTCCATGGGCCAGTCTGGTAATGGATCTCGCCTACTGATGCTGCAGCTCGTTCGCTGGTTGGCCTGGCCCTGCAGAACGGCTCCTTGCAGCAGCAACCCATCAAGCCGGGCTGGAGGCCTCCGGCACGCAGAGCAAGCCAAACGGAGGAGGCCTGTCAGGGCTTGACGGGGAGCTGATGGATATTGTGCTCTCCCGTGTGTCTCCCGAAATATACCAGATGCAAGGCTGGCAAGAGGAGCCGCATTCGGCCTGCACGGTGCAGCTGCTAGAGAAGAGGGGCTGGCGATCCTAAGTGAACGAGCGGCTGGAGGAGCCACAAAGCGTGAATGCCCTAGAACCCTGGGGCCTTGGAAGTGCCAGGCTCAGAAGTGCTTCCGGCAGCCCCTAGGTGGCGTCTCTCGGTGCAATTGGGGATGCGTTCCCAGGGCCTCTTTCTGTGCATGCTCCCTTGCTCTGGGATCGAGTTCCCTGCCAGCAGATCTTGGTGACTATTCAGGATACGGAAAGTGACAGTGTAAGGAAAATGGTGGGATCTGCTGGCAGGGGGGAACCCCACCGGGACGCTAGGAAGGGACATTCTTCTCTCAGCCTACTGACAATGCTTCCTGTGAGCACGGGTGCCCAGCCAGCCAGCACCAGTCAAACCAGGAGACACATGCACTGCCCAGTGCGAGCATGGGTGCCCAGTAAGGCCATGGTGCTGGTGCCCTGCCTGGTGCTAGGATGGGTGCCCAGAAGGGCCATGGCACTGGTGCACTGCCCCGTGCTAGGACGGGTGCCCAGTAAGACCATGTCACTGGTGCACTGCCCAGTGCTAGGATGGGTGCCCAGTAAGACCATGTCACTGGTTCACTGCCTGGTGCTAGGATGGGTGCCCAGTAAGGCCATGGCACTGGTGCACTGCCCAGTGCGAGGACGGGTGCCCAGTAAGGCCATGGCACTGGTGCACTGCCCAGTGCTAGGACGGGTGCCCAGAAAGGCCATGGCACTGGTGCACTGCCCCGTGCTAGGACGGGTGCCCAAGAAGGCCAGAGCATTGGTGCACAGGAGCCTTGCAAAGGGAAGCTGGATATATATTGACCGAGCATAGACTGCAGATCCTAAGTACCACATTGGCCTCCCATTCACTGAGGCTCTGGGCTGCCATTAAACTCAAGGCAGTCTTTTCTCCCCTTCCAGCTTCAGGCAGGCTCAGGTGGCATGAGTGGTCAGAGCTACTGCAGAGGCCACTGGGCTACTTAAAGGCTTCAGGGGCCAGGACACGCAGCCAGTGAAGTGAGCAGCACAAGGGCAGAATCGCTGGCTCTTCCCGAGACTAGTCACGTCTGTAATGAGCATGGCGGGGACGAGGAGAGCTGGCAGCTGGTACTGAACAGAGCTAATTCAATTACAGCCACAGAGTCAGCTCGACCCCACCAAGAGGATGAGCCCTGCAGCCATGAAGGCAACAGACTGACCTGCCCTCCTGCTCTGGCTCTCGTACCTATCAGCCCAGCAGCAGGAGAACAAGCCTGCAAACTGAGAGCTAATGAATGACTAATGCTGCATCATTGCAACCCTGACTCCAGGTCACCCTCAGGGACACAGGGCTGGGTACGGGCACTTCGGAGGGTTAGCCACTAGCTGGCTTGGAAAGAAGCTGGAGAGCGGTGGGACCACAATCGCTGCGCTGAGACTGGCTCAGAGGTGAGCCGCTAACGCAGCTGCGCTAGCCCAGGAGCACGACTGAGACTGCGCTCGTTATTAAACCTTCGCAGGGCCGGGGTCTGCACAGGATAGCAGGAATGCAGTGACCCTTCCTGGGGAATGTTCAGAACTGGCTGTCAGGGTAAAACATCTTGGGACTTGTGAGCTTTGAGCCAGCTTGAGCTGAATGTCACCAAGACAGGGCGGGGGAGAAAGAGCTGTGGACCGTCTGCCAGCCAAGCAGCCCTGACACTTGGAATTACTAAAGATTCCATAGCACTCTTTGGAGAGAGAAAGTTGTGTCTTAGCCACGTTCCAGCGATGGTAAATAAATTCCTCCTCTGGTTCCACCAGGTACATTATAGTTCCTCACTCCCTGTGCCCGGCTAACCAGCTTCTGTCTTCCACCCAGAGATGGCTGCATTTCAGTGGTGGCTGGAACAAGATCTCGCCCGGTCGTGCAGAAAGCACTTTGGAATCCGTTGGAAGGAAAGGCACTGTTGTAAATGTAAAATATTGGTTATTATCGTCCTCCCCGATGGCAGCCGAAACATCACTTCTCTGGCTAGGGATGCACTTTAAATGGGCACCCTGAGGGCCATGCTGTGGAGCAGGGTATCGGAAATTCCAGATGATTTGTGGAGCTTTATGCAGTCAGACATGACAAGCTGCGCATCCCTAGGGTTTGGATGAGGTTCTAAGGCAGGAGGCCAAAGGAGCATGAACATCTTGACATGAGGGCCCAGGGAAGGGGAGGAGGAGACTATCGCAGTTCTGAAATGGTATTTCTACCTAGGAATAAGAATAGCCCCACCTAGAAACATGGGGCTCAATCCCTCATCACACCTGCAGCCAGCACTCCAGGGCAGCCCTGGGGCCATGAGGTTCCTGGAATGCACAAGCACTTCTGAGTGATTCTGTAAAACGCCCCCTGATCAAGCTGGCAAGGGGCGTGCGGCATTGAGAGGTTCTCTCGCAGGCTGGAAAGCAAGCAAGCCACCTGATGAGTCAGCTGTGAGTGGCTCCTAAGAGCCCTGCAATCTCATTGCCAAGCAGCCTGTGTTAGATATGTACATTTGCAGGAGGCAGGAGAAAAGAACAGGGTGGTGGAATTTAACTGGCTGTGTATGTGGAGGTTTGAGTGTAACTGTTTTTATAGAAAGTTGATGGACACATTTCATTGTCTATTCTGGCATTGTCACTATACCCATCACCATGGCCTCCAGCTGCTGGACCATTTCTAATTGTATTGGCTTTTTATTAACACCCTCTGTTAAAAAATAGATAAATCAATATTAGCCCGAACCTACTGGACGGGGTCTCCTTTTAGGTCCAGCATCAGAATTATGAGTACGATTCATGTGAGCTCTCTGGGGCAGGGACCCTCCTTGTCTTCTGCTTTTGTACAGACCTAGCACCAAGGGGGCCTGGCCCATGGCTGAGGCAGCTCGGCACTAAAGCAGCACAAATAATAATTAATAATAACGGTGGGTGACATTCATCCCTGTGCAGAGGGGGTGCACCTACGCAAAGTCTGTGCACCACTGACGTTCTCAAAATAAGACTTAAAGTGGGATTGAAGTGGGGCCTAGGCAGTAGCGGCGCCAGCATTTCCGGCGCCCTAGGCGGCGGAAGGTCCCGCCCCCAAAATGCCGCCCCCAACAGCGGCGGCGGAAGGTCCCGCCCCCAAATTTGCACGGCCGGCCGGAGCGCCGGCGCCCCTCAAATGTTCGTGCCCTAGGCGACCGCCTAGGTCGCCTAATGGGTTGCACCGGCCCTGGGCCTAGGGTTTGCACTGTCCCACCTGTAGCCTGGGGCTTTACAGATGAGGTCCCAGCTTACAGGGAGAAGTTAAAGCCAAGATATGACAAAAGAAACAGATGGGCGGGGGGAGTGGAGGGGCAAAGGAAAGTAATAGGAGGGGGATACACCCAGAGGGACATGTCTCCCCACCAGTAGCGGTGCCAGCTCTTCCGGCGCCCTAGGTCCCGCCCCCGAAATGCCACCCCCAACAGCGGCGGCGGAAGGTCCCGCCCCCAAATTTCACCGGGCGGCCGGGGTGCCGGCGCCCCCAAAATAGCAGCACCCTAGGCAACCGCCTAGGTCACCTAATGGGTTGCGCCGGCCCTGCTCCCCACGTGGAGTGCGAGGAAAAGGCAGGCAGGCGTATAGCTCTCTTGAGCGTCACTTTCCCTCACTCGCCTCTTTATGTTGTGAAATGTCACTGCAAAGGACTGAGGTGAGTTTCAAAGGAGGAGTTAGACCACAAGGAGTGAGTTGTAAGGAAGGATCTGAATTCTGAATGAAGAGAGAGCGGCTGAATGGCACGTAACAGCTTCTGCGTACAGTAAGTGCCGAGCTCTTTACTTTCAAGGCAAGAGACGCTGTGTGATGGCTTCTCTCCCCTCAACTTGATTTTATGTCTGATCGTTCGAGATGGGCCTAAGCGGCACACTTTGAATGCGGTTGTGGATTCCAAACTCTGCACAGTGGGGGCGGGGGGGAGGTTGATCTGGCTTGTTATACAGTTAGGGCCAACTGTAAAATTCAGATCTGGATCCAGCTTTGGAATCCAAATTGCTGCCAAACTTAAAGGGGCGTTAAGGGGATCTGGTCCCATTTCTACAGTGACTAATACAAGTTTGATTGTTTTATATGGCGTTCAGTTATTACATAGTTAAGGGTGGTAGATTAAGAACCTAAGTTGACAGATGGAATAGGTCTGCCAGATGCTAGCCTGGTGGAAGGATGATTGCTCCTATATTTTAGGTGCATTCTGATTACGTATAGCACCCACAGCGTGGTAGGCAGATAATGGGCCAGATTCTGTTCTCAGCTACACCAACATCAATCTGGAGTCACTGCAATAGATTTACTCCAGGTTTATACCAATGTAACTGAGAATAGAATTTGACCCACTGATCTGACTGGTGTATATAGGACACATCTATAGAATGTTTCTGCCAGTCAGGGACCAGCTTCTCCAGAAGAGTGTGTTTGATTTTTTTATCTCACTTTTATGAATAAGTTGGTTTAAAAAGGCCTGGGGTGACTGACTGACTATCTATCTATCTATCTATCTATCTATCTATCTATCGTGACTTTCATCACTGAAAAATGGCAGTGGATGCTCCTATAACCTGATTTCTTGGCTGACTTGGGTTTCTTATACTCGCTCCAGTGGCATTCTCCCTATCACAGGATTTTTCGGTTCAACTGAAAGGATACATGCAATCCAACCCAGGCTTTTGTAGGACCCATCAGCATGGGGATCAGACGTGATGTTTAGCTGCAAATCAGCTCTCTCTGTTATTGAAACGAACAGCCGGCAGTCCCACAGTGTTGTCTGGCTGTGCGGAACTTTTCCACACAAATTAGGGACAGGCTCTATGCAGAGTGATGCTCAGCAGAGATGAGTGTAAGGGAGACGCGTGAATCCTATTGATGTGCAGGGTGGAGGAACCGCCACCATCCTCAGTGGAGGCTACAGTTTCACGAAGGAGAATGACAGAGTGTTTTCCATCCTGGAAGCTCACAGGACTTGCTTTACAATACAGAGGCACTGCACAGAGATCACTTCCTCCAGGGCCGGGATACAATCACTTCTGGAGTGGAACATACCAATTGTTGAACAGCACACAGTAATGCTATGCAACATTTTAGGAGACAAGGTGAAAAGGAATACTGCAGCCACTGGAAATTGTATTGGAAATTGACATCAGTCCAGTGTACTGGTCAGCTTCTAACCGGGGCAGTTATATTTGGTCTACTTTGGGGGGAAAACCAGTGCCATGGGACCCTCCAGTGACCACCGGGCTCAGGATCTCTGTTTTAAGTTGCCTACGAAAGATAGTCCCTCTAGCAATGCCACACAGGAACAATAGGTCCCAACCAGCATCACTCCCTACAGCACAAGACTGCTGGGGCTTTATTTCTTGAAGCTATTGCCTTTTTGATTACAATCAAGTATCCATTTAATAGTGAACAGGTCCGCCATAAGGGGCTGCATCCTGTCCTTACAGGGGACAGACATGATGATCTAACAGGGTTTTTCATCAGTAACTATTGTGGATCCTGTACAAGAATTGTTTCAGGCAGCTTTTGCCTGATGGCATTACAGTTTCTATTACTCACCCAGGCCCACCTAGACGTCAGCCCGTCTCTATGTGGCTGCTTCAGCCTCTGACGATTTATTCACATAAATGCCATACAGCTACCTTCTGAAGAAGGTCCAGGCTGCCAGAATAGCTCATGGAAGGGAGGTCTCAAGTTGCAGACTTTGCTCTTAACTGTCTCCTTTAATTGCTGTCTGCTTCCATAAAACATTACATTTAATAGTTATGGTGATTGGAGTAGCCAATTTGAAAAATAATTACTGCCTTCCTCAAGATTACCTCGCCTCCCAATTAAAATCCCGGACCTCGCATATTAAAGGTGTGCTATTGACACAGCATCCCATGTGCGCCCAGACAACCTCATTTGGGTTTGCAAAATTAATTAGTGTTTGTTTCAGTCCCCAGCTGTTCTCCCGAATTGGGAACAGCACATGCACCGGCAATGTGGATGCTGTCTAAATTGACCAGAGCAGTGAAAGAGATAAGAGAGTGATTTGTTCCTGCATAACTCATGCGGCTGCTGTTACAAGGTGCTCATTAAACAGCGCCCCTGTGTCCTTTCCAGACGTCACCGGAGGAGCTCTCGGTGCCCGCAAAGCGAGGACGAGATGCACTCACCACAGTCCAGCCGGCGTCGTAGCTTGAGCGCTTTACAGTCCTTGAGCTCGTTCCTTTCAGCACATCCATCTTCTTCTCTGTCTCCAGAAGGGCCCCGAGTTGGAGCCTCCCTCCCTCCCACCTCATCCCAACTCTTCAGCACTAAGGCAGCAGGCACCTTTGCCTCCTGGCACCAGCAGATCCCTGGACATTGAGAAGGGGAAATATTTTGCCCATGTGCCGCCCAGAAGTACTTCAGAGGATGGGCACTGCTGCCTCTAATCGCTACCCGATGATTGTAAAGTAGTAAAAGGGCTGGAATGATCTGGTTCTGGCTGAGACCATGAGGGGGTTGGAGCCAGAGTGTCAGGCTCAGTGTTCGGGGTCAGAATTTCCTATCTGCAATACAAGGAAATACAGAGGAAAGACGCATGGATTTTTATTGTAGGGTTACTCGTGAATATTGGGCTGCGGGCACACATTTGTTTTTGTAGGGTTGCTCCTCTTGCTGGCACTGATTTTTTTTTTTTCTACCATTAAAACATTTTTGAAATGACATGAAACATCAAGCATTACTCAGATTTTATACATAGATGCAAGGAGGGACTGTGAGCATGCGGCGTATCTGTCTGGCATCCAGATGCAGCCATGCCTTTTCCCCATTTCAGTACCTCTGTTTCCTTGTGCTCTTAGCAATTGGGCAATTTCAAATCAAGCAGCCAAATCAAAAGCTGTCCCTTTCCAGGGTACCCAAATGTGCAAACCAGAAACCACACACATCAGGCGTTCACCCCTTGGCTGCAGGGTTGTCCGATATCCCCCTCCAGGAAATGCAGATGAAGTGCAGGGGAGCTCAAGCCCATCTGCTACTATGTACTCCAGCCCCAAGGCCCCAATTACTTAAACCCTTATGGCAGTGCTTCCCAAACTTGGGATGCCGCTTGTGCAGGGAAAGCCCCTGGCGGGCCGGGCCAGTTTGTTTACCTGCCGCATCCGCAGGTCCGGCCAATCGCGGCTCCCACTGGCTGCAGTTCGCTGCTCCAGGCCACTGGGAGCTGCGGGAAGCAGTGGCCAGTACGTCCCTCGGCCCGTGCCGCTTCCAGCAGCCCCCATTGGCCTGGAGCAGCAAACCACGGCCAGTGGGAGCCGCGATCGGCTGAACCTGCGGACGCAGCAGGTAAACAAACCGGCCCGGCCCGCCAGGGGCTTTCCCTTCACAAGCGGCATCCCAAGTTTGGGAAACACTGCCCTATGGTATAGCCACAATGAAAAAAGAACCTCATAGCAGCAAGTCTCCGAGCCTGGGGTCAACTAGCTCCAGTTTGTGGGGCTCAAGCGATAGGGCTGAAAATAGAGCGTAGACGTTCCCGCTCGGGCTGGGGCCCGGGCTCTGAAACCCAGCAAGGGGAAAGGTCTCAGACCCCAGGCTCCAGCCTGAGTGAGAACATCGACACTGCTAATTTTAGCCCAGTAGGACGAGCCCCGCAGACCCGAGTCAGTTGACCTGGGCGCTCAGATGTGCTGCCGTTGGGTTTGTTTTGCAGTGGAGACAGATCGAGTCTGTCTACACTGCAGTCAGAAGTGGGACTTCCGCACGTGTCGATTTACCTGAGCTAGCGTGGCTCTAGCTAGCGCGCCTGACAACAGCAGGGAAGGCATGGCAGCACTGACTAGCTGCTGGAGGACACACCCAGGGTCCTGGGTGGGCTTGGACAGCCCATGCTGCCATGGCTTCACGGCTGTTGTCATTCGAGCTACCTAGATCAAAGCAAGCTTAGCTACAGCTCCACTGCAGGGTAGACATACCCTTAAAGGTTCAGCTGTCCCTATGACTGGGACATTGGGTATAATTTCGGGCCCCCCATCCTTTGCAGTGGAACTTTAACAAGGCTGTGATCCATTCATAGGTTTCTTGGTATCTATAAACAAACAACCCCTGAAAAAAATACCTCTGATAGGTTGTGATGCAGCCAGTATTCTGCTCTGTGGGGTCGTATGACAGCCCAAGGTGTGGCACAGTATAAGATACTGTTAAGATGCCAGTGCTAGACCGGCCGCGGTAGTAGAGGGAATTTTGAGGCTGTTAAACTTTATGGCATAAATTCATCCCTGGTGTAACTCCACCAGTGCGAACGGATGAATTTGGCTTCATGGGTATCTCCAGTGTAGCTGGATTACAGTATCTTCCCTGCTGAATGACTTTCCCTGGCTTCTCAGTATTAAATGGCTGTAATAATAGACCATTTCTCTCATTGGCTGTATCCATCTAATGGCTGCCCTCTGGGCTGCCGTGTAAAATACACAGGCACAGCTGTTTCATGGCCACCTGTAGGATAACCCTGTGCTGCTTTACAATAGCAACGTTTGCTTTTCTCTTACTACAACGTATGGGGCCGGGCCGAAGCTGCAGGGACAATGCCTCTGAGCAGGGCTATTCAGAGGCAGCCGCACAATGCCCATCGCCAGGTTTCTTTCCCTGTCAGCCCCTGGAAGCATCACCCCTCTCAAATGCTGTCTGGCGAGCAGATGAGCCATTCCAAGGAGCACCATCTTACCAAGGCATTCCTTCCAGAAAGGTCGCAGCAGAGTGCTTTGCCATAGCCACAGGCACTCAGATAGCCGGTGATGTGAATGCTTAGCAGCCAGCAGTCACCACCGCTAACCTACAGGAAAGCAGGACTGTGTTCCCAGCATGCCCTGAGGGTTCTACTCCATATTAGCTACACTTACAAAATTCTACTCACCAGCTCACTCGGGGAGTGTCATTTTTTCCCCCATCTAGTAGAAGGCAGACAAGTAGGTTTTATACCTGGGCTGCTAAATGTTCATGGCTCCTCCACAAAGCTAATGTGCAGGGTTGAGGCTCAGATCCTGCACAGGGATCCAGCTGAGTGGACACCTGCAAGGAGTCCCACAGAAGTCCGTGGGAATGCACGCAAGTGCAAGGGCCTGCACTGTGGAGCGGGACCGGAGAGGGCAAAACCGAAGTTCAGAAGGCTGAGCGACCTCCCAGAAATGCTGCACAGAGCCGCCACACCCTGCTCTGCATCTCCTATCAAAAGCCCCGTCAGCCTTGCAGAGGGACTCGCCTGAAACTAGGCTCTTCGAAATCCCAATTACACATACTCCATGGGCATCTAAAGTGAACATACCCCATGGCGGGTGTTTGAACAGGCTGGGGACGTGCAAGCCAAGCATGATCACAGGCGAGCAGCAGCTGCGGGCACTACAGGCAGTTCTGTCTGCCGCCAGGGATGTCAGCTGTAGAACATGTGTGATTCAGTAAGGAAAGGATACACCTTGGGGAGATTTTACACACACACACACACACACACACACACACACACACACACACACACACACACACACACACACACACACACACACACACCCCCCATCCTTTTGATGACACAGTGCTCACTGCTCAGGAAAGCAGGCAGATTCTCCATGCTGTCAAACTCCAGGAGCAAGCAATATCCATTGTGAAAATACAATATTACTGCCAGCGCCGGCTCCAGGGTTTTTGCCGCCCCAGGCAGCCCAAAAAAAAAAAAGCCGCGATTGCGATCTGCGGCGGCAATTCGGCGGGAGGTCCTTCGCTCCGAGCGGGAGTGAGGGACCCTCCGCCCAATTGCCGCCGAATACCTGGACATGCCGCCCCTCTCTGGAGTGGCCGCCCCAAGCACCTGCTTGTTAAGCTGGTGCCTGGAGCTGGCCCTGATTACTGCAGTATTTTCTAGTCACAGCCCAAAACACTACCACTTTCAACAGGGCTTCTGTTGTATCTTGACCCATTGCAACAGGATGCAACTTCCACCCATCTTCTCTGTCATCCTTCATGAAAAATAATATAGTATTCAACAGTGCTGGCCCCAAAGCACTGCTGTAACACTAGTGCACGCTCCTGCTCTATGCACGGTTACTCCAAAATGCTGTGGTGTGTTCTGACAAGGGACCACAGAGGTGAGCGCTGGCTTGAATAGTCTACAGTTCAGTGTTTCTCCAGCTTTTCACCTCAGCGACCCCTTATTCGAAGTCAAAAATGTTCACAACCCCATCACCGTTACTAGAGAGTCAAGACATCATGCATCAGTGATAACAATGAGCTGCCTATATAATCTACGTGTGAGTGTGTGTTTCGAGAGGTTGACAGAGACTACTGGACCTGTTTATAGCATTGGTCGTCTCTGCTGTAAGGAAGATGATTATGGACTGAAATACTGTGGGGCACTACTGTAGGAGATTTTTTTTTATAAGGGATTGAAGAGAGGTAAAGCACTCAGAATACCACAGTGACAAGTGTGTGGTAAATTCCTAGACAGAGAGACAGCTGCTCAGTCATGAAGCAAATCCAGCAGTAGTTATTTCTTGGCCAGCAGCACTGCTACATCAATCAGCCATCTCTCACTCCTGAATTGATGTAGCTTGGGCAGAGGGAGGGAAGGGGAGAGTATGTGACATGTAGGCCAGGCACAATGAGTCTTGCTATGGCTCGAATAACAGGATTTGGTTTTCTCTCCCTTTCCAGGTACTGGCTAACAAACAAAGTGCACATAAAACGACCAACCACTGGCCTGCTCATGTACACCCTGGCCACCCGCTTCTGCAACAGGATCTATCTCTATGGCTTCTGGCCTTTTCCCCGGGATCAGAACCAGAACCCCGTCAAATACCACTACTACGACAGCCTGAAATACGGCTACACCTCCCAGGCCAGCCCTCACACCATGCCCTTGGAGTTCAAAGCCCTAAAGACGCTGCACCAGCAAGGAGCCTTGAAACTGACTGTTGGCGAGTGCGGGGAGGCCACGTAAGACGGGCTTCTGGGGCTCACGTTCCTGCAGGCTACACAGCACGGGAGAACGGGTGAGCGGGAGAAAAGGCTGAGCGGTGGCTAGTGGGGTTGGTTTTCTTTGTTAACGTGCAGAACAGTGACAAAAATATATATACGTGGTGCCTATATATATTGACCTGAGTATTATAACTGTTTGGTGTTCGGTGACAGACAAGTTACAGGAGAGTCTGAAGCTGCTGCCTGTGCTCCAGGCTTTGCCTGGGGCTGGTTAGGCTCAGAAAGAAGTTCGTTCTACAACGTCAAAAAGGTCACCTTGGTTTTTCAGAGTACTTGAGGGTGATGGGTAAATGTTAGGCCATGTGTGTGACTGGTCCAAGGTGGGTAGTTAGGGTCTGTTTGGCCAAGAACCCAGGTGCTGGCACTTCCCAGTATTCTTGGCTTAGTGCTAATAACGGGGTTGGGGGGGGAGCGGGGAGGGAGCCTTTGTTTGTGGCTAAACAGCTGAGAGGTTGCCTGAGTGACTGGACAGGAACTGAGACATGCAGCAGAGCACCGTGGTCCCTTCTCTGCAGCGGAGCTACCTTACTGCCTCCCGGTGAACAGCACACGACATCGTCCAGATGGTCACCGGTTCAGATCTATCCCACGTGGTTTGGTGAGAAGGATGCCACAATCAGAGCAGCCTGTTTGGAAAGGCCACTGGACTCTGGACAGAGCCCTTGAGGTGCAGCGTGAGACTCACCCTAGTGACTGTGACTCCAGGAGACACCGGAGGGGGCTCTCAAAGGCAGGCTGATTTGAATGAGGTTTGCTGTCAAAGGAGTTCCGGGAGCAGGAGACAACACAGGGCCTAGTGAAGATCAGACTGGGCTGACGGTCTCAGAAGGACGCTGTGTTTATGTTTTTTAATTCCTCTCCTACAGAACTAATAGAAAAAGCAAAAACACTGGAACGTAACAGGTGGGCTGCTGCAAACCAGTGCAGTCAGTGCTAAGTCTTACACTGTGCCGGAGTCAAAGGGACCCAGCATCTGCCAGAGCTCATGAAACCCATAAGCACATTGTAACTCCTGGTTCCCAATCACTACCTGTTAAACAGCCCTTTCTCCTTCCTACTCCAAAATTAATAATGGGCCTAAGTCTCATCTAAGTAGAAAGCTCAAAAGTGAGGGTTTAAAAGGACCCTGTCAAGATTAAATCATACAGGTGACATTCACGTCTGAGCAGAGAACCACCATGAGGCCTGTGGACTACTTAAGACCCAGCTAATCTTTATTTTGAAGACTTAGGTAGGACTTAAGTGGTACTGTATATAGCTATCAAGCTGGCCCTCCGCACACGGGTGAATTTCACCCATAGTTTAAATAAATCAGTCCCTTCCCTGCATTACTATTACTACTTACAGTAAAAAGAGTGAAGTCGTTCTTAAAAAAACAAATTTGCTTTCCACTTTTTTTGTTTGTTTGTTTGTTTGTTTGTCAGTGAGACTAGATTGATCTGGTTAGTCAATTTCACTTCCTGTTTCTATTCCAGTTTCCTTTCCTAACTCTCATTTGTCAGCAGAAAGCAGTTGGTTTGGGTTACAAATACAGAAGATTTAATTTAAACTACAACAGCAACAAATGGCATTACAGAATTTTGTCTTTAATTGTGAAAGAGTTCCTGTTTGTATTCGGTTTTTTGTTATCTACATGCCTACATTGTGGGGTTAAACTACTTGACATTGTCCCTTTGAAATCTGAGCGCCGGCCTCCATAACTTTTAAAAGATAAAACTATATGTCATGTTTATGAACAAAAAATTGCCATGCCTGTAAGACCGTCTAGTCTACTTATTAGTGTTCGACCTGATTCACATTAAGGTTCAGGTAACCATTGTGGATTAACCTGCCTGTAGGAGAAGTTTCTTCCTAACCCAAGGAAATTATATCCCTTATTTTATTTTTAGGCCCAGATTTTTAAATTCATCTTGATATTCTGAGTATACATCCTACCTTGTACCTTAATATAATTACTTGTATTTTTTGAGAGATGGGAAGAGATTAAAAAGAAAGAAGCATCAAAAACCAAATCTGTTTTATGATCATGAGAGGCTTTACTCAACTGAGTAATGAATGGTCATTCAAGACAGACCATCTCCTCCACCATTCATGCCCAGCTAGGAGGCGGTGGTGGCTAAAGGTGAAGCCACGGATTCTTAACCTCAGCTCCTTACCTTTAGCGGGTGGCCCGAGGCCAGGTGGCTATTGCTGTTACCATAACTTTTTTCAGAAATAAAATAAATGGTGTGATTTTTATTTTTAAACCGATTAGAAAATAAAAAGCTACTACCGTGCCATCGCTGGCACCCTTGCCTGTGCCATGTCTGTGGCAGTAGCACAGCCTGGTTTCCTTGCGGTGGAGATGGGGGTCTCGGAAGGGAAAGTGATTGCTTGCCTTGCTAAAAGGGAGGTGTGGCTATTACTTAAAGGTCTTCCTGCGAGATATTTTAAAACACCTGCAAAGCCTCATGAGGTCTAGCCAAGGGCATTACGTAACAGGGGGCTTTCTTTTAAAGAAAAATGCATTTTTGTTTTCCTGGTCCACATGTAACAGCTCCTGGGCTTGCTGTTTGGTTGAATCAAAGCACATGCCAGTTGTACACAAAGCAACTCGGCAGGCAGAGTATCCCAGTGACACTGCTGCTCCTGGAAAGGACCCCAGCCATTCCCTCTTGAAACAAAATGCATTAAACCAGGGGTGAAATTCTGCTCGTATTTACTCAATGGCAAATCTCCCCATTCTCTTCAGTGGGATCAGGTTTGGTGGTTTAAAACAATGACTCTGCTTTACACAATAATCACCTGCAACAATCATATTTAGGTCCTGCCAGTTATAAGTTATTTGTGTGCACAAAAGCATCTGGAAAGACTCCCATTGGCGCCCTAAAGCCCCATCCTGTGGAACATTACTCAGTATGTTGCCCCCTCTAGGCAGCTCTCACGTGACAGCTGCCAGGCCAGCTCCAATGGACAGCGGTAGACAATGAGTTGAAAAACTCACTGAAAACCTCCATTACCATCCCTGCTTTACCTAAAGGGCTAGGCCAACTGGCACAATACACCCCAGCACTAACTCAGCGTCTGAGCCTAGACAAGCCAATAAGGCGGGTTGGCTTTTTGTTAGAGGATACGGGAGCGGCTGAGTTTCACATTTGCCTTCCCCTCTGCAATGGCTGCTATTAGACGGATGCAGTTTGGATTTCTCAGTCAAATGCGGGGGGGGAGGGGGAGCTGTGGGTCTTAATAAATTCTTGCTGCTGCTGCTTGGAACTGTGCAGGAAGCCATCACACCAGATGTCACTGGGACCAACCTGCTCCAGGAGGCTGCTGCTTGATAAATTTCTTCATGCCTAATTAAGGCTCCTCTTCCAAAGAGAATGAAACAAAAAGTTTATTGATGCTGCTCAGATGGGAATCCAGGCGCGTGTGTTGCACTATGAATGTCCTTAATAACCTCCCAAATGACAGCAGCAGCTTTCCACACAGGCTGGCACGCGCTCGCATTCTACTCCTGGCTGTCTTTTCCCTTTTTCTCTCTTCCTCTCCATCTCTGTCTGGTTCCATATGTGGGTCTGGCCCCCTTTTATCTCCCCTCCCGCCCCCCCCCCCATGAAAAAGGACATTTCAAACCTCACTGCAACTTATACCAGCATTTCCAATAGTAACCTGGAGTGGGTTTTTTACTATGGCTAGTGTAAAACCGAACATGCTTTCTACGGACCAAAATTAAAAAACAGCTGTTAAAACGGAACGGAAGTGGCATGTGCAGAGTGAAGGGTTCGTTACACCTCTCTATGCTAGGAAATGGAACTGGTGGCTCACTTTGAACTGGTGCTGAAGGCATTAGAACAATGTTTTCCAAACTTGGGACGCCGCTTGTTTAGGGAAAGCCACTGGCGGGCTGGGCCGGTTTGTTTACCTGCCGCGTCCGCAGGTTCGGTCGATCGCGGCTCCCACTGGCCGCGGTTCGCTGCTCCAGGCCAATGGGAGCTGCTGGAAGCGGCGGCCAGTAAGTCCCTTGGCCCGCGCCACTTCCAGCAGCTCCCATTGGCCTGGAGCAGCGAACCGCGGCCAGTGGGAGCCGCGATCGACCGAACCTGCGGACGCGGCAGGTAAACAAACCGGCCCANCAGAGGGAATGAACAGAGCAAGTAATCATCAAGTGATCCATCCCCTGTTGCCCATTCCCAGCTTCTGGCAGACAGAGGCTAGGAACACCATCCCTGCCCATCCTGGCTAATAGCCATTGATGGACCTATACTCCCTGCATGTATCTAGTTCTTTTTTGAACCCTGTTATAGTCTTGGCCTTCACAACATCCTCTGGCAAGGAGTTCCACAGGTTGTCTTTGCGTTGTGTGAAAAAATACTTCCTTTTCTTTGTTTTAAACCTGCTGCCTATTAATTTCATTTGGTGGCCCCGAGTTCTAGTGTTATGAGGAGTAAATAACACTGCCTTATTTACTTTCTACACTAGTTATGATTTTATAGACCTCTATCATAGCTTATAAAAGTAATTTAACACACTGCTTGTGTAGCCAGGACTAAACCATTTTCAGCACTGTTCCAGAAAGCTCAGTTGAGTGTTGGTTCCACCTGCACTAGAAGTGACATCATTTCTCAGCCTCGGGGTTAATTGCTGAGATCAACTCTTAGTAATGAGCCAGTCTCCCAGTGTAGCTGGAGCGGGGCCTTAATGGTACAGAAGAGATACTCTCACACGGTATTAGTGAATGGTGCCAGCCTCATAGTGCTGGAGCAGGAAGTTCTCAGTCACCACGAGAGTGCAGCAGCACAAGGCCAAAGCTATCCCAGCCCTGTCCTCTAGCAGTGAAAGGGGACTTAGTTCTCTATAATCATTCCAGTCCTTGGTGTCGGAGTTGATGCCCCACAAGCCAGCCAATCAAAGCCAGCTGTGGTGGTGGTTTTCAGATCTCGCTCTTTCGGTACTAGGAATTGAACTCACACCATCACAATGGTTTTACATAGACTGCCAAAAGGCCAGCAAACGGTAACAACTTGTGGGCGCTACTGACCTAGGTTGGATTTGAACTTGTGATATAGAGGTGAAAGGCACCATATCATTTAACTACTCACTTGAGTCATCCAGGCACCCTTAAAGCAGACTCTGGCATGCCAGCTGTGCAGGCTTCCATTGCGCCCCGTGCTAGTCACTGCAAGATGGGGGAGTGGTGGAACATGCACTGGTCTACAAGTGAGACTGTACAGCCAGCCCATTTCATGGTGTGATTGTGTGTCATCATCCAAAGCCATGTGGATGGGTGTTGTATCATGAACATTATTGTGTGTCTTGCTGATTTTTCCTCTTGTTCCATACTTCGTGGCTCCCGTTTCCTCTGTCACCTGTGTCTCAGACAAAGACAGCAGGGATTTGGAAGCAGTACCCCAAAGATCTTTGCCCTCTCCATATATTTGTCTTTCTCTCAGGCCTGTTGGTCCCTATCACAGGCTGCCTGGCCCTTTAAGGCAAGCTGGGCTCAGCCTGGCCTGTGACCTAGCAACCAAGTGATAATTGACCCTAGCTGGTGTTAGGGAGGTTTCAGGGGAAGGAGTTAAGGAAGGACTATATAAACAGAGCTGAGAATTAACTGCTGTGGTGGGAAAAGTTTGTAAGCCTTAGCAGAAGGCTATGCGAAAGGCCTGCCCCTGCCAAGTGGGAGAAGGGCTGGGGACAGGAGTTTTGGAGGGCTGAAGAAAAAAATAGGCTGAATAGTACAGAAGTCACTCTAGAAAATGAGGAAGAAGAAGCTAGCAATGAAGAATGGGTGCAAAGTAGGAAAAAGATGAGAACTATCAGAAGAAGCAGGGAATGGGGAACAAAGAGTAGGGTGGAATGCCAAAATATTGCAATTGTCAAATTGCTGGGTAAGGAAGTGGAGATAAATGACATTAATCCTTTGCAAATAGCTAAATGGATTAGGAAAATGTTAGGGCTATATCAAGAGCTAGAATATTATAGGGTGGAGATTTATTAGTGGAATGTACTGGTGAAGAACAGGCTGAGAAACTGCTTAAAACTAAAATTCTTGGGAAAATAAAAATGGATTGCCAGCCCCAAAAATTTCTGACAGAAACAACTGGGGTAATATATGGGGTCCCATTGGAAATGATGGAGGATAAAATTTAAAAAGGTATCGGTGGGCCCAGGTGCTATTCATCAAGCAATTAATTAGTAGGAGGTGGGAGAGAACAAACCATCAACAGGTGTGCAAATAACACTTGGAGGAAGGGTTTTACCTGATGGGGCAAAGCTAGGATAGCCTATATTTTGGACTAACCCATACATTCCTCAGCCTTTGAGTGCCAAAAACTTGGCCATGTGACAGATGTGTATAAAGGAGAAACACAAGATATGGTAAATGTGTAGAGGAGCATTCATATGAAACCTGTGGGGATAAGAACAGTAGCTTCTGGAGGATTCATGGTAGCTAAACAGGCTAGGGAGATACAAAGAACCAGGATTACCAACAAGATATCTTATGCAGAAGCTGCTAAAAGGCATTCAAAGTGACAGGTGGGGACGGAAGAGAAAACCAATAAGGGGAAGGAACCGTTGCTACAACACAGTGCTATAAAGGATATGGTAAATAATAGAAGAGCAGTAGGAGAAGACATATTTGTAGACGAGGTGGCATTTGTAGTATTTAGGGTAGAAGTAATCAACTGCACTTCACAAACAGAAAAGAACAGAAAGAATACAGATAATAAAAGCTGCAGAAAAGTATTTGCATGTTAATGCAATTTTGTGTGAGGGCAATACTGCAGTTTAACTAAGATGGTGCTAAAAGCAATTATGGGAATGCGCAATGCTCAATAGCACATGGTCAGGAACTAAAGAAGACCATTTTTGAAATGAAGGTCAAGCCTGATGTTATATGTATACTGGAAACGTGATTAATGGAAAGGTTGTCTTTTAAAGTCCCAGGATATGGTACAGTCAGATATGATAGAGAAATAACTTATTTTCCTTTATAAATTCATGTTGAAATAAATGTAAAGAAACTCAGTTTTGAGTACACTACTATAGAGATTCCAATGCAGAATAAAAACACTACTTTAAGGACCTATAAAGATTTGGAGCGCTCAGAATTAAAAGAGCTCATTAGAGAAGTAAAAGGTCCATATATTATATGTGGAGATTTGAATAGCCGTAACGAGTTATGGGAAAGTGGGAAATTGGATAGCAATAGCAAATGTTTGGAAAAGTTTACTGATGACCACAGTCTGGTAATACTAAATAACAGAGCACCAACAAGGTTTAGCACAGTTGCTGGGTTCCTTTTCCCATTTGGCACTGGGAATTGCAACAAGCAATATAGCTAGTAAATGTAACTGGTAAATTTACCAGGAAGAGGGAATGAGTAGTGATCATTTCCCTACACTTATGTACCAAGGCAAGGGTAATATTGAAGACACTGGAGGTACTCTTACTTGGAATTTTAAAAGGGCTGATTGGGAGTTCTTCAGACGTATGTGTGATGAATGCCTGAGTAATGAGTATGTAAGTGATAATATAGAGGAATTTAGTGATAACACGATAAAGGGAATTATGGCAGCAGCCAAAGTAGCTATTCATAAGGTAACAAATTGCCCTAAAATCAGAAACCCAGTTCTGTGGTGGAATACGAGATTGTAATTGAAGAAGAAATACGGCATATAGAAAAGCTAAACCAGAGTGAGCAGTGAGGACTGGACAAAATACGAAAGAAGAAAGGCAGTGGCACAAAATTAATAAGAGGACTAAACAAGAGTTGAAAGGAGTATTATGGGAAAATTAAAAACAGATACCAAGGTTTCCGAGATTTACAAGCCAGTTAGGAAAATGACTAGAACATGGGGCAATAACAGGGTATTTTTGGCCCCGATCCTATTGAAGAGGACGGAGTTATAAATTCTAACAAAAGAAAAGCAGAAATTCTAGCAGAAGTGTTCTGGAAAGTTAGTATTGGGAGGAATCAAAGTACAGATTTTCTGGGGGTGGGGAGGAGAAAATTTGATCAAGAAAACTGAGATCTTAAATGGTTGGGGAAATGATGAATGAAAACTTCAGTATGCAGGAACTCAGAAAAGTTAGACAAAAATAAAAACACAGCCCCAGGTAAAGATAGTATATGTAATATAATGCTTTCTCGAATACTGACCTGCAGGGAGTTTCAGGATTTTATTAAAATTATATAATAGTATATGAGAAAAGGAGTAATACCAGTAGCATGGAAGCATCTGGTGATAGTACCAATAAGGAAGCCAGCCAAGTTACTTATGAGAATTGATGCTTATAGGCCAATTGTTATCATATCTTGTGTGGGTAAAGTTATGAGACGAGAATGATAAATGAGAGGCTAGTTGCATAGTTGGAAAAAATGACATCTTAAATAATGTGCAAAGTGGTTTTAGGGGAAGGAGATCCATGATTGATCATATTGTAAAATTAGAAAAAGAAATATAAAAAAGTATGAGGAACAAAGAGTATATAACTGTGTGGGTTTTGTGGACATTGAAAAAGCATGTTATATGTCATGAAGGGAGGGTTTGTATAAGTTGGTCAAGGTAGGGATAAAAGGAAGACTGTTCTGGTGAATAAGGTTTTTTGTTGTTTTTGTTTGTTTGTTTGTTTTTTGGTTAGTTGGTTTTTTTGAGTGAGCGGACCATACAGGTTAGAGTAAGGAAAGTCTTATCAGGTATCTACAATATTGCCAATGGCACTCCTCAGTGGAGTGTTGTCAACCCTACCTTATTTAACATTATGATAAATGATCTCCCAAAAAGTGTAAGGACAGGAATGGGTATTATCTTATTTGTAGATGATTGTGCTATATGGTTAAACGCATGAGAATTAAAGTGACTGGAGAAAGAAACCAATGAAGCCCTCAGGGAGGTCTCAGGGTGGGGAGATGCTTGGGGATTTAAATTTACAATCATTAAAACAAAGGGAATGATCTTCCCTAGAAGAAAAATTAAAGATGAGTGTAATTTATATTTTATGAAGGCACATGTAGTTAACCATTCATTTTTATGGATGTACTGTTAGTTTATCATCAAACTTGGGAGGGCCATATAGAAAATGTTACAAACAAACAAACAAAAGGTAGAATTAATCTGCTTTAAAGTATTGCTGGGATTAATTGGGGAGCAGATAAGGCAGTGCTGATGATGCTGTATAGAGTGATAATAAGATGAGTCATAGATTGTGGCTGTCAAGCCTTTAGCTCTGCATCCGGGTTGAAGCTTAAAAAGTTAGAATTAGTTCAAGCTCAAGCACTATGAATTGCATGCAGTGCATCTCTTATGATACCTCTGTGTTGCTCATGGAGAAACACCTATCAATTTAAGAATGAAATGTTAGATCTGACATTTTGGGCTAAAGTCAAGGGAAACAGCACATACAAGATAACTGGGTAATTGAATGTTGGGATTTAAGCGGACAAAATATAGCCTGACACAATAAACTCCCTCACACTTTTAGGGTTAAAATGTGGGTAGAAGAGTTAAGTGAAAAGGAAGGGCTAGAAGAGATTAAAATCGATAGTTATTCGACAGTAAATCATACCAGGAAAAAGGCCAATGGCATATTGGGCTGTATTAGTAGGAGCATTGCCAGCAGATTGAGGGACGTGATCATTCCCCTCTATTCGACATTGGTGAGGCCTCATCTGGAGTACTGTGTCCAGTTTTGGTCCCCCCACTACAGAAGGGATGTGGACAAATTGGAGAGAGTCCAGCGGAGGGCAATGGAAATGATTAGGGGGCTGGGGCACATGACTTACGAGAAGAGGCTGAGGGAACTGGGGTTATTTAGTCTGCAGAAGTGAAGAGTGAGGGGGGATTTGATAGCAGCCTTCAACTTCCTGAAGGGGGGTTCCAAAGAGGACCTTGGATATTAGGAAACACTATTTCACTAGGAGGGTGGTGAAGCACTGGAATGGATTACCTAGGGAGGTGGTGGAATCAGGGCCGGCTCCAGGCACCAGTGTAGGAAGCACGTGCCTGGGGCAGCACATGCTAAGGGGCGGCATTCCGTCCATTCTTGGGGCGGCACAGTCCGGGCGCCTTTTTTTTTTTTTTTTGCTTCGGCAGTTCGGGCAGCAGTCTGAGCAGCTTTTTTTTTTTGCTTCGGCAGTTCGGCCCTGGGTGGAATCTCCATCCTTAGACGTTTTTAAGGCCCGGCTTGACAAAGCCCTGGCTGAGATGATTTAGTTGGTATTGGTCCTGCTTTGAGCAGGGGATTGGACTAGATGACCTCCTGAGGTCTCTTCCAATCCTAATATTCTATGAAATCATCTCTCCGGATGTAGATTTAGAATTATATAATAAAATAAAGAGAAAAAGTCTTCCTGTATGACAGATAAAGTTTGAGTTACACTCAAAGTGGGATCACCATTGCCAAATATATATATACTGACGGATCTAAAGATGAAAAAAACAGAGTGGGAATAGCCTTTTGCATCTCTGAGACTGGAGTTAAGAAATCTAAAAGACTATCTAATTTTGTAGCCATGATGACAGCTGAATTGATGATGATAATAATGCTAACATAAGGGACATACAACCTACCACCGCTGTTACCTTTTCAGATGCATTATCAGGTATACTGGCAATTAAAAGGGGCATCTCAGAAAGCAGAAGTGAGCTAATAAATGAAATGTTGACAACAACACTAGCATGCTTGAGCATGAACATAATACTAGATGGATTCCAGCACACGCTGGGATACCTGGCAATGAAATGGAAGAGAAGGAAGAGAAAAAATGCTTTAAAAATGGAGAAATTGATTTAAAGATTCCTTTGAGTAAGCAGGAATTTAAAAGTTTGGTTAAAAAAGGAATAGCAAGAATTGTGGACCAAGGAGAAAAGAGGAAGAAGATTTTATGAAGTATGCCCCAAAACAGAGTATAATGTGCTACTCCAAAGGGCTAAAAGGAAGAATGTGGTTTGATAATAATTTATCGTTATTGACTAGACACAAAAAGGGGTTATATAACACATGGAATGTTAAAGAAACAGTTGATCACCAGATAGGGGAATGCAGGGTGTGTTCCCAGAAAAGGATTTTGATGAAGAATTTAAATGCTTTAAGGTGACAGAATACACCATGAGGGGGTTAGGGAGAGTGCTGGGACATGGGGTAACATTAAAAAAGCCCAACTAATGTCTAAGGATATAGAGCAGGGTAAGAGTGTATGAGGAATATAGTAGGTGGAGTGTGTATATATGAGTGTATAAGGAATATAATAGGTAGTGATTATAGACTCAGTAGTCAAGTCTGCTTCACCAGGAGGAAGAAGTGAGGCCTGGCAGTCAGGAGCAGCCGGGGGAATGAGCTGGGGACGAGGTCCTGAGAGAAGCAGGCTGGTAAGCCTTCAAGGAGCAGCCTGAAAGTTTTTTGAGACTGCAGTCCCAAGAAAAGAGTCCTGGGAAACTCCATGACTCTCTAAAGCAGTGTTTCCCAAATTTGGGACTCTGCTTGTGTAGGGAAAGCCCCTGGCGGGCCGGGCCAGTTTGTTTACCTGCCGCGTCCGCAGGTTCGGCCGATCGCGGCTCCCACTGACCGCGGTTCGCTGCTCCAGGCCAATGGGAGCTGCTGGAAACAGCGGCCAGTACGTCCCTCGGCCCGCGCCGCTTCCAGCAGCCCCCATTGGCCTGGAGCAGCAAACCACGACCAGTGGGAGCCGCAATCGGCCGGACTTGCAGACGTGGCAAGTAAACAAACCGGCCCGGCCCGCCAGGGGCTTTCCCTACACAAGCGGCATCCCCAGTTTGGGAAACACTGATCTAAAGGGACAAGATGGTGGGATGGCGTTCCAAGAAGGAGTGCCAGGCAGAGACTGGCTCCACCTAACGAAGAGAGGGAAGAGTATTTTCGCAAGCAGGCTGGCTAACCTAGTGAGGAGGACTTTAAACTAGGTTTACCAGGGGAAGGAGACGAAAGCCCTGAGGTAAGTGGGATACCAGGAGAGAGCACGAGCAGGAGAGTGCAAGAGGGGAGGACTCTTGCCTCATACTGAGAAAGCAGGACGATCAGTGAGTTCTTAAGTGCCGATACACAAATGCAAGAAGCCCGTGAAACAAGCGGGGAGAACTGGAAGTCTGGCACAGTCAAGGAATTATGATGTGATTGGAATAACAGAGACTTGGTGGGATAACTCACATGACTGGAGTACTGTCGTGGATGGATATAAACTGTTCAGGAAGGACAGGTAGGGCAGAAAAGATGGGGGAGTTGCATTGTACGGAAGAGAGCAGTATGACTGCTCAGTGCTCTGGTATGAAACTGCAGGAAAACCTGAGAGTCTCTGGATTAAGTTTAGAAGAGTGAGCAACAAGGGTGATGTCGTGGTGGGAGTCTGCTATAGACCACCAGACCAGGGGGATGAGGTGGACGAGGCTTTCTTCCAGCAACTAACAGAAGTTACTCGATCACAGGCCCTGGTTCTCATGGGAAATTTCAATCACCCTGATGTCTGCTGGGAGAGCAGTACAGCGATGCACAGACAATCCAGGAAGTTTTTGGAAAGTGTAGGGGACAATTTCCTGGTGCAAGTGCTAGAGGAACCAACTAGGGGCAGAGCTCTTCTTGACCTGCTGCTCACAAACCAGGAAGAATTAGTAGGGGAAGCAAAAGTGGATGGGAACCTGGGAGGCAGTGACCATGAGATGGTCGAGTTCAGGATCCTGACACAAGGAAGAAAGGAGAGCAGCAGAATACGAACCCTGGACTTCAGAAAAGCAGACTTTGACTCCCTCAGGGAACTGATGGGCAGGATCCCTTGGGAGAATAACATGAGGGGAAAAGGAGTCCAGGAGAGCTGGCTGTATTTTAAAGACTCCTTATTGAGGTTGCAGGAACAAACCATCCCGATGTGTAGAAAGAATAGTAAATATGGCAGGCGACCAGCTTGGCTTAACAGTGAAATCCTTGCTGATCTTAAACACAAAAAAGAAGCTTACAAGAAGTGGAAGATTGGACAAATGACCAGGGAGGAGTATAAAAATATTGCTCAGGCATGCAGGAGTGAAATCAGGAAGGCCAAATCACACTTGGAGTTGCAGATAGCAAGAGATGTTAAGAGTAACAAGAAGGGTTTCTTCAGGTATGTTAGCAACAAGAAGAAAGTCAAGGAAAGTGTGGGCCCCTTACTGAATGAGGGAGGCAACCTAGTGACCGAGGATGTGGAAAAAGCTAATGTACTCAATGCTTTTTTTGCCTCTGTCTTCACGAACAAGGTCAGCTCCCAGACTGCTGCACTGGGCAGCACAGTATGGGGAGAAGGTGACCAGCCCTCTGTGGAGAAAGAAGTGGTTCGGGACTATTTAGAAAAACTGGACGAGCACAAGTCCATGGGGCCGGATGCGCTGCATCCGAGGGTGCTAAAGGAGTTGGCGGATGTGATTGCAGAGCCATTGGCCATTATCTTTGAAAACTCATGGCGATCGGGGGAGGTCCCGGATGACTGGAAAAAGGCTAATGTAGTGCCCATCTTTAAAAAAGGGAAGAAGGAGGATCCGGGGAACTACAGGCCAGTCAGCCTCACCTCAGTCCCTGGAAAAATCATGGAGCAGGTCCTCAAGGAATCAATTCTGAAGCACTTAGAGGAGAGGAAAGTGATCAGGAACAGTCAGCATGGATTCACCAAGGGCAAGTCATGCCTGACTAACCTAATTGCCTTCTATGAGGAGATAACTGGGTCTGTGGATGAGGGGAAAGCAGTGGATGTGTTATTCCTTGACTTTAGCAAAGCTTTTGATACGGTCTCCCACAGTATTCTTGCCGGCAAGTTAAAGAAGTATGGGCTGGATGAATGGACTATAAGGTGGATAGAAAGCTGGCTAGATCGTCGGGCTCAACGGGTAGTGATCAACGGCTCCATGTCTAGTTGGCAGCCGGTTTCAAGTGGAGTGCCCCAAGGGTCGGTCCTGGGGCCGGTTTTGTTCAATATCTTCATTAATGATCTGGAGGATGGCGTGGACTGCACTCTCAGCAAATTTGCAGATGACACTAAACTGGGAGGAGTGGTAGATACGCTGGAGGGTAGGGATAGGATACAGAGGGACCTAGACAAATTAGAGGATTGGGCCAAAAGAAACCTGATGAGGTTCAACAAGGACAAGTGCAGAGTCCTGCACTTAGGACGGAAGAATCCCATGCACTGTTACAGACTAGGGACCGAGTGGCTAGGCAGCAGTTCTGCAGAAAAGGACCTAGGGGTTACGGTGGACGAGAAGCTGGATATGAGTCAACAGTGTGCCCTTGTTGCCAAGAAGGCTAACGGCATTTTGGGCTGTATAAGTAGGGGCATTGCCAGCAGATCGAGGGACGTGATCGTTCCCCTCTATTCGACATTGGTGAGGCCTCACCTGGAGTACTGTGTCCAGTTTTGGGCCCCACACTACAAGAAGGATGTGGAAAAATTGGAAAGAGTCCAGCGGAGGGCAACAAAAATGATTATGGGGCTGGAGCACATGAGTTATGAGGAGAGGCTGAGGGAACTGGGATTGTTTAGTCTGCAGAAGAGAAGAATGAGGGGGGATTTGATAGCTGCTTTCAACTACCTGAAAGGGGGTTCCAAGGAGGATGGATCTAGACTGTTCTCAGTGGTAGCAGAGTAATGGTGGTAACATAACAACGAGTAATGGTCTCAAGTTGCAGTGGGGGAAGTTTAGGTTGGATATTAGGAAAAACTTTTTCACTAGGAGGGTGGTGAAGTACTAGAATGGGTTACCTAGGGAGGTGGTTCAAATCTCCTTCCTTAGAGGTTTTTAAGGTCAGGCTTAACAAAGCCCTGGCTGGGATGCCTTAGTTGGGGTTTGGTCCTGCTTTGAGCAGAGGGTTGGACTAGATGACCTCCTGAGGTCCCTTCCAATCCTGATATTCTATGATTCTATGATTCAGGGAACAAGCTGGAGAGGCTGAGGTTGTATGTTTGGCTGTGGACGACTGAAGACCAGACTTTGGGAAGGAAGAATTGTGTTTGTCTAGTGGGAGACTGAGAAACTGTATTTGTCCGGTAGGAGGCTGAGAAGAGAAAGATGGCTTGAAAGGGCAAAGCAGCCAGGCCACAGAAAGGAAGAACCATGTCCCACTGAGGGATTGGGAAGAGAGACAGTTTGTTATGATATGCTAATAAACTAGTCCCCGAGAACAGGTGTACTATGTAACTAGGGTCTTGTGTATTGAAGAGCCTGAGAGGTGGGGAGACAGAGGGCATGTGCTGTCCAGTGCTCTATCATTAAATCACACACTCTCTGCAGCCCACTCATCAATTTGGTTGCTCTTCTTAGAACTCCCTCCACTTTATCAACAAGCTGACACACAATGTGACTGCTTATTGATCTGTGTGAGCACTTATCCTGTGCTCAGCATGGTCAGCAGAACACCTCCACTTGGATCTCCCAACCTCCCAGGGGAGCGCCCTGGCTCTTGACACCACAGAACTCTTCGGGCCTTCATTTTCTCTGATTTTTTTTCAATTTTTCTTTTCTCTATTTATTTTATAGGATATTTAGTACTTTCTCCCTTCCCTGAACACTTTATTCAGATATCCCATACAAACTGGCCTTTCATTGGACAGCAGGTGCCTCCACTATCTTAGCTGTCACTATTTTCTCCCAGTCGATCATGCTGTGGATGATGGGCAGCTGTCTTCGGAAAGCCTTCAAGTGGGTATCGTTCATCCTCTGGTATTCTTCCATCAGCCCATCCTGAAACTGGTTGTCTGCATCCTCCAGCAGTTTCACAAAGTCCTGGGAGGTCTGGGTCTCCGTGGTGACAGGCAGACTCTCGGCCACATCCTTGCACACTGTCAAGTGGATGTTGCCGTCCTCAAAGTAGTGAGCCTGCACCATGATGGTCCCGGCCACCTGGGTGGAAGTGGAAGTGGGAGTCAGGGTGAAAGTCCACTCTGATTTCCACAGGCCATTCCAGAAGGCGGAGGGCCGGTGCAGACGACCCGCAATGCAGGCGATGAGGATTTTCCGGATGGCTGTATCCTTGATGAAGACACTGCAAATCCCCCCAGGATAGTGGCTGCTGACGTATGTTTTCAGGCCCTCATAGAGGGCCCTTCTCCATGCTTCACCTTTCTCATCTTCCTGTGGGTGAGCCTGAAACTCACTTGCCTCTTTCCTCAGATGGTCAAATTTGAAAGAGACCTGTCTCTGGGAGTCAAGGAAGTGTTTTTCCTCCAGCTCATTGTGGCGGGTCAGCAGCACCTCACACTCCTTCCTCCTGACTGGGGTGAAGTGGAGCTTGTTGTGCAGGGCACAGAGGGAGGCAGCTTCCTGGCACATCAGGCTGTCATCACCCACCAGCAGGCGCAGATCACTGAAGGCCTCGCAGAATTCTTCAGGCGGGGCCTGCTTCAAGAGACTGCTCACAATCTTCACCTTCTCTTGTCTGGTCAGGGGCTGTTCCCTAGTCATTCTGTCCATGGTCGTGGGGCTCGAGAATACTGGATCCACCTCACCTGCAGGAAAAGCAAAAGGACATCACAATTATTAGCTTTCCAGGCAATACACCAAGGGCATCCAAATTTTGCCCAGCTGAAGGCTACATAGGCAATTTGCCACACATAATGGAGCAGGCTACAGCCACCCTTACCTCAGGCACAGCCCAGGGGTCACTACATGGCCTCCAATTCCCATCTCCAATCCACACTGAAGATCTCTTATTTACAGCAAACAGAGCTGGGCTTCCACAATTCCAGTAGGGTCACAAGGGAGTCTCATGAATCCAGCTGTCCCCAATCAGTTTTTCACTGTGGGTCCCACCACATCTTGAGATGCGGGCTTAGGAAATCTCTACAACTGTTACAGGTGTATCCTGAGGGCCACCCACTGAGTGGGGTTATTCCATTGGGGGAGCCCAAATAACCACATTTGCATCTGCCTTCTCCTCTCTTATAGCACATATCACACCCCTACGCTACCAGCAACAGTGCCCAACAATGGAGGCAGGCTGTGGTCAGAAGCAGCTCTTCTTTTTCAGGAGCCCCCAAATTTTAACCAAAAAAAGTCATGTGATCTCTGACCAGGATGAACTTTCTCCCCTAGTGGCAATCATGACATTTAATGATTCAAAAAATAAGCTCCTTTTCCACCTGAGAATAACCCCTGGTCAGATCAATCCCATTTTAAGAGTTATTTCGGTCCCTGACCCAACAGCTGAGCCATAAGATGCCAATATAACTGTAATCTAGGGCTATAAGAGGTGAAGACTGGGGTGGAAGACAGTTAGTCTTTAGCTGCTTAACTGGCTACTAGTGCTGTCTGCAGCAGCTTGCTCCCAGGAAAGCCCCTTTCCACGATGATTCTCACATGGGCTGCAACAGGAGCACTGACTGGGTGTCAAACTAGCGTAATTGATCAGGGACAAAAACGCTTTCGCTTTATTAAGGTGTCAGGGGGAACTGGAGCACTGCTCCTTGGTACCCTCCCTTAATATTTGATAGTGTAAAACCTTATGCCATTGGGCAATGACTAAAGTAAGATGCAGCAGCCTGAAGGAAATGTTGATTGTTGGAGGAAACCTTCCCCTGTGAAGCCAGTACAGGACTGTGGCGGGTTCTCTGAATTTGCAGTCATCTGTATTTATCCTGCTTCCCGGCAGCTCCAATAGGCTTTCCTCATGTGTCCCAGGCAGTTGTACAAAGCAGCCACTACCGGCGCTGTACATTGCAGGTTTCAGGCTAGAAACAACATAATACAGGCCACCAATGAAGACACCACGGTTCACAGTCATTCCAAGGATCTGACCCTGTACCCAGGAAGCCTGCACACAGCCCTGGGTTCATGGACGTGAGGCAAAACCAGCTCCTTATAGAATTTGCCCGGTGCTCCTGGCACAGCCTCACTTCCTCCACCAACCGGTGTGTCCAAATATTGGCTGCAGTTCACTGGAAGCTATACCAAGCCTCTAGGTCCGTTTGGTTGCTGAACCTGTTTCTTGCCTGTGGACCCTCATAGGCTTTGGCCAAGTGACCACATATTCTGCTCCAATAATTCTCTGTGATCATGTGGCCTCCAGTGCTTGAAACCATTTTCTATGGGACTTGGTTCCTGGCTGTTCTTGGCTGCCTGATCTGCTGTTAGGTGACAAAGCTGTTTGTGTGACTGTGTCACCAGCAGGTCCTGCTGGCAAGCAGCCGGGTTGCATTCATTCCCAACGAGCTTCTCTAGGTGGTGGTAAATGTGTGACTGACGGAAGTGAGCTTATCCTTACAGCTGACGTTGAACATCTTGCTCCTGAGGTCTAGGTTCTGTACACGCCACACCAACCATTCATGAAACTCACTCCCCCCTGCTGCCTTTTCCAGCATTGCCACAGCTTTGAGTGAGGGTTTTCTCCATGGTTTGTTTGCCCATCTAGTAACTGCAGCGCTCCACAGCTGTGTTACTCATAGAACACAGTACCAGTATCTTGTACCATGTAGGGTCAAAGGAGGTTCAGCACAAGGGTAAATCATCTGCACTTGTCTCTGGCCAAACATGCAGGATTCCCCAGTAATCTCCCCCCCGCCCTCCCATGAGATCTTGTTGTTTTTCAACCTGTCTCAGTGGCTATCTTCCCCTAACAGCCTTCCTGTCGCTCAGCTTCCCATAGGCCACTGCACAGCCGCAGTATTGAGAGAACCTCTCTGGGCATCATCTCCACCTTGGTCCTTCCCAAGGGTGACAATAATAAAGCTCACCCTGGGGAAGATAAGAGTGAGCTCCTGCCCTAGCACACAGCCAGCCAGGAAACAGCAGCAGCACCCTCCAGACCCTCAAACTGCCCCCCACCTTCCCAGCTAGCACTAACCCCAGCAATACAGAACAAAGGACAATACGGCAAGAAATCCTCCCTTCTCTAAACAATACCCTGCTCCACAGACTGGCTACGGTGACCCTGACCCGCAGGCCGCCCCCTCCCCACCCTGGCACGGGGCAGCAGGGCGCTGCAGAACTGGGGGGGTGGGGGGGGGCAGCCTGAGCCATTACCTGCTCAGCTCCTGCTGCTGCACCTCTGGAAGCAGGATTTCAAAACAGCAGGTTCCCATGGCAACGGGGAGATACCAACCTGCGCTCTATGAGGGAAACAGGGCGACATCATCCAGAGCGTGCTCCCTGGGAGTGAGCCTGCCAGGAATGGAAACTCCCAGGGCTACCCAGTCTCAACCCTAACCCTGCCCGCCACCCCCTCGAAGCCCATACACGGGGCATGGAAGGGGTTTACCACCACCGTGGTTCCTGGGGGCTGGTTAGACCAGTGTGCTTCTTGGTCCTTGTTTCACGAAGGCAGGTACCTGGGAGCAATTTCACTATTGGACACATCTTTGGAGTAACATTTCCTGGACCCTAATGTACAGTGCAGCAGATTGGTTAATGGGCCACATGCAGCAATCCTCACTTGGGGTCAATGGGAGCCGAGCTTTGGCTTACTGAATACTGTCATAAGGGTTTTGATGCCCTGAGGTTAAAATATTGTACACCTTGGTTAGAACTCGGCTACAGAAACCTTCACCTCTTCCATGAACCGTACAGTAACACACACAATTCAGTCACTGCAGTCACCAAAAACGAACAGGGGATGGACCAGATCCTCAGCTGGTGCAACCAGACATAGCACCAGTGAATTTACACCAGCTGAGGATCTGGCCCTATCATTTGAAGTAGTCATGAATAAGAAGGCCTGATAGAGCTAGGTACAGACAGGGAATGGACAGAAGTGCAACACCCCCTTCTATGCCAGTTCTGAGTCTCCAGTGACTAAAGCCTGCTGGTCACGGTGGTATGTAGCCAGCTGCAGGGTTGTTTGGAGAAGGTCCCACTCGAGATGGGGCTGAAGTAACACTCCATGTTCCTATGTGGCCTCTGGCTGATTTGAACCCCTGGCTGCTGTGGTGACAGGCTTTGGGTGTGTTTATATGGCCTTTTAAATGGTACAATCAAAACCTGACATGCTGCTTTCAAGGAAGTGTTGAATTTAGGCTTCCGGTTTAACTACAAAAAAAGAAAAATATTTTGCCTGGACCCTCAGTCTTATAGCATCCTGCTGTACAAGTTCCAGATGAACTTGTTTGACTTGAAAGAGCCTTTGGATTGGAGATTGCTAGGAAGAGGAGAAATAACACATTCTATTCCTGGACTGCATATTAGTCTTCCATATGGGTGCGATGCCAAAACATAAGGGCCTCCATCTGCTAGGCGGGCCTGGCCAGGCCCCATGAATGGCTTTTAATGCTAATACATTCATCTAGCTTTGGTTTTCCTCCAAAACAAGAGGAGAGAGCCAATGATTCAAATATTGTATAAAACTATTGAAAGTAATGGCACTAAACACCCATCATTTGTACCCCCATTTGATTTTAGAGGCACCTGCTTGGCACATAATAATGAATTAGTTATGGGGGTGGTTGGATGTTGTATGTTCAACAGCACCCTTGAAGGAACAGAACATTTAAAAAAAAATCTAGCTGGTCTCTATCAAATTATTTCATTCTATTATTCCCCAGAAACTAAGCTGTGCCCTTCAACTTCAATAATGTGGCGTGTACGCGCCATCTGTGATCAGAGTTACAGAGGCTTTTTAAGCACCAGTCAGGAAGGCTTCAATTGCAAATTCAAGAGGAGAGTTGAGCAGGGCCGTCTTGAAGCTCCTCTGTTTCTGGACATACACATAACTCGGGGGCAGACGAATTTTGTTCAACTGAGGACCCTGGGGCCAGGAGCCTTACAGTTATGCCCAGTTTGCAAAACAGTGGATCAGCTTGCAGCCACCCTTACCTTTAATGCAGAGGCTACAAAAACTACAGGTCCCAGTATGCAGTGCTGCATCTTGCACTGAGAAGCCAATCCATACTGGGACACACACACACGGTGAAATCCTGGCCCGATCGAACTCAGTGATAAAGCTCCCACTGATTTCAACGGAGCCTGGATTTCACCCACAGTCTGTGAAGATTGCACCTCCAGTTTAAAGACTGGAGGAGGGGGGCTTTGGAGCCTGATTTTCAGAAACCCCGGTTGGAAAATTTTCATTTAAGGGGTCTTTGTAGAATTGCATGGGACAACTGATTAAAGCCCATGGGCAGCCATCTGGGCCACATGTTGATGTGAGAACTGTCGTCAGCCCCCACGCATGTTCATAGCCATCTGGTAAACCTCAATCCACCTAATTTATTGTCATGCATGTTAGCTCTTTAGTTTGGGGAAATTACCATGGCCTGATTTCCTCCAGCACCTTTATTTCTGGCTTGAGACCTGATGAATTGTTGAGGTTGCTGAGTTAAGGCACCACAACAAATGCTTAATGGCACAGCAAACATCATGGTTTGTGACCATTGTGTCTCACCTGCTCCAGCTCGTGGTTTTTCTAGCTCTTTTTCCAGGACTGTATTGGTGGGGAAGAATCACAAGTGCTTTGGCCTGCACCTGAGCTTGCCAAGGGAGAGCTGAAAGGCACAGATTTCTTGGCTGAAAACAACCCTAATGCTGAGAAGCGAGGCGGCTCTGAATACCCCACAGTTTATTTTTGGAAGAAGTCATTTCAGTAATTACGTGTGTTAAATGAAATGCAATTAGGGATAGAGACAGGGAAGAGAAGGTGTTACATGAGTGTCAGAACAGAAACCATTTCTTGGCTAACGGATTTATTAACACTGTGGGTCCTTCATTAGCCTGTGTGAGGGAGGGGGCAAAGGAGGCTGATCGGGGGGGGGTCTGTTCCATTTATCGGTGGGTTTTTATTGTGAAATAGGTAATGGAAACAATTGCATCTGTGATGTGGGTTTTTTTAATGGCACTCTTGAGATTGCAATTAAAAATGCAATAAAAAGCTGGTTTGGAAAACCCGAATGTTTTAAAAAAAATCATCTGCTGTCCATTTTTTTAGGCAAGAACATCAAAGAGGGCTCATTTATATAGCACGTTTTGACATTATTTCGTATGGAGGCATAAACCCTTTGAGAGGGCTTTCTGTTACAAAGCAATGGAGCGGCGTGCAGGATCCTGTCTGTACAGCCCCTCAGAGACAAGTGACCTGGGGGCTTCATAAGCAATTACAGTCTAGGTCTGTGGATCCCAGCTATGTAATGCAGGTTGTGCTACGTGCTGGAGGGAGTATCTGGGAATGAGATGGGGCTGAGGCAGACAGCAATGCAGTGGATATGTCTGATGGACAACAGGGGGTATGATTTGGGTTGGGTTGGTTTAGGGATTGCTCAGCTCTAATTTCTGAAATGAAATAGCATTTCATGTTTGTCTGTGGCCACCTCTGCATTTAAACGATGTTCTTCTGCACCCATTCTCAGCCACAGATACTTCCCAGAGTGTAGACACGGGAGTTAGAAGTTGTCACAGTCCAGACTAGGGAAGAGAGAAGGTTTGATCAAAGTCGGGAAGCTAATGAAGCCCAGAGAGGCTGTTTTAGAGAGCGGAGGAAGGATCCTTGCCCATTTAGAAGAGACAAGGAGAGTTGTACAGCATGGTGAGGTTGCCAGGTCTTTGCCATTTATTAACAACTATTATATTATCAACATGATTGTTGCAGACTCCGGCTCTCTTATAACAATGGCATAGTAAATATCACAGCAGGTAATGGCTGCTGCTGCCCATCTGGGAATGACCCTTTTATCTTCACCTTTCCCTAGTGGTGGCCAAATACTTTACTGATGGGAGTCTTAGAAATATGCATCTGACGCCTGCTGTGCATGGCACGGTCTGTCCTCCAGGGTCTCATAAGAGGGTGCCTTCCTCCTGCCCATTCACCATCTCTCTCCACCACCATACTTACCCTATTGCCCTTGACAATGGAACCAAACCTTAGCTTTTACTTTGCGTACTCAGAAATCCCTTTCCATTCCCTCTCAATAAAATGAATACAAGACATGGCAGCGTCACGTGCATTTATGCCCCACTTCTGGCTGCTGCTCTGCAGCCAGTGGAGTCAGGACTGCAACTTGCTTCTTCAGAGAGGTTTGGTTTGCTTTCCCTTTGATATTTAGACTTCTCTTTGGTAGCGAGAGCCCTGGATACGGACAGAAATTGCACTCAAAGCTGCTGCTGCTATCCTGCCTGTGGATCTTCTCTCTAACTGCAGGGGGAATTCAAAGAGCTATCATGCAAGGCACCAGTAGCTGTTGTGCCTCTGAGCAGCTCCTGAGGAGCGAGGGGCACTAAGCTTGTACTTTAAAAGAAGATTAAATTTTCAAAGCTAATGAGAAGCGCTGCGAAAACAGAGTCCCAAGGATAAAACAACAACCAAAAAAAAACCAAAACCCATTGAATACCCATCCAATTAGGGCTTCTGACAGATCCTCATTATACAGCCACTTCTGACATTGGACAGCACAGTTTAGATTAGCGCTGCAAAAAAAGCCTTTTGGAAAGGCAGATTGACATTTTGCAGAGAGGCGTTTTTAATACTACTACTACCACTACCACCTCACCATTTTACCTGGGGGCCGCGGGCACAGTGAAGGGGTAAGGAGAAGCAAGGAAGCAGCATGAATTGGCAGACAACCAAACTGTCTTGGGGACACAAACCTGCCTCGCTGAATGTGGGTGACCCCTGGCCTTGGCTGGCCTCACATTGGGTCCTTTCAAAGAATCACTTAAGATAGAGAAGCTGGATTTTTTATTTTTTATTTTTTTGGCTGAACTGAATCTGAGATCACTATGGAAACCTTTCTGCCGAAGCGATCTGAGTCAGGTAGCGACAGAACAGATGAGTGAAAGGGCAGCTCTGCAGAGGAAGAGGAGCATTGATGAAGTATTTTAACAAGTCCCGGAGGAGCTGGCATTTGAAAGCTACCTGACAGGCTCAGCCGGATCCTTGAAGGGAAAGGAAACAGAACAAGGCAGTCTGTTGGGATGTTCCTTGAAGAGAAGCCAGCAGGATCCACCACTCACCTCCGCCCAGAAATGAGTTCAATCAGCCACTCAAGTGGTAGGATGCCCTCCCTGAAGTCATGCTAATTCTTGAATAGAGAATCACCCTGCCTTATGTATGGAGGGCACTGGAGCAGAGGGAAGCCAAGTTCCATTAGCAGCTTGCAGCCTGGGCTGGAGAACAGAACTCCTGCTGATTTATTGACTGGTGGGGTGGGGGTGGGAAAGGTCAGGCCGGCATCCCAGCAAAGCGCTCTCACTGCTGCTATGGCAATGAGGGACGAGGCCTGAAACTAGTCTCTTTAGAGATTTTCAAAAGCACCTCAGGCATTAATAGTGGAAGTCCTACTGGCTGTCCATGGGACTTGGGGTCCTAAATGCCATAGGTACCTTAGGAAATACACACGCCCCTTAGAATGTGCACAGTGCTTCTCACACCTGGATCTCCGAGCACTCTACAAGGGGGGACAATATCATTACCCTCATTGTACAGATGGACGACGCTGAGGCCCAGAGGGGTTTTAGCCAAAATTTCCATTCCTAAAGCACCTAAATCCATATATAGATGCCTAAATATAGAGCCTGATTTTCAGTGGGAGCGGCCTGTGCTCTGCACCTCTGAGAACAACTTATTTAAGTGTCAAAATACTGAGTGCCTAAAGTCAGGCACCCGAGTTGGAACATTTCATCCCAAGTGACTGGCCCCAAGTCACACAGCAAGTTAGTGGCCGAGCCAGAAACTGAACCCAGGCCGGCTGGCTCCCAGACCTGTGCTCTGCTCCCTGGCCTAGGTTACGACCACTCTCTCATTGCTGGAAAGCGGCTGCTGGCCCTTTCCCAGGGTGGCGAGAGGGTGATATTCATGGAACACCCAACGCTGAGAGCAGCTGGGCTCAGCCCCAAACTAGTTGTAGCATTGCAGTGAACCGCCGAGACCGGCCCAAGCCACCCAATCCAGCTCAAATTAAAAGCACCAAACCCAGGAGCTTAGGAGTGGTCACAGACCATTGGGATGTCCAGACTGGCATCCCGCCTTCCACAGCAGCCAATACTTCACGTATCAGCTGAAGACAAATCCTCCCCCACTCCTAGTCAAAGTGGGGAGGGCTCGTCTAGGCACAAAAACTGCACTGATACAGCTTACATCAATGTAACCCAGCCCATTGGGTGTGCTCTCAGCTATGTCTTGCATCAACTGTAATTAGGGTGACCAGATGTCCCAATTGTATAGGGACAGTCCCAATTTTGGGGTCTTTTTCTTATATAGGCTCCTACTACCCCCCCACCCCATCCTGATTTTTCACATTTGCTGTCTGCTCACCCTAACTGTAATGCGGACAGCTATCCCAGAGCTCCTTGCTCTCCTTCCAGGCTCATGGCAAGCTAGCCAGTTTTCCCAGTGGATTGTGGGATACATCCCGGAGGCTAGAGGAAAGATCAAATTCCCCTGGTCCGTCCCACTGTATTCCAGAATGCACCTGTTGCCCAAACCATTTCAGATCTCTAGAGGGATAGCTCAGTGGTTTGAGCATTGGCCTGCTAAACCCAGGGTTGTGAGTTCAATCCTTAAGGGAGCCATTTAGAGATCTGAGGCAAAAATCTGTCTGGGGATTGGTCCTGCTTTGAGCAAAGGGTTGGACTAGATGACCTCCTGAGGTCCCTTCCAACCCTGATATTCTATGATTCAATCAGCAGGGAAGACGACCAGGGGAAAGCTACACATCTGTCCCTTAACAAGACTGCAGTATTGCCAGCCCCCCACATTCAAAAGCCATGAGTCTGGCCCCCAAAAATTATAAGAGTGGCTTAAAAATCATGAGATTTTTAAAAATTATAAATGTTGGTTCTTCTTCTTTCCCATCTGTTCTTTTTAACCATTCAGAGCCAGATTTTCAAGCCTTTTCCTACAACCATGAGGAACTTACTTTTTTTTTTTGTCAAAAAAGCTGACAGTCTCACATAATCACATGGCTCCAGGAGCTGGGGCTTTAAGAAACACACCCAAAGTAGATGTAATATATCTCAACTTTAGTAAGGCTTTTGATATTGTCTCACATGACCTTCTCATAAATAAACTAGGGAAAATAGCCTAGACTAACCTAGCATAAGGTGGGTGCACGATTGGTTGGAAAACCGTACACAGAGAATAGTTATCAATGATTCTCAGTCAAGCTGGAAGGGCATATCGAGTGGGGATCTGCAGGGATCTGGCCAGGGTCCAGTTCTATTCAATATCTTCAGAAATTATGTGTATAATGGCATAGAAATTACACAGTTTGCAGAGGATACCAAGCTGGGAGAGGATGCAAGCTGGAGGACAGGATTAGAATTCAAAGTGATCTTGACAAACTGGAGAAATGGCCTGAAATAAATAGGGTGAAATTCAATAAGAACAAATGCAAAGAACTACACATCACTTACAAAGGACTAATCAATTGTACAAATACAAAATGGGAAAGGACTGCCTCGGAAGGCGTACTGCAGAAAAGGAACTGGGGGTTATTGTGGATCACAAATTAACGATGAGTCAACAGTGTAATACTGTTGCAAAAAAAGCAAACATCAATCTGGGATGTAATAGCAGGAGTGTTGTAAGCAACCCACGAAAAGTAATTCTTCTGCTCAACTCCGCGCTGATAAGGCCTCAACTGGGGTGTTGTGCCCAGTTCTGGACACCAGACTTCAGGAAAGATGTGGACAAACTGGAGGAAGTCCCAGAGGAGAGCAACAAAAATAATTAAAGGTCTAGAAAACATGACCTGTGAGGAAAGATTGGAAAAAACTGGGTTTGTTTAGTCTGGAGAAGAGATAACAATTGTTAAGTACTAATACCTGATACCAAAACCTGATAACAATCGTTAAGTACCTAAAAGGTTGTTATAAAGAGGAGGGTGATAAATTGCTCTTTAACCACTGAGGATAGGACAAGAAGTAATGGGCTTAAACTGCAGCAAGGGAGATTTAGGTTAGACATTAGGGAAAACAAATTACCTAGAGAGGTATCCATTATTGGAGGTTTTTAAGAACAGGTCAGACAAACACTTGCCAGGGATGGTCTAGAACAGTGTTTCCCAAACTTGGGACCCCGCTTGTGTAGGGAAAGCCCCTGGCAGGCCGGGCCTGTTTGTTTACCTGCCCCGTCTGCAGGTTCGGCCGATTACGGCTCCCACTGGCCGCGGTTTGCTGCTCCAGGCCAATGGGAGCTGCAGGAAGCGGCGGCCAATACGTCCCTCGGCCCGCGCTGCTTCCAGCAGCCCCCATTGGCCTGGAGCGATGAACCGCGGCCAGTGGGAGCCGCGATCGGCCGGACCTGCAGACGCGGCAGGTAAACAAACCGTCCCGGCCCGCCAGGGGCTTTCCCTACACAAGCGGCGTCCCAAGTTTGGGAAACACTGCTCTAGAACAGGGGTTCTCAAACTTTAGCAACCCAAGGACCTCGGACGTCCTGGTCGATCGCAAGATGACTATGAGTCGGCAATGTGATGTGGCCGTCAAAAAGGCTAATGCGGTCTTGGGTTGCGTTAGGCGAGGTATTTCTAGTAGAGATAAGGAGGTGCTAGTCCCGTTATACAAGGCGCTGGTGAGACCTCATTTGGAGTACTGTGTGCAGTTCTGGTCTCCCATGTTTAAGAAGGATGAACTTAAACTGGAAAGGGTACAGAGAAGGGCCACTAGGATGATTCGAGGAATGGAAAGCCTGTCGTATGAAAGGCGACTTGAGGAGCTCGGATTGTTTTCCTTAACCAAAAGAAGGTTGAGGGGAGATATGATTGCTCTCTTTAAATATATCAGAGGGATCAATATCGGGGAGGGAGAGGAATTATTTCGGCTCAGTGCTAATNCCCGCCCCCACTCCACCGCTTTCCCCAAGGCTCCACCCCCACTCCAGCCCTGCCCCTCCTCTTTCCCACCTCTTTCCGCCCCCTCCCCCGAGCGCACCCCATCCCCTCTCCTCCCGCTCCCTGCCAACGCCTCCTGCAGGCCGCTGAACAGCTGTTCCCCGGCATGCAGGAGGCACTGGGAGGGAGGGGAAGGAGTTGATCATCAGGGCCCATGGACCCCTGGGGCATACCCTGGGGGACCCCAGTTTGAGAAACGCGGGTCTAGAAGATAATACTTAGTCCTGTCTCAATGCAGGAGGCAGGGCTAGATGCCCTATCTAGGTCCCTTCCAGTCCTACATTTCTATGATTCCAGGAGACTGGCAATAAAATGGTGAGAGTTGGCAGCATTGCTGGGCCTTGCTGCGCTCTGCTCATGACTCAGACTATCTGCCTGGCATAAGAGAAGGAGCCTCCTGCAGGCATGTGTGAGGCTGTATGTTTTCTCCCTCCCCGCACAAAACAAATCCTCCGACACGGCGCCTGGCTCTGGGCCCTCACCCTCAGAAGCCATTTCAGCATGGGAAAGTGAGCCGCCTCTCAGGGGAAAAGTAGCTGGCTTGGGGGGGAAATTGCAGTCCTGAATGAGTTGCAGCTTGGCTGGCTGCTATTCCCTGTGCCCCATTGTTCTCATCAGTTCTGCCTCTTCAGCAAACCAAACACTGCAGGCAAACTGCAGTGATGAGGAGGGATTGGGAGTGCTGCGATCAAGGAGGTGTCATGAAGTGAAGGGTCTGAAATGAAGGGTAATAGCGGTGAGATGGCCGCAGCTGCCAAGTGCTGATGCCAGGTAGCTTCTACATGGGGTGAAAGATGGAGAAACAATGGTGTGAAAAGGCAGGGAGAGAGCAAGGGTTGATGAGTCTTGTCAGAGACACCTGCTGCTTTCCCAACAAGAGCCTTTTAATTGCTTCCAGCCCCTCATGCTCCCTGGACCAATATGAACCTTTGCTTTGCGTTTCCAACACTAAGTTTTGTTTGCTGCTGTTGACTCAGTCCCCTGACTCCCACGTTTCTGATTAAACTGTGTCAACAATGGAGCCAGTGATCCAGAACACCCACTGCACCGAGCCCAAGCGGAGCAAAAGAAATGGCTGGGACTTGCACAAGGAGAGCAGCGTCTAGGATTTAAGGTGCAACATGTGGCTCACGAGAGCAAAAGGCTAAAGAAAGTCAAGGTGATTTTAAAATATCACTCTATGCCATCAATAGGGAGCTGTAGATCTGAACGAAAAGAACATTCTCTGATTGCAAAAGAGCCAGGCACTTGGAGTTGATACTCTTATGTAACTGTTCTGTCTCTGCATCTCTTTCCAAAAAATATGAATATGAATAAAACGAACCACTGTTCTGACTGCATCAAGGGTCAGATTGAAACTTTCTCCACAACCAGGTGTCACCATTCTGTGTCATCATCAGAGCCTCACTAATTTGAACTAACGACTGGAAAACTCCTTACCAATTACTCAACACTGTAAGTTGCTGAGCAGTATGCAATACACAATAATAAATAAACCACAAGACCAGAAGGATGATGTTTCACAGCATTGCCAAAGCGGACTTGGGCCATTTGTTTTGACAGCAGTCATTTTAATTATTTATTATAATATTTCATAATGCACTGAGAAAAAAATAATGAAGTCTTGGACTGGTCTCATCTCATTAATAAGTAGGCTTGGCAGAATTCAATTTTTTTTATCATTTCAACATAATATCAATGTTTATTTAAGCATTTTTTTCAATTTTTCTCTTTTCACTGTTGCACAAAATTAAGGTGTTAAAGGTTTTTTTTTCCCAATTGAATTAAATTTTCATAGTTGTGGGAAATTTATGGAGGGGACCAGCAATGCGGATGGGGATGAGTCAATAATTATCAAAATCTACAAAAGTAAACAGCCTTAAACCAAACTCTCCTAAGTTCTCAAGCAGCATTTCCCTTACTTTGCCTATCTGTATATTTCAATTTTGGACAGAAATATGGTTTCACCAGTTTGTGTGTACACAGTGAAATTGATATTTACAAATGCTTGCTGATAAAAATCAAATCCTTCCAAGCCTACTCATAAGCCATGGGTGAGGAGCGGGGAGACAGTTTGAGCTTCACACAAAAGAATGACAGTCTGCATTAGCAAGCATCTACCACACATGCACTGTAAGAAAATCTGTATCCTCCTATGAACCCAACCAATAGTCATTAGGCTGCATAGTTTGGCCACTCAGAACTTCAGGGCAACAGTGGAGACCTTACTGCTCAAAGAGCCACTCAAGAGACAGGAGTTGTTAGCAGTACACAGCATGTGTGCGGTTCCAATTCTGCCCAGTAGAGGGCTGTGCAACACCTACTCTGGCCAGTAGAGCTCCTCAAAAATCAGAATTGCCATCCTGCAGGAAAATCTGATATTTCAACATGCGTTTTCAGGACAAAATTGGCTTTTTCATCCTACAAGAAATTCTGCTATTTTAACATCTCTTTTCATCCTGAATCAGGACAACAATATCAATTTTTCATACAACAGAAAGTTCCAAAAAATGTTCCAGAAATGTCAGAATGCTTTATTTTGGCTAGGTTTGACACTAATTTATGTCCCTTTGAGTTGGTGTGATGCCTCATGGGATTTGTAGTTCAGATGCCTCATGTTCCCATTCTCCTCTATTGGCCAGGTTCCCCAGCTGGACTACATCTCCCAGGATACACTGTGGTCATGTGACTCCCATGATGCACTACTGGGGTTCAACCCCCCCCAAAAAAGCCAGGCTGCAGCATGGGCACATGGCATCTTAACTGAACACACCTGAAACAAAACATTTCAATTTGAGTCAACCTGACTTGAAACAAAATATTTTTATTTTCTTGATGGAAAGTTGGAAAACTTTGGCAAAACAGAAGTTTTCTGGCAGACAATGTCAATTTTGCAAAAAGTGCATTTTTCCATAGAAAAAAAATTTGATGGAAAATTCCTGACCACCTCTATTAGCTGGTCCTTAAATACACATCATGTAACCTTGGGCAGATAACCAGGGGCGGCTCCAAGCACCAGCGCAGCAAGCACGTGCCTGGGGTGGGAAGCCACGGGGGGCGGCCTGCCGGTCGCTGTGAGGGCGGCAGGCAGGTGGCTTTCGACGGTGTGCCTGCGGGAGGTCCGCCGGTCCCGCGGCTTCGGCGGCAGGGACACCGATGACGCGGCTCCAGCGGACCTCCCACAGGCATGCCGCTGAATCCGCGTGACCAGCGGACCGCCTGCAGGCGCGCCACCGAAAGCCGCCTGCCTGCCGTGCTTGGGGTGGCAGAAAATATAGAGCCGCCCCTGCAGATAACATCTCGGTGCTGCTGTTCCACTATCTGTTAAATGGGGATAGTGTGATGCTTGTCTATCTTTTTAAAGCACTTGAAACCAATGGCTGGAAAGCACTAAATGAGAGCTAGCTATTATTCTTTTATAGATAATTGTCCCAGAATCTTGCCGTTCCTCTTGTGGCATTAAAGATGCACTCTAATTGATATCTGATTAAATCAGCGCTTATCAAGAAGACTGTACCATAGACACGGTGATAATCACATTAGTATTAATCTGCAGGAATTCATCATTTTAAAACTGATTTTAATCAATGACCATGGAAGCTCCACTTAAAAATGCCGGGAGCTGGGACTTCACCCCTGATCAGCAAGAGAGGAGACATTTGCAAAGTAAATAAATAACCCAGGCAGGGGATAAATCACTTGCAGGTTGTGTTTGTTTGGGTCTGGTGTTTTAACAGAATAGCTGGACTAGATTTCACAAATATTAATACAAACCTGTAGTATAGGAGTCATTAAGGCAGGGGGCCTGGGCCGATTCTTAGTCTAGTAATTATTCTGCCTATGGTGATTGCCCTTCTATAGTTTCAACTGCATGCATTAGTCTTCCCTTCTTTGCCTACAGACACTGGTGTGTAGAGTCCAGGCTGAATAATAGCACCTGAGTTCCACCCCAGAGATGACTGCATTTCAATGGCCAGTAAAGAGATCCCTGTACAGGATGGACTGATTCTCTATTGCCCTTCCCTTGCCTAGTCATTTACATCAGTGCAAAAATGCCAGCCCATCAGAATGGTTGCATTTGACACCCATTGTGTTCTTGTGTAAATGACTTCACAAGATGCAGGGCAGAGGGGATTCAGGCCCAAACTCTACAAAGCACTCTACGCTAAGCCAGGAGTACAAAATGTGATTGAATTATTATTACTAGTCACTCAGATCACATCAGTGGAGGCAAATGGAGTTTTTAGCACTGGTTCCCCCTTATAACCTCGGCAACTGCAAACTTTAAAGAGACCCCACAAGAGACTACGTGGTTACCCTGAAGCAGCAGCACCGGCAGCGGTTGGAAATTTAAAATGGATGCTAATTGCACAGGTCTCCGACAAAGCAGTACATGTCCTGATATTAAACCTCTGTGCAGCTTGAAAACAGAGAGTTAATAATCCCACCCTGAACTCTCTCTTCAATATTCAAATTGCTGTAAACTTGCCCCATAAAGAGATGCTCACTCTGGGCATTGGCACCTTCAGGAGCAGAGCCTGAATGGGGCCATCTACAGAGCTTCTTGAATCGAGTGGCTGCCCTGCAGCTGCAGACCTTACTTATGGACCTCTGTGTGAATGGCAGATCCAGGAAGGCAGAAGCTAAGTGTAGCAGTCAGCAGAAGCTAGGCAGCACTGCCAGATCTCGCCATTTTTTTTGTGAGTCTCCTGCTCTTTGATGGTTTTTTCCCTACAGCCCCAGCTACTGGAGTCAAGTGATTATGAGAGAATCTCAGGTTTTCTTTGAAGGAGGTGTCTAGCCCTCATGGCTGTAGAGAAAAGTTTGAAAACGCGACACCCTCCCCTCCCAAGTGCTTCAAAAACAGTTACCAAATAAAAAAAAAAAATCCCAAATGCATTTATTTTTAAAACCTGTTGATTTTTAAGGCACTCTCATGATCTTTGAATACTTGGGGCTGGCAATACTGAGGAGGAGGGTTGCTGCAGAGGTGTGCTGTGCAAAGGAATTGCAGTGCGATACTGGCAAGACCCAGGCAGTCGTGGAAGGGATAGCGATCTGGCTACCAGTGCATCAATCTAGAACAGGGGTCGGCAACCTTTCCGAAGTGGTGTGCCGAGTCTTCATTTATTCACTCTGATTTAAGGTTTCGCGTGCCAGTAATACATTTAAATGTTTTTAGAAGGGCTCTTTCTATAAGTCTATAATATATAACTAAACTATTGTTGTATGTAAAGTAAATAAGGTTTCTAAAATGTTTAAGAAGCTTCATTTAAAATTAAATTAAAATGCAGAGCCCCCCGGACCCGTGGCCAGGACCCGTGGCCAGGACCCGGGCAGTGTGAGTGCCACTGAAAATCAGCTCATGTGCCGCCTTCGGCACCCGTGCCATAGGTTGCCTACCCCTGATCTAGAAGAAGCGTGAGCATGCTGGGGTGCTAGCAGTAGCGGCGCCAGCTTTGCTGGCGCCCTAGGCGGCGGAAGGTCCCGGCCCCGAAATCCCGCCCCCAACAGCGGCGGCGGAAGGTCCCGCCCCCAAATTTTTACGGGCGGTGGGGGCGCAGGCGCCCCCAAAATAGCAGCGCCCTAGGCGACCGCCTAGGTCGCCTAATGGAAGCGCCGGCCCTGGGTGCTAGTATAGGAGGCTCCAGGGGTGACATTCTGGTTCCATCGAAGTCAATGGGAGTTTTGCATTGGACTTCAGTGGAGTGAGGCTTTCACTCGGCACTGGGGCAGAGGGCGGGCAGGCTGGTTTCCTTGAAGAACGTGAAATGCAGACAGTGCTTGCTATGCCACGCCACTTTGTCCTCCTGCCATCCACACTGCTCCCTTCAGTCTGCCCTCCACCTCTGGTCTTCACACCTTCCTCCAGGCCACCCCGACTCCTGGAATAGCTTTTTGTTCCTCAGAACGGTTCAAATAGGCAGCCTGGAACCCAATCACAGTCAAACACCCTCGAGAAGAGAGCCCAAGGCTGCAGCCCCTCTCAGAATCAGCAGGGTGTCTGAAATGACACTAGTACATTGATCATAAACATCACCGCCCAGGAGTTAAGCAGAAAGGAGTTGAAGACAAAGAGGAAAAAATATTCTGTACCTTCAAACAGCACGATCAGAGAAGAAATGGAGAAGCCACATCCCTTTGGATTGAATTTTATGCAAATATTCCGAGTGCTCAGATACCATGGTGATGGGCACACAGCAGTTCAGAGCAGCCAAATCAGGTCATCCAGCTTGTTAAGTGACTCTTCTAGAGCCATGCTATGATGAAAACCAGGGCTTCTGAAATTCTCCTCTGAGCATTTGGCTGTGTAGCAGGAGATAGCAAAGCCTCAGGGACGGGCTGCTGAAGTCAGTGTTATTCCTGCTTGCCCAGTTGGGCAAAATCAAAATGACACGAGCTCTGTCCTGACCAGTGATTCAGGACTGAGGATTCAAAAGAGAGAAATCACATCACGGCTAAAGCCATGCACGCTTGTTGGGGGGCGGGGGGCGGGTCTCCTCCCAACGCAGAGTTCTTTCCTCTTTCTACAAGTTGTAATTAGCTCTGTCAGCTGAAGGAAAATGGTTCAATCCAGCTTCAGTTTGCCTTGGTGAAGAATGCTCTTAGTGAGCCAGTCCAGCCTAAGAGTCCAGGTCACTCTTTCGGGGTCAGACTTGGACAGACAGAAGTGTCTTGACATGGCCGCCAGCTTGAAATTCTGCACAGCTTCTCCCACGCTACAGACTCACTTTTGGTCCCATATTGTCTGTTTATGTAGGTCACTGCAGGGACCATGTCCTAACAGATCATGAGCCTCTTGTCTGATGTAAAAGAGTTTCCTCACCTCCTACAGCTCCAGGCGGCTGCTGCAAGATCTAGTTCTTCTCAGTGAGTCCTAGAGTGACCAGATGTCCCGATTTTATAGGGACAGTCCCGATTTTGGGGCCTTTTTCTTATATAGGCTCCTATTACACCACCACCACCCCCCCCCCAGTCCCGATTTTTCACATTTGCTGTCTGGTCACCCTAGTGAGTCCACTTTCCCCAAAGCAACTGTAAACACTGACTTAGGAATGAAAAGCCCATGCTGCAGAACTCTGCAGAAGGTCACAGGACCTTACACGAACCCCTCTTCCTGGTGGGGAAGGAAGTTGATCCATCACCGTCTATGTAGCCCACAAAATATGTCCATGAGCCTCCTGTCTGATCTGTTCAGGGAAGACCTCATTGTGCAGTCCCATTTTTGGAGGCCTGGTACCAGTTACTTTAAGTCAGCTGGAGCATGTTGTATAAGCTCTTGGTCTCTAAGGTTCTTATATGGCCCCCATTACCATACTGAGCATCTTCACTGCAATTACCTTCACGACATCCCTAGCCAGTAGGCAAGTGCTCTCCATGGTTTACGCATGGGAAACTGAGAGGCTAACTGACTTGCCCAAGGTCCCCCAGGAAATCTGTGACAGAGCTAGGAACTGAGTCCTGAGCCTGAGTGCTCGATTGCTGGACCATCCTTCCGACAGTTATCAGCATGGTGTCTGTTTATAGTTTCTTGTGTACAGCTGTATGAAAAGACTAGATCATGTTTTATCCAGGCATAGAAAATACAGACCAGGGTCTTGATGTCACAGAAATCAGTGGAATAACTCCACATTTACACCAGCCTAGCAAAGCAGGATCTGGCCCATTGATTTTTATTCCCACTCAGGCAAACAGGGAAAAGCAATTAGCACAGTAAGGATGAAGAACACCTTGTGCATCTTAAGGATTCATTGGCCAGAAATTAATAGAATGTAAAATCTAACATCCCCACACATCCCATCTGCTTGCTCAGCAGCACCTCAGCTAGACTGACTGTTTCTGGCAAATGTTCCACCAAGAAGCAGACTTATTTCACCCAGGCACACAGCTAGTATCCACTGCCTTTCAGACAAATCCAGACCTCACTAGATCTAACTGCTGTGCAAACACCTACGTTTACTCAAATGAAGTGCCCGTTGAAATAACATGTCTTCTGGTCGCCCATATTTGATAACTGGTCAGCAGGGAGTTTAACCAACAGGTGCATGTATCTTCCATAGCTGAGGTTCTCAAACGGGGGGGTGCACAGAATATATTCTGCAGGGGGTGTGAGAAGCTTTAGGGGAAAAAACTTACTGTGTACATTTTACCCACAGCAACGAATAACCAGCAAAGCTGATTCCTCCAGACATTTCAGGTCTTTGGATGGTGCTGTGCATATTGACAGATTCCTGTTAAGCTTGCATAGTATTATACAAAGTCGTTGGCATCAGTGGGCAGGTCTACACTATGGGGTTAAGTCAACCTAAATTATGCAACTCTAGCTACGTGAATAACGTTATTCACATAGCTGGAGTCGACGTACCTTAGGTCGACTTATTGCGGAGAAACTCTCCCATCAACTTACCTTACGCTTCTCGTTCTGGTGGAGTACTGGAGTCGACGGGAGAATGATGGGCAGTCGATTTAGCGCAGTGTTTCTCAAACTGGGGCCGCCGCTTGTGTAGGGAAAGCCCCTGGCGGGCCGGGCCTGTTTCTTTACCTGCCCCGTCCGCAGGTTCGGCCGATCGCGGCTCCCACTGGCCGCGGTTCACTGCTCCGGACCAATGGGAGCCGCTGGAAGCGGCGCGGGCCGAGGGACGTACTGGCCACCGCTTCCAGCAGCTCCCATTGGCCTGCAGCGGCGAACCGCAGCCAGTGGGAGCCGCGATCGGCCGAACCTGCGGACGGGGCAGGTAAACAAACCGGCCCGGCCCGCCAGGGGCTTTCCCTACACAAGCGGTGACCCCAGTTTGAGAAACACTGATTTAGCGGGTTTTCACTAGACCTGCTAAATCGACCCCCGGTGGATCGATTGCTGCAGCATCGATCCACAGTAAGTGGAGATAAGCCCTGTACCTTCATCTGTTTGCTACAATGCAAATACAAGCTAGCACTACTCACCATGCTACAATGGTGAACGCCTTCATGACCGTTGGTGAGTATAGATTGCTACAATGCAAATGCAAGCTAGGCCCCATCTCACCGAAGGTCTATGCCCGACGGCTACCCTCATCTGTTTGCTACAATGCAAATGCAAGCTAGCATGGATAAATTCGCAGCAGCATGCGATAACTTCGGCCTCTTCATCAGCATAAAGAAAACCGAAGTGATGCACCAGCCAGCTCCGAAAGCCCAACACCAAGAGCCCACCATCATAGTGAAGGGACAAAAGCTGCAAGCAGTGGACCAATTTACATACCTTGGCAGCACCCTTTCTCGCGCAGTGACAATTGACATCGAGGTCAACTGCAGAATCGCTAAGGCAAGTTCTGTATTTGGCAGACTGTTGACCAACGTGTGGGACCGCCGTGGAATAAGCCTTGCTACAAAGCTTAAAGTCTACCGAGCAGTAGTGCTAACTACCCTGATGTATGCCAGTGAGACTTGGACTGTATACAGGAGGCACGCTAGGCAACTGAACCACTTCCACATGACTTGCCTCCGCAGACTTCTGAGGATCCGGTGGCAGGATAAGGTGCCAGATACAGAAGTCCTCTCCAGAGCAGGCCTGCCGTCAATTTATACTCTGCTTATGAAAGCCCAGACACGCTGGGCAGGCCATGTTGTAAGGATGCCAGACCATTGCATCCCCAAACAGCTCCTTTATGGGGAGCTGTCTCAAGGAAAGCGATCGCACGGGGGACAAAAGAAGCGATACAAAGACACACTGAAAGCTTCTCTTAAGTCCCTGGATATTGACATCACCTCCTGGGAAACCCTGGCACAAGACCGATCGACATGGCGTACGCTGATCCATCAAGGCTGCCAGACATCTGAAGCCAGAAGGATAACTATAGCACAAGAGAAGCGAGCACTCCGTAAAGCCAGAGCTGTAAATGAAGTAACAGTGGTGCCCACACATGTCTGCCCGACATGTGGCAGAACATTTCGTGCCCGTATAGGCCTTATCAGCCACCTGCGGACGCACTGTGGACAGCTCACAACCTGCTAGATGTCAAGGTCTTCTTCGAAAACGATGGACGAACATCATCAACAATGCAGTGTGCACATTTGTTTGTAAGCATCAACCACAACCACAGTTTTGTTTTTGCTCTTATTACAATGGATCATTGACTCATTCATGTAACAGAAAAAAACCAAAAACCTCAAGTGAAAAACAAAGAAGCTGAAACTGAGTCTAGTGACACACCACCGCTGGTGGGAGATATTGAGAAGCAAGCGACACAAACCGTGAAGTGTGGTACAGATAAGGCAGTGACGCAGCATAAAGTCAAACGGAGGAAATAGCAAGAGGAAGACATACAATACAGCTTCACTACTTGATGACTGAAATTGTGGCGCAGCCACTGAGTTTTATGCTCAGAAAGGCTTGCACAAGATAGCTTAACATTTAGTGAGAGTTGCAAGTTGGGTTTTTTTAAATCGGCCTAGGTACTTGTGCGGTGGGGAGAGGCATAAACTACTCCAGATCCAATAAGCTTGAGAAACAGTGTTCTCTTGGTGTAGCTGGTTTAATGAACTGTACGGGTTTATACATATGGTGGCCAGATCTGAACTGATCTTATGTGGAAGGAACTCCTACTACAGCACCAGGCAGCAGCATAAACCCTTAAATATAGATTATTCCCCACATGCAGTGTTTCAACTTGATCCCCGTGATGATTGCTTGTATCAAAAGACAGCATTGCAACAGTTTCCCCCTCTATGTTAAAGACAAGGGCCGCTTCCACTTGCTTCCTTCTATTCAAACTTAATAGAGCTCTCCAGGGCCGGCGCAACCCATTAGGCGACCTAGGTGGTCGCCTAGGGCGCGAACATTTGGGGGGCGCCGGCGCCCCGGTCATCGGTGTAATTTTGGGGGCAGGACCTTCCGCCGCCCCTGTTGGGGGTGGCATTTTGGGGGCGGGACCTTCCGCCGCCTAGGGCAGCAAAAAAGCTGGCACCGCTACTGGAGCTCTCTACACCTGGATGAGTGGCCAATGTATTCCACTGCCGGGCAAAGGTTTGGTGCCCCAGGTTTCAATACTTTTGTGCAAATACACAGCCTGGCCACTAGAGGGGGGCAAAGGGCCACACTGTGTGAAACAGAGTTACACCCCCACTAAAGTCCCAGGATCAATCTCCTGGGACATTGAGTTCTATAGTTAACTTCTCATGTATTTTTTAAAACGTCATATACATCCTTGCAAGAAGCTGTTTCCCCCACCCCCTTTTGCTTTCACACTAATGAGTTATTCTCATTGATTCCTTTGTTACGCCAGCTCTAGTTTCAGACTCTTTGACATGAATGTTTCATTTTGAAAGGCTGGTATCACGTGGCAGGATTATAAACTTACCCCTGAAATGCTCCATTAATAAATAATAATGTTTATAAATATGCAACATAGACTATTAGTCAATTCCACAAATTCTTGGCTGCGGGAGCATAAAAGTACACCCTGCAGCTTTTATACATAGAAGAAGAAATGAAAATAAATTCAGATTGTCTTTATAGCTCTCAAATAACGAATGCTGAATAATTTACTTCTGATAGTGGGTATGTTAAGAGCAAACCATGTGTTTCTTTAAACATGAACAAACAATGGGCAGTAAATATGTGATTTAAATATATTACACGTCCATGCAGGGACAACATTATTTGTCGACTTGAACAGGTCAGCAAATAGCAGCTGTTTAGTGCCAAGCGTGCCAATTCCTTCAATAGCTTGAGTGTTACTAATTATCATTTTATTTTAAGCTCAGCAGGGTTTGGGAGTGCTAATCCTACTACAATAGATTTGGCTTTCAACTGTAGGAGAGCAGGCTGGAATTCAGAATTAAATTCCGTTTTTCGGGAAACAGTAAGTTTACAATCAAATGAATTTTTGTAGGGCACCAAAACTATCTGCAAATTCAGCAAATAGTTTTGGCTGAAAAAATAAAAAGGAAAACAAAATCAGAAAATGCCAATGTTTTGACATTTTCAAAATAACATTGGAATGTTATGTTTGAGCGAAACTTTTTTTTTTTTATTGCAGCGAGGAAAACACCAAAAATCAATCTTGACCAGAAGTGGATGTTTGTGGGGGGAGGGGGAGAATTTAGGATTTTTCTGGGCCACCAAAAAAAAACATCCCACAATATTTTTTCGGGTCCAGCAAGGAGCCACAAGGCACAGAGCAAACAGGCATGCCCTGGGCAAATGGGTGAGGTACAGACTTGTGCAAAACAGCCTCAATACAGGTCTCAGAATGTGCCATCTTACAGCTTGGATCAAGAGAGGGCAGTGCATGCTGGGATATGTAGTCTCAGCATGCCAGACCTCCATATTCAGTAGCAGGATATCTGGAATACACTTTTGATCTAATATTTGGGATAGTTTGAGCTTGGGCAATTGGAAATTTCACCTGTACCATGGGCTGACAATCACTTCCTGCGATTCCAGGTTAGGCATTCTGCTCCTGTTGGGATGAGGGATTTGGTTTGATGGGCAGACTCCGGAGGTTAATGGAGCCTGGGCATTCCCCAAAAGCTCTGGTAGCGAATAATGCTTTTCTGACAAGACCAATCTGTCAATGGTTTAGTAGGACCTTGTAACAATCTTTTGGTTCTCAACTATCAAAGAAATGGCCCCTAGACCTCCTTTGCACCAGCCTTGTCCACACAGGTGAGGCTAGTTCATAGGTGACCCCATAACAACTGGAGGGAAGATAGCTCGAGTGCTGGTGACAGAAGTTTCACCACAAGTTGACTGACTGCATTAGAGAGGCTCTTACACTGTGTCTGGGAGCAGGGCAGGGATGGGGGGGGGCAAGGAAGAGTGACATGCTGAATGGCCCTCCTCATTGGTAAAGCTTTTCCATCATAACAACAGGATTGAGTCCTTCATACAGAAGGCTCTGCTTGGATTGTGTAACCACGGAAGGGACAACAGTGAAAAAATTCATTAAATCCTCTACACACCCTATGCCATTCACCTGGGAAGCCCTTGGATACTATGGGGGGTGATCCGTCTCTTCAGCGGTACACAAAACAGTTGAGAGAAAGACCAATCATTTCTGACACTGCCCAAAGGGCACCGCTGTGACAGACTCTTGCAGGCACATGCCAGCAGAAATGAAGTAGGAAAATGTCAAATGTTGTCAACCTGATCTAAACCTTTACAAATCCAGGGCAAATGATGAGAAATGGTGTCTTTTTTTTTTTTAAAAGCTTTTCTTCAACTAAATGTATCTGTCAGGGCAGCAGCCTGCTGGAGAAAAGGCCACATACAATAAAAAATTATTTATTCCAGGAAGCAGGGGCAGCTTCAGGGGCACTGACTGAAAAAGTGGCAAAGGCTGCAGGGGCAAAGGCTGCAGGGGCACTGACTGAAAAAGCTAAGATGGATGAAGCATTTTCCACTTATCAGCACAGTGATTATTTTAGGCTGATACAAGATTCAGGGTTGATATGAGATACACAAGCAAATGTATGCCCCTTGTCTCCTCCCACAGCCCGAAGAGATGCCTGCTCTTTACATGCAAGTTTCAGCTCAAAGATTTAACGTGGTCCAGGCTTAGGACTAGGAGCTGAGTGAAAAAGATTCCATTCCTGCCTCGATCACGGACTTCTTATGACCTTAGGCCAGGCACTGTCATCTCTGTGCCATCTATAAAATGGGAATACTGCCATTATTATTATTTCAGCTACAAATTACTGGGCTTGGTGCAGGAATCTAGATGGTCACAATGGCCCTTCTAG